>JAJJWW010005764.1:600000-996760 GCA_023531295.1 Papaver armeniacum | reverse complement strand
AAAATTTAGTTTTATCAAAAATATTTGAGATTGTTTAATAAAATTATATAAGATATTATACTGATCGTGAAGATAGAATCATTTAAAAGAACAACATAACTACATCTAGAAGTGTTTCTCTAATACACAAGAATAGAACTGAACACGGGATTACTACTAGATTCGACCTCAACTGAAATTCACAAAATTATACATAAACCACTATAAATGAAGCAGTATATAAATACACGATACATCAACAATTGAAACAAGTAATGCACATATGAAAAGAAACCCAAAATCAAAAGATAACACATCAATCATCACAAAAATTAAACATGGGTTATAATTATAGGATAACACAACAACCATTGAATGGAATAGAAGCCAACAATTAAGCTACTTTGATTGTTTAAATTAAACACTTACACTGAACAAACCCTGGAGAAGGAGAAGTGAATGCGGAAGATGAAACCTCCCTCTGTAGCTACACTAATCGGATGGAGAGGAAATTAATATATCGGGGTTGTTTTAAGTGTAAATCGACGGGTCAGATTAAATTAAGAATACTGGTCGATAAAACAGTATAACCGTGTAGCACTGAATCAAGCTAGGGTTAGGTTTCAGGTTGGGCTGGGTCGAGAGAGTCGGTTATAATTTCTACAATATGTTCAACCCCAATAGTGAGTTTGATCGCGGAATTCATAATTCCAAGGTATTTGTAATTCCATGATATTTTAGATCCGAGAAATTCAGTAAAGTCATTGGGTGTTTGACAACTCAGTAAAAAAATTCATTTCATGTTTAAAATCACTTGTGTCATTGTTTTGAACTTTTTGGATTTTTTTTTAAAAAGGGGTAATCAACTTAAATTAATCATAAGGAGTTTACATTCCTGGGATATTTAACCCCGTTCGTGTCATTCATTACAATGTTTGAAAGAAAACCTGGGCATAGGTCATGTTAGATTTTTGTTGTTGCATTTGTTGGGTGTTCTGTTTGGTGTTTGACCTCCTAGTTGACTAGTTCATCAGCTGCCTGGTTGGCCTCTCTGTACGCATGGGATATCTTTGTAGCTGGAATTTGTTGTATTAGTGTCCTAATTTTCGTTAGCATGTCTTGCATGCACCAAGGTGCATTGTGCGGTTGTCAGAGTAATTGTATTAGTGATTTTGAATCTCCATCGAACCATACCTTAGCCATTGATATTTTTATTCCTAATGGTGTTGTGACTGCCAGAAGACTTTTCCATGTGCATTCCCTACATATGACTCTTGCTCCTGCTGGGGATGGATGTCCTTTTGTTGCTCCGTATGTATTGATTTTAATCCATTGCTCATGTGGTGCCTCCCATCCTACAAGGATTTTGTGCTTTGATGTTGTGTAGGTTGGTGAATTGGTTGTTGATGGCATTCCTGGATATAACGGAAAAATGTGTTGTTGCGTCCAAATGTATTCTTTAAATATTACTTTGATAGTCTGAGTAATTTGAGTCGTTGTCAGTGGGTTTTTGGAAACTTGTAAAGCTTTTCTTCTAAAGTTCTTTTTATTATTAATTAATGATAATAAATAATAACAATGATAATAGGAGAGAGGATGTTCAGCGATGTGAATTTCCAGGCGATTGAAAGCCGAAAAATTGTTTTTTCTTATTTTTATAGGGAATCACTTTCAGATATATCTACATCCCTATCACACTTTTTTTCTCATTCATACTCATCATTACAACACCTTTTTTCATATTTGCACACGGTTTTCAGAGGTAGTTACGACAATCCAATGGATTTGTCCGCTTGGTTACTGTTGAGATTATTAGTTTCACATTGTTTGGGAAATCTAAGATCTTGCGGCTTATAATCCCTAAGGGCCTCTCCACTCATTGTCAATTGGTTTTGAGTTGGATGCCCGTATTCTAACATGGTATTAGAGCAGGCTATTTGCGACGAGTCTTTGACTGCGCCTTTACTCAGCGTCACCCGATTTTTTGTCCATGTGTTAGACCCAATGAGGCTACACGTGAGGGGGCGTGTTGAGATTATTAGTCCCACATTGTTTGGGAAATCTAAGATCCTGCGGCTTATAATCCCTTAGGGCCTCTCCACTCATTGCCAATTGGTTTTGAGTTGGATGCCCGTATTCTAACAGTTACAATTAATCTTACTGCCTATATGTGCCCAAAATATTTACACACATAATGTACAAAGGAGGAGAGGGTTGCTTAGCTTTAATTCTCAATTTATCTTACTACCCATCGTTTTAATTGTGATAGTATTCAAAACTGGAGTACGTCCCATGTTTTTTTCTGCATTTGCGGTTTCCTCATTAACAAAATCTTGTTGTGTGCTTTTACTTTACTTTCCATATTATAATTATTGTTTTAGTTATAATAAAGTAATTTGCACTCACAGTTAATCAAACACTTCGTTTGATCCCATAGTTGGTTCGGTCCAAACTTATATTATATACCAAGTGTACATCTTGCGGTTGCTATCTTCTTGACAATCTTTGTCTATATTAGATTACGCAAGATGTGTCTTGAATAGGTTGATAAGAACATATTTTTGTGTACTTGATATACCCTCGTCATTTCATGTTCAATATATTTTGAGGATTCAATCGTTTACATGAAACCGAGTCAACAAGGATTTTAAGCCTCCTTCAAAAGAAAAAAAAAAAAAAGAAAAATTCAGAAGAATTCAGCCCCATATCATTGTTGGTGTCCCATTCCCATTATATCATTGTTGGTTTCTCATTCCCATAGGTCTCATATTCCGATATTCCCAAACAGGCAAACACCGGATCAGCAACCAAAACACATGCCCATTCTTAAATCGCAAGCCCATCCTAATCACTCTCATCACTCCTGACTTTCTTCACCTAGAAAAAACCATTCTCTAAGTTTCATAAGCAACGAGGGATCGACACAAACTTATTTGGATCGAACAATCCTTAACGCCAACAGGGATCTTCTGAACCTTAACATTCCCTTCAATTGCAACTTCTCTTTCGGTAAGAACATGTTTCTTCAGTTTCATAAGCGAATTGACTGAATTTTCTCTTGAATTACTACATATTTCTTCTTTAAGATCTTGTTCTAATGTAGTAAAAATGATCAGACAATTTTTCATTAGAGTAGTTTGTTTCTGAAATTCATCGAAACTCACCTATAACATGTCCTCGCCTGTCATGACTAGAGAACCCATGATGTTATCAAACCCTAATTTTGATTTATTTTTTTCAAAGGAAAAGGGGAAAGTGATTTCCTTAGTTGTTAAATACATAATTACTAGTTCTAGAATCAATTATTATTCTACCGATGTTCTATTTTGTACTGATCTGATTTTTTAACACAGACTCTTGGGTGATGAGATCTGGAGCTTGTATTCTTCTATTTATGTTACTTGTGGTGTCAAAATTATTATTGCAGTTGTGTATTTGATTTGCTGTTACTGAATCTGAAGCGTGTTATAGTATAGAAGGCCTGAATTTGTTCTGGGAATCTTCTTAATCTATCTAGAATGGCTATGTTTGGAATATTTTGGTTTCTATCTGGAAGAATACGATTGTATAGATAGATATCTTGACTACATTATAATACCCAAATCTTAAAGTTGTTGGTGTTATCAAGTAAGATATTTAGTGTTGCTTCATTCTGTGACAAGGTTTAGAAAAATCTGGTTTCACATGAACTTTGTTGAATATGATATCACTGGTAAAATTTCCGTACTGCGCAGATGTTTTTTTCGAAATTATATTGTTACTAGTCTAGATAGATATTGATATATGTTTGGATTCATGATAAATAATATAACATATGATAATTGATAATACAAGTGTTTTTGTGTTATAATTCATATGTCCTCGCCTGTCATGATAATTGGTTAGGCTTGCTTACACTTCTTAGTCTGGCTAAATATGAATTATAACACAAAAACACTTGTATTATCAATTATCATATGTTATATTATTTATCATGAATCCAAACATATATCAATATCTATCTAGACTAGTAACAATATAATTTCGAAAAAAACATCTGCGCTAAGATTTTAAATTTTACCAGTGATATCATATTCAACAAAGTTCATGTGAAACCAGATTTTTCTAAACCTTGTCACAGAATGAAGCAACACTAAATATCTTACTTGATAACACCAACAACTTTAAGATTTGGGTATTATAATGTAGTCAAGATATCTATCTATACAATCGTATTCTTCCAGATAGAAACCAAAATATTCCAAACATAGCCATTCTAGATAGATTAAGAAGATTCCCAGAACAAATTCAGGCCTTCTATACTATAACACGCTTCAGATTCAGTAAAGGCAAATCAAATACACAGCTGCAATAATAATTTTGACACCACAAGTAACATAAATAGAAGAATACAAGCTCCAGATCTCATCACCCAAGAGTCTGTGTTAAAAAATCAGATCAGTACAAAATAGAACATCAGTAGAATAATAATTGATTCTAGAACTAGTAATTCTGTATTTAACAACTAAGGAAATCACTTTCCCCTTTTCCTTTGAAAAAAATAAATCAAAATTAGGGTTTGATAACATCATGGGTTCTCTAGTCATGACAGGCGAGGACATGTTATAGGTGAGTTTCGATGAATTTCAGAAACAAACTACTCTAATGAAAAATTGTCTGATCATTTTTACTACATTAGAACAAGATCTTAAAGAAGAAATATGTAGTAATTCAAGAGAAAATTCAGTCAATTCGCTTATGAAACTGAAGAAACATGTTCTTACCGAAAGAGAAGTTGCAATTGAAGGGAATGTTAAGGTTCAGAAGATCCCTGTTGGCGTTAAGGATTGTTCGATCCAGCGAAGTTTGTGTCGATCCCTGTTGCTTATGAAACTTAGAGAATGGTTTTTTCTAGGTGAAGAAAGTCAGGAGTGATGAGAGTGATTAGGATGGGCTTGCGATTTAAGAATGGGCATGTGTTTTGGTTGTTGATCCGGTGTTTGCCTGTTTGGGAATATCGGAATATGAGACCTATGGGAATGAGACACCAACAATGATATAATGGGAATGGGACACCAACAATGATATGGGGCTGAATTCTTCTTTTTCTCTTTTTTCTTTTTTCTTTTGAAGCAGGCTTAAAATCCTTGTTGACTGGTTTCATGTAAACGATTGAATCCTCAAAATATATTGAACATGAAATGACGAGGGTATATCAAGTACACAAAAATATGTTCTTATCAACCTATTCAAGACACATCTTGCGTAATCTAATATAGACAAAGATTGTCAAGAAGATAGCAACCGCAAGATGTACACTTGGTATATAATATAAGTTTGGACCGAACCAACTATGGGATCAAACGAAGTGTTTGATTAACTCACAGTGCAAATTACTTTATTATAACTAAAACAATAATTATAATACGGAAAGTAAAGTAAAAGCACACAACAAGATTTTGTTAACGAGGAAACCGCAAATGCAGAAAAAAACATGGGACGTACTCCAGTTTTGAATACTATCACAATTAAAACGATGGGCAGTAAGATAAATTGAGAATTAAAGCTAAGCAACCCTCTCCTCCTTTGTACATTATGTGTGTAAATATTTTGGGCACATATAGGCAGTAAGATTAATTGTAACTGTTAGAATACGGGCATCCAACTCAAAACCAATTGGCAATGAGTGGAGAGGCCCTAAGGGATTATAAGCCGCAGGATCTTAGATTTCCCAAACAATGTGGGACTAATAATCTCAACACGCCCCCTCACGTGTAGCCTCATTGGGTCTAACACGTGGACAAAAAATCGGGTGACGCTGAGTAAAGGCGCAGTCAAAGACTCGTCGCAAATAGCCTGCTCTAATACCATGTTAGAATACGGGCATCCAACTCAAAACCAATTGACAATGAGTGGAGAGGCCCTTAGGGATTATAAGCCGCAAGATCTTAGATTGCCCAAACAATGTGAAACTAATAATCTCAACAGTAACCAAGCGGACAAATCCATTGGATTGTCGTAACTACCTCTGAAAACCGTGTGCAAATATGAAAAAAGGTGTTGTAATGATGAGTATGAATGAGAAAAAAAGTGTGATAGGGATGTAGATATATCTGAAAGTGATTCCCTATAAAAAGAAGAAAAAACAATTTTTCGGCTTTCAATCGCCTGGAAATTCACATCGCTGAACATCCTCTCTCCTATTATCGTGTTTGGTTTTCTTGATAAAAGTACATTGGCGATTCAGCAAGGGCAAAGATCAATTTTTTCTTTATCAGAAAAATAGATCTTGGGTTCGGGTTAGTTGCACATGAAGAATTTTGGGCATATCACTTCTCTGTCATAGGAGCATCTCTTTTCCAAGAAGAAAAAAATCTATCAAAATGGTCGAATTATAGTTTCGTATACCATTCCTTCTCCAATCTCATAGTACAAGATTTGGATGCTATCGTGGTAAATCGCTCATTCTCTTCGCGATTTATTTACGTTCTGTATCTTTCTTTGTATTTGTATCATGTTATGATGTACTTGTTTTTCTTTAAAACCATCATGTAAATGTTTCTTATGGAATGAAATACTTGGGGTTTGAAAAAAAAAAAAAAAAAACTACATGACCAAACCTGTAAAATTCGTAAAATTCCAAGGGTAGTTTAGTAAATTCGTAAAATTTTTACACGTGAAATCAGAAATAGGGCTGCACTCGTCATTCTTCCTAAACAAAGCTCTGGAACAGATAGGAAAGTTCTGGAACCCTAAACCATCTTCAATTTCAGGTAAATTTCAGCTCTAATCTATCCAAATATCTCATTTATTATCTCAAATTGTGTTAATGTTTCTTCTTCTTTGATGATTCTAATGTTATTATTTGATTTTATTAGGTTAAGTTATTTGCTTCTGAAAAAAAAATTGTATGAAATTGGCTGCTTGATTTCTTGTTCAATTTCGAAATTCGATTAGGTCGAGGAGATCACAGTAGATACTTCCTTTTTGAAATCTTCAAGAGATGCTTGAAAATTTCATCCATGCTCAATTTCGAAATTCTATTAGGTCGACTTTAATGTCATATTGTGTTAATATTTCGTCTTCTTTAATTTTGATGATTCTGGTGCTGTAGTTTTAGTTCGTGATTCAACAAATCCCTTATCCGGTTCGTTATTTGCTTCAGATATCTGAAATTTTACGAAATTGGTGACACTTGAATTTAAAATTTTAGGGAAATTTTTTTACTGATGCAATCAAACCATTAAAGACCTAAAACAACTCTAGAGTTTGCACCTTCTGTGAAGAACTACTCTTAAATTGTTTTGGCTAATATTTTTAGAATTTATAGAACCTGAAAACTACTTTGTTGGATTATTATTAACTGCTCACAATAAGTATTTCAAAGTTAGTGCTGGATTCCGTCACCCTATTCCTATTTGATTTTCAGTCTTCACGGCTTTGATAGACTGTTAGATTTTGTGAGACCTTGACCGATCCCTCGTATGATGAGAAATTTTTACAGGCTGAAATTTTTATTTGAGCATCTCTTGGATGTTTTTTGCTTCTGAATTTTGATGAAATTGGCGACACTTTTGAAGTTGAATTTCAGTTTGAAGTTGTTGTCCGTACAACTCTAGATTTTGCCCCCAATGTGAAGAACTCATACACGGGTTTGCGAGATATTTTTAGAGTTTTTGGAAATAAGCCAGGGAAGATCGGGGTCAATAACCTGATCCTGAAAAAGTTGTTTGTTATATTCTTTTTAACTGTGTATTTCAGGATTGTACAACCTCAATCCTTGATTTCATCTCCTCTACTGTCTTTTGGTTTTCCAGTCTTCACCTCTTGTATATAGGGTTGTGTGACAAGGATCCCTCGTATGTTGAGAAATTTATTATACTTTATTTGAGCCTCTCTCCAATAGTGTTGCAGTATGTGTGGCTGATTTTTGTCAAGATATTTAAGTTAAAATCGGATACTACTTTGAAAAAGAAGTGATGATGCACATTGGTAGGTAGAGGCGAGTGCAGTGGATACTTTTGTTTTGAAATCTTGAAGGGACATTTTTGTGTTTTTGGCTTGATAAAAATGGAGCTATGCTTGCATAATGATGAGAAATAAGATTGAACATATTCAGGCGAGGCCTACCTTTAGCTTCTAGCGGTTGTGCCTGCTGAATATGTCTGTCAAGTCCTTAGGCCATGTGCGAACGTGCTACACTTCCCCCACCCATGTCCCCCGCACTTCTCCACCATGAGGTGTCAAATTTTAGCCCCTTGATGAGATTAGCTGGGGGGCCCTTTTGTGTGGCATTAGACCACTATCTCCATGACACCTCATGGTGGAAAAATGTGGGGGACATGGATGGGGGTTAGCTAGCATTTTCGGGCCATGTACACCAATTCTTCTCCATTTATTCATTCCCATTCCGAACACTGAATGGGTGACCCACTGACCCTACGGCCAACCCGATTACATGCATTGCCACAAGCCATTTCCTAAAGAAACCCTCATTCCTGACTCAAATGGCATCAACTTAAACCCTTCTCTTACTCCTTGTAATGTTATAAACCTCTCTGGCTTGAATTGTATGGTTCATCGCATGATTGCATTAAGGAGAATATTTGCAATGCACATGTATAGTACTATTAGTAGTATTTTAGCCAGGCTTATGTTTTCGTAGCTCGAATTTTGTTTTGATGTTAGAATTTAGTATGGGTTGTTTCTGATGGGTTTTCATTTCTTTTGCAAGGTACAAGTTATGGATGTTTCAACTAAGAAATCCAGTGATGAGCTGGATGTTCCCACTTTCAGTGCTGAAAATTTGCAAAGCAACATGAAGGTTATCTACTACAGGTTTGTATTTAATAACTACTATCTTTTAACGAATCACAAATATTTGCTGTGTGGTCTTTAGTCGGTAGACTAGCTGATGATATTTAGAGTTGGGGATGAATGAGTGGATGAAATTGAGCTGCGCTATTACAAGTTCTTTTTCTCTTTAACTACAAGCACTAAGTTACAGAGCTAATTGTTGCCAGTTGGATATAATTGTTGAACTTTACCAAGTTAGTAATGCTAAAAGTAAGTGCAGTTCTTTGCTCTTGTTAGTTTCCTTGCTTTTAACAACTTTGTCACTTAATGGAGAAAAAAATTTAATATTGAGGTTCTAACAACCACATATTAGTGTTTGGAAAACCACTTGGATGAGTTACAGGCTTACAGCAAGCGGCCTTCAGTTTTCCTTGAGAAGTCGTCTGAGTGTGCATGTTTTTAGTAAGTTAAAATAGGAATGAAGACTATTCATGTGTTCCACTCATGTTGAAGTTTCTATTAGAGAGGTATCAGTATCAATTATGTGAATTTGGAAATCAACATTGGCATGAAGAAGAAATTGATTAAAAGGAAAACCAAAGTTTATTCTGCACTGTCTCTATATTGTTTGGAAAGACCAGTTATCAGTTTTGGCACGTCATTAACAGTTAATATAAATCCAAACTCTGACATTTAAGTTTGGATAAGTGTTATTTGTATAGTGGTAGATGTGCATGCTTTATGTCATGCAACATGCTTCTTGAGACATTTCTACCGACTGAGTTTATTGTTTTGATTGCTTATCAAAACATTCTTGTTTCTACAGCCGCACCTTCCTGTCAATAGTTGCTGGAGTCATAGCTGGAGTTTTGGGATTCACTAGCTTGACCGGCTTTGTCTTTTACTTTCTCATCATGGCAGTTACTTCTGTGGGACTTGCAGCTAAGGCAAAGTTTAATGTACATGCATACTTTGATTCTTGGAACCGCGTCACTCTTGATGGCTTTTTGAGCGGGTTAATGGTGTGTTTCTACATTTATTGAACATAATTTCCTGCATATCTTAGTTTGATATTGGATTTTCTTCAGCTCCTCCTTTGAGGGTTTGGTAGTATCTTTGTGGAAGCTTTTATGGTTTTCATGGTTCCTTAGCTGGCACTAACATTCTTTTTATGTGTTTGCAGTCCTTTGTGCTGTTCTGGACGTATCCTTCCCTTACGCTTCGGTTACACCTAATTTTATTTTTATAATTAAAGAGTATATTAAGAATTCAATTAAGTTTGGAATAGTAGTGTACTATGGAACTTAGGTTTAGATTTGCTTACTTCTTGCCTGATTTGGATCCCTGGAACTGATGCAGCAGCTAAATATTTGTGTGGTGTTGGTATAAAAGCATTACATAATTTTTGTGGCTTGCTGGTAGAGGTAGAACTTAAGCTTTCAGTAAGCCATATCATGGACCAGACATTACTCACTGCACCTGTAAAACCATGGATATTCACAGCCTGTTTTCGTCCTAATCAGTTTGCTCTCTTATTATTTTTAACGCACAATTTCATACAAGTCGAGGCCATTGTATGATTTAAGGACCTAGAAGTTCGATTATGAGTTTAACACCTGAACTTGAACTTGGATATGACAGCTCCATTATTTTACTTGTATTATTGTTATTGTTACTATGTTTTCCTTGACGTACCTTAGATTTGCGTATGACATTGTGCATATATTTTAGTTGAAGAGGAGCTACAACATGTCGGAGAGCGTGAACTGCGTCATAGGGAGATCGAGACAACTGCTGTGAACTCTATTACAGCTCTGATTAACATTGTTTTGGAAAAAAACAAGGTTCTCAAATGTTCATTCTCAGATTTTGTTATTTATTTTTCCTTTCCCAATATTGTAGATTGAATGCTGAAACAATGAGAAGCTTAGGTTTGCACAGTTGTTTTAAGTTTGCAAAAACCTTTGGATTATTTTCTGGATAGTTTTTTCTAGTTAAGTTTCTCGAATGTCCTTTAGTATTAGGTCACTAGTCAGTCAGAAAGACGGAAACACTTGCAAAAATGGGGAATTTTATCTTTTGGTAGCGTATTAGTGTGCCGGTTCAAATCAAAGTGAAAGTGAGTTTACTGCGATTAGCTGTAGAGAATGGAACCATTTTCCCGGGACTACAATTGCATTCCCATGCTGGATGGGCATAATGCAACTCGGAGCAGCAGACAAATTAATTTTCTGAAATAAAATCTGGAATTATGTCATCGAAAATTCATTCGAAAAATATGTTAACATGATTGCCCACTGTTAAAATATGTTGTGTGGGTTTAATCGAAAATTTTCAAATCAAGCAGTTGGAATCGCCTAGGGAAAAAAATCTGGAATTATGTCATCGACTGTCATTGCCAACCTTTACATTCAAACTTGAAATTTCTATTACAAGTTTATAGAGAAGAGGAACCATCATGAACAGTAGAAACCGCTCATTTATATTACATTCCAATCCCAAGAATCCGATTCTCATTTATGCTGATGTAATCTGAAGGGTAACTTTGAAACCGAATCCATTCTTTCGCAGCTTCATACCACTTGTATCTTCTCCCATTCAATACGCCGCAATAGACAAAAACAACTGACAATCCTCGATACTACAAGTTACACAAAGAACAGGCATCGATTCTAGGTAAAACAAGAAGCAAAAAATATTTGTTTGCTCTCAAGTTGTGGCTTTCCATGTTATGAAGTCTTATGTATAAAGTTTATACCAAAATCACAGCAATTACACACACAAAATAATCATACCTTGAAAATTAGAAAAGCCCCCGAGTATTATTTCCGCCCTCCAAAAACCTTCAAAACTTCCTTTTAATGGAGAACGCGGTTGACATTATGAAGTTTGCTGGTGGTGCCTTAGTTGTAAGGGGCAAATAGCATAACAAGCTTCAACATATCCACCACATTTTCCACTAAACAGAAAGTTTAAGAATATCCATAAAAACTACAATTTCTTGATTTGGAGGGCCGCCGCAGATCACATGATGGATATGCGGCGGTCCTCCGTGCCAAGGAATTAGTGGTTTTAACTTTAGCATCATCAGCGCCAAAAAAGCAAATTTGAAATAAGATTAGAGCTTAGAGAATTATCCATAAAAACTACAATTTCTTGATATGGAGGGTCGCCGCAGACCACATCAGCAGTACCCTAACACCTCACACAAACAAGCAAAAGGACATGATGGATATGCGGCGGCCCTCCATGCCAAGGAATTAGTAGTTTTAACTTTAGCATCATCAGCGCCAAAAAAGCAAATTCGAAATAAGATTGCGCCTAGAGAATTAAGTGCTTAAACTATGATGATTCTAAGAACAATACATGAAAACAATTAAATGGTGTGATTTTGCTGGTATCTCTATGATCAGTAAGAACTTTTTTACTGCATTATGAAAAGAAAGGAACCAAAAAATACAACCTTTAAAAACTTGCCCTCATAAAGAGTGATTCTTTCACCAAAAACAAAACTCTAAATTGATGGACACAAGAAAATAACAACACCTAAAACTAGCGATACAGATAGAGTTAGGAGATTACAAATACTTATGAAAACAGTATACTACCAGAAAAGATTAAATAGAAACATAAGTTTCAGACCTAAGGTGGAAACCCTAAGAATATACATTTATATAGTTTTCGGGGTGCACCCTACTAAACCCTAAAGGCCGGGTAGGGTTGTCAATGGATCCGTTTCTTCCGCTAACGGATTGACCCAGTACCAGAGGCCTAATAATGCGGATCCAATTCTTAATGGTTCTAGGTTTGGGTTGTGGTAGAACAAAAAACGGAACCGATAAGAAAACCTAGATGTTGTCGAATCTGGATATTTGTCGAGTCATGAAAAATAATTATAACTTTCGAAAAAAAAATTATCGACTTCGTATTGGCTTGGATATAATAGATTTTTGGGTGTTACTATGTGTTTCCTTGACGTACCTTAGATTTGCGTACGAAACTGTGCATATATTTTAGTGGAAGAGGAGCTGCAACATGACGGAGAGCGTGAACTGCATCATACGGGGATCGAGACAACTGCTGTGAACTCCATAACAGCACTGACTAACATTGTTGGAAAAAAAAAACAATAGGTTCTCAAAGTGTTCATTCTCAGATTTTGTTATTTCCTTTTCTCTCCAATATTGTAGATTAAATTGAATGCCGAAACAATGAGAAGCTTATGCCCTTTCTGCTTGTAGTGCATAATTTCAGAATTTTGTCACAGATGTTTTAAGTCTGCAAAAACCTCCCAATTCCATTCTGGTTAGTTTTTTCTAGTTTAGTTTCTCGAATGTCCTTTTGTATTAGATCACTAGTCAGAAAGACAGGAACAGTTTCAAAAATGGGGAACTTAGAGAGACCATGAGCAATAGTTTTAATCTTCTTCTTTTTTTGCGACCAATGTGCCGGCTTAACCAAGTGAGATTACTATAGCACACGGGTTCTGTGATTAAGCTTTCACCTTATTATTAGATGTTTGGTTGAAAGAAGAAACCACTTTCCCGAGGCTAAATTTCATTCCCATGTTCGGTGTAGTAATGCAATTTGGAGTGGCCCAAAATTAATTTTGTAAGATAGGGAGACAGTTGGGAGTCTTTCCGCAACACAAAAAGAGAGATGGTAAATGAATATCCCTCGAGCAGTTCAGCAAACTATAGCTATGATGCATATGGGTACCAATTACCATGGCATATAAGATTTAATTTTATGGTTCGTTAATTAGGATCGTTGAACTTCATGATAATCACACTATGAAATATGCAAGAATTATTAATGGAGAATACCTGGTAGCGCTAATCCATTGAAGATCATTTGGAACACCGATCATCTCACTGTAGCCGTAATACCTTGTGGAGGAACTCTTAGTTTCTCCTTCTTGACCTTTTGTGTAATGAATAATAAAAATTCTTGAACCAATACTGATGGTTATTGAGTTCCTTTTATAGGTAGAAGGAGGACCAATGTTCATAGGATTTAGAATTAACATTCAATCTCGACCGTCCATCAAGGAAGAGGGAATATGAAAGGATCCCAAAAGTGTAACCTACATATTTAGCAACATTCATAATTAACCAAGTTATTACATGGCCCAAGAGGATATTTCTATGTGTAGAAATATTCTTACATTCTCCCACTGGTCCATGTGATAATTTGTATAATGGTTAATCGTAGAAAACTTAAGGCGCGCATAATTTGCTAAACAAAATTTTATGGTTAACATAATACCTTGATCAAGTAAATTACTCATGCGAGTCATAGCGGTGGCACATTGTCCTGTTATCAACATGTTCCCTTCCATGTACCACAACACAAATAACTTACTTAATCAGGCCCTTAAATAGGGATATCTTAATGGTCCAGTGATGTCTTCAAAAGAAAGACAATTTCTGTTAACATTCATCCATTCACATAAGTGTATACTAAACATGGATACAGAAATAATTCAGAACGACATTAATAAGAGCTCAATAAGTGTTCATAAATAAGCACATAAATTAGCTGAATTCAATAATCAATTACTCCCACAGACCCAAGATTTTAATCTTTTCTTAAGAGGTCTTAAAAGGTAATTGTTCAATAAGTGCATTTCCGATGCAATTGTGCTTAAGTGATATATGAACACCTATTGTTTCTGAATTGCTTGATTCACGCATATATACTCAAGGTTCATGTGTTTTGTTCCTTTTGTATCATATCGTGCTTTAATGCTGCGAAGCTAAGACGGTAAATTTCAGCAATTAGGAGACGAACCTTAAGGCCCCAAGTCTCGCAGACATATATAAATATTCAAACTTAATTTTGGGACTAGTATTAATGGATTCTTTCTTTGTAGAATCTGTAAATCCACCAAAATTGAGGTTTGAAAATCCAATCAACTCTAATTGGATAGGCTAAATAATTGTAAGACATAATTCAGGATTAGTATCTCAAGATTCTTGATAACTTTCCCATAATTTATTCTTCATTTCTGGCATTTAGTTAACATATCAACATCTTGTTATAAGTTTCATATCAGAATTAAGACGTAATGAAGATTAAATTTATATCTTCTATCCAACATGAAATAAAATCTGTTAAATATGTTATTATCTCAAAATTCCTTGAATATTCGATATATGCCTTATATGAGAGCTTTAGTAATCCATATGATATTACTATCACATGGTAAGCTTCATTGATATCCTTTATTTCAAAAAATATAGAGATATGCATAAAGTCAAGATCACTACTCGTAGGTAGTATGTCTTAACATACAAGACCAAGAATATGAATTTCTCCCACTGATCTTGAGGTATATGCATAAATCTGTAATAATTTCATCCAAAACTTGAAGCATTTATAGTTTTGTTGAATTTCATATAAAATTATGGGAGGCTGCTTAAATTTCATAATTTGATTTTTAAAATTTGTAGACTAAAATTTATCATTAATAAAGGCTATTTTCACATTTAATTAATGCAACTCTTAGGTCATACTGAGCTACTAATAATACTATGATAATTCTGAATAAGTCTTTCTTTGACACGAGAGAAAAACTTATTTATAATCAATGCATCGTTTCAGAGTAAAATCTTTGGAAATAAGTCTTGCTTTATACCATTTAAAATTGCTATTACAGTCGTATTAGGTCAGAAAGACCCACTTTCATACAACTGATTTGTGTCTTTCGAGCAATTAAACAATATCCGAGACTTTACTTTCAAACAATGATTTTTGCTCACATAACATCAATCCATTAATCAAAATTATTACACATAATATTTGTGAACCTAAAACCGAGTCTTTGCCATTCCATATCAAAATGTAATAAATTCTTGTAAGAAAATCACTGAAACAACATGAATAACTTTCTTTCAATCTCTGTTGAGACCTTCTTAATACTGGTTCATGTTGTTATCAAAAAATTTCTTTATTGGCAGTAGTTATATTATGGAGTATTGGATCAGTAATTTATGGTCTTTCATTATCTAACATTCTGATAATGAGAAGATTCACAATATATGTAGAAATCTTAAATGAAGGGATCATTATCCTTATTTCTTGAACAAATATATCCACATACTCCCAATGATTGCCATCATTAATGAATTTATATTTTCGGTTTCAATAAGTCTCATACTACGGTTAGAACGTTAAAGAATACCATTTGGATTATATAGGAAAACCAATGAACCAGTAATAGTTTTCAAATCCAATTTTCATTCTTGGGAATGTAAGTCCTCACCTCCAACTGAACAACCATAACTTAAATGTGATTTAAATTAGGTTTCCATCCTTTCTAGTCCAAAGTGCGTCTTTGAAACTGCTTTACTAGAAATCTATTTAAATTACACAGTTGCAGAAAGAATAAACATCCACAAATGTATAGCCATTATGCATGGCTCATCATGCTTCTAACCATTTTCATAAAAGTATGATTTAGCCTTTTGATATACACTATTAAGCCAAGGATAAGTTTTCCTTGTGTATTGAGCAACAATTCCAAACTTTTGAAGATATTATGCAAAAGATTTAGGATATTATCCTGTTTTGTCATACCTTTCACAATATTCACCACCTTGTCAGACTTTATGATTTTCACTTTATCTATAATTGCCTCTCAATTTCAATAATGAATGTCCGATAAAACATCCATGGATTGAGATTCATAATACAATCGATAGATTTACACAGTAATGCGAAAAATCATCAGGTGATAAACAATTTTATCTTCCAAAAATCGGACCATTAAAAGTCTACAGAATAATCATAATCAACAATTAATAAGAATAAAAGCTGAAATTTATATTAGAGATAAATGACAATTAAGCTTACAATAGTTTCATACCTTCAATAAGATTCTCCTGTAGGTAAAACCTTATCAAGGAACAATGTGAGACATGAAAAACATTAGTACATATTTTACCTTCTCATACACACAACATTATGTTTGTTCAATACCACAACTAGAATCACCTGTGGGCAACTCACGTCCTAAAATGTATTAACAAACTCAAATAATTCTAATGTTCAACCTAATACATCGTAATAATAGTCACCTGTGGGTAGATATTATTTTACATGTATATGAAACATTTAGATAAACTTAATGCTTGTTTAAACGTGTGAACCAAAACTATTTGTGAGCAGCATTTTTCTAATCGTTAAATCAAACTAAGAGGACACAAAACATACAACACTTACAAGATAAGAGTTTAGCACCACTGTGGTGATAACTAAACTATCCAGCAAACATGTTTAATTGCAAATATCACACTAACTTTTCTTCTGATATTGCACAGTCCCACACAATGATATGGACATACTTGATCTGATCATAAATTTAGTCGATTATAAACATTTATGAGTAACCCCAAAACACTAATCACAAACGTTTATTCAAAAGCATGTCATACATATAAATTATGAAAACATCAACGCCCCTTAATTGAAAAATATCCAAACATGGAGAACCTTTATTAACCCAAAACAAGCATTAAGCAAATTTATTATAAGTATGTTTCAATAACGAAATCATTGAAGAAAAATTCTTTTATGCATTACTAGTTTAATTTGATGCAAGTTTGAAAAATCATAATGAAAAGGGGTACAGTGTGGATTAAAGTGAAAGGTGCTAGAATAGGCAATGAGCATCATATATTTTCACGAATATGGAGGAATTTATCAAAAAATAAATCCTCAATCTCTTTAGAGGATGCAATAAGTATTGGATATAAAACAACTTAATAACAATTTTCATGAAAATCTGAAAATTTCATAATGGGTTACTGAACTCGATAATGAGTTAATTTAAGTAAATTTTCTTTTATGCATTTCATCAGAAAACATGAAAAATTATGTGGAACTTACTTAATTGTGATCTTTATTTTTATATGATGACACTCAGGTTAGAAAATGAAAACAAATGACATTAGACACTCATTAAGATGTAAAATGATTCAGATCCATCATATATGATCAAATAAAAATCATATCTTTTAATATTTTTCTTAAATATGTGAACTCAAATCACCTGTGGGTAATTGTTGTTGTAATATATTTGAGCAAAATAATATTATAAGCATTTAAAAAAATTATGATCATGACCGAAAAGTATTTTGACATCACTGTGGTGATAGCCAATCAACTAAAATAATGCCATTATCATAATAGGTCAATAACTGCAAAACCTAAACTTTACGGTTTGCAAGTTCATGCTTACAATAACATTATGATTATTGCTACGATAAAGAACACTCTAGTATCACTGTGGTGATAGCCAAAAGTGTCTCAACATAATGATCTTAACGACAATAATCTCGTACAATAAAAAAAATCAACATTGGTAGAAAAATCCTACCATAATGCACATACACATAAACCATATCATAATACACACTCAAATCTAATAGTGTGAAAAATGGTTGCATTATAAAATCATTCGACAAAAATCAGCTTAAATTGTGCATTAATGTTATCGATAAAGCGGAAGCATATTGGTCGGTTCATATATTTCTTTAAGTAAAACCCGTACATAATTTCTTAGGCTTCATAGAATTTAGTTTTCGCTATACACTGTTCCATTTATAATTTTGATTCTATAATGATCAAATTTAAACCATACTAAGTTTGAACCAGAGAACCATTAGAGCGATTCTTTCATTCTTTATTTTTAATATTGGTATCCAATTTAGTGAAAGTCAAAATGAACGGTACACAGTAAGATTCAAAGGTCTATTTTACTGGACCGTATTTAGTATCATAATGAATACAAGCCAGGTAACCTTAGAAAAAAAAATAACAAACACATTCATTTTTAAGTTGCAGTTGAAAAATGCATATACATAATTATTTGGCTAGGCCCAATAGATAGTCGGTCAGTTGATTTTAATTTGTGCTTTTGATATGTACATAACCAGTACAGACACAAGTGATTTCTCGTTTCCTACGAGGTGATTTCTCAATTCTTACGAGGATAATGCCCTACTCGGATCTGCTTAATCATTGGATGGGATAAGTTGAGGCAGCTAAGAAGAATCGGTTACATTTTCAATCAATACGGCGAAATCTTAACGTAAGGAGGCCGTCACTTATTTGTATTTTAAATACCCAACTTAATGTGTAATAGTGGGTGCATTTATGTACGGACCCATTAATGTTTTTTTTTTTTTTTTTTTTTTTACACAACTTGACCGGTATGGCCCAGGAAAAATAAAGACATTCCATAATATTTGACCCCCTCATTAAATTTCACAAACATGCCTAATATATTATTTCTTTAATACCCATTAATGCTAATATCTTTAATATTCATTAAAAAAAAAATGTAACTTCACATTTAAATAGGGAAGGAATTAATAAGACATTGATCACCTGTCGGTCCAAATTCACCAAAGTTTTGACCGAGAAAAATAATGCACCTATATACAATTGTGCCACGTCATGTTCACCATATTCTCCTAAACATTTCAGAGAAAATGAAAAACCTAGCTAACTATTACAGCGGCGATCTTTATTTTATTGATCACAGATTCACAGATTTTATATGTTACATATTGGTTTTGAGTCGTCGTGAAAATTAAGCATACAAACGTGAGTTGGGTCATATCTAAAAGGTAACACGGTTATCGCATATCGTTATCGGATGATCATGAGTTCTAAACACAAGCTCTGATACCAACTATAAGATTTAATTTTATGGTTCGTTAATTAGGATCGTTGAACTTCATGATAATCACACTATGAAATATGCAAGAATTATTAATGGAGAATACCTGGTAGCGCTAATCCATTGAAGATCATTTGGAACACCGATCATCTCACTGTAGCCGTAATACCTTGTGGAGGAACTCTTAGTTTCTCCTTCTTGACCTTTTGTGTAATGAATAATAAAAATTCTTGAACCAATACTGATGGTTATTGAGTTCCTTTTATAGGTAGAAGGAGGACCAATGTTCATAGGATTTAGAATTAACATTCAATCTCGACCGTCCATCAAGGAAGAGGGAATATGAAAGGATCCCAAAAGTGTAACCTACATATTTAGCAACATTCATAATTAACCAAGTTATTACATGGCCCAAGAGGATATTTCTATGTGTAGAAATATTCTTACATGGCAAACCACATGTAGAACAGTTAAAATTTAATGCTCTGAGTCTGAATTCCCCAGTTAAGCTACAGATACTACATCATCAGGAATGTATTATCAACAAAAATCTTAAAGACAACTGAAACAGAATATGAAGCTGGTAACTGAGGACCCTTTGGTTTTACTAGTCAAAATTACAGGACCAGACTGCGAAATAACCCTTTTTAGAGAGTACAAGGGAATTATAAGGAGAACATATTCTCAAGTAATCTAAACAAGTTATTTTAAATTAGCTAAACAAAAAGATAACTAGGAGAGAATAAGACATTTCCTCATTAAGAGCATGGAGTGGGGGATAACTTGATCGATGGCATAGATGTAGCTGCTATTGAAGCTTCAATTTCCCAATGCTAAACAGATAATTCTTTCTCAAGCTCGCAAGGCAGAGATTTTAGCAGCAGCACCACAAGCAAGCAAAGGAGGAGTTGCCATGCAGCATGATGCAACTGATGGGCCATGAATCAAAGCTCTCAAGGTTTTACTGGGCAGGGGCAGTATTAGTTACTGGGGCTATAGGTCAACCATGGCCAACAAGCATGACCCCACGATCTGTTCCAACAGGTCTCGACATGCATACTATGCAGCTGATGATGAGAGGCTCAGACTCAGAGCAGTGAGAGGTGGAACCGTGGAAGGACCCGAGGATGGAGTATAGAACTAAGCAGGTAAAGGGCACTTGAAGAAGCCTTCAGGAGCATTTGGGTATGATTTTTCTCCTTGGTTTTCGCTCTTGGACCGCTGTTGGGCGGCTAATTGTTCCTGTACAGATTAAGTTTCAACAACCATGAAAAGGAAAATCTGCAAAAAATTCAGAGAATAATGAAAAACACAACAAAAAAATTGCCTCAATTTCATGATCATAATTTGTAACTGTCAGCATTGCCACTATTATACTATTGTTGGAAGTGACAGCTGATCCACAGAAAGTTGTCATGGTATATGACCACTCTAGTTCAATATAGAAAATGTGGATCTATGAATCTCCTGTTAAGCAGACTGCAGGCTTAACGCTTTGAGCATTGCCATCAGGGACAACAGTTGAAGCCCTTTTTTCTTCAACCCAAATATGCATTCAGTATATAACAAAAGAAAAAGGTTTATCGGAGTCAAGAAACAACTTGTATGATTACGGCCTTCAAGTCTAACTTTGATGAAAAAAGTTAGCAGAAAAAGAAAATGCAGGGGATATATCATAAGCTCACTTCAGGCAACTTTTTCCTAGTAATCAACATAAGTATATCTAGATAGCCGTAGCATTTAGCACAATCTGGGTTAGTAAAACTCATAACTTAAAAACATAATTAATAAATCTCAGATTAGATTAAAAGAGAAATATATGACTAACCTCATACAGGACTTTTGATGTCATTCCTCAACTATAACAACCTTGGGAATGTGGAATAGCTTGTTGGACTCTTCTCCACCTTGTTTACATCTAGCCGCCAGGAGTAAACAATTTCTGATTTTAAGTTGTTGTAGTGAGGTGAGGCATAGCATCTTCTCCAGAGAAGGCATATAATTCAGATTTTTGCAGCCACATATCCTCAACTCCCTAAGAGAAGTCAAGTTACCCAACCACTCAGGCAAAACCTCCAGAGTAGGAAAATCCAATATATACAAATCTTTCAAGGAAGAAATGTATTGAATTTGATCTGGAAGACACTTGAGTTTAGACCATCCATCGATTTGCAATGAACAAAGGGATGGAAAGTAATCGCCTGTAGATGCTTCTTGTTCAATGTTGGCTGCAGGAAAAGGATAGGAGTCCAACTCCTCCGAAAATGGACCAATTGCTAGATATTCAAGTTTGGGAAGGGTTTCTATTCCAATGAGCATAGACTTTTGTCTTTTACAACCTTTGATAACTAAAAACGAGAGTGAGTTGAATCCATGGATACTTGGCCAGGAGCACAAAGAAGGGCAACCCAACAGCATCAATGTATGAAGAGAATTATTAGGAGGCAGCTGAATATGCTCTTCCTCCTCCTCAAGGCCTTGGGCAGAATTAAAGCCTTCAAAGTTTCGACAATTATTAACTCCAAGCTTTTGAAGAATGTTATTTTCTCTGAGCAATCCCTGAGGAAGAAACACAAGTTCCTCACATTTTTCAATAGAAACAGATGTGAGAGATGTTAAATTGCATTCCACTAATGACCTTACTGCTTTTCATTGCAAACAATAAACTCCAACACTTTAAGAGATGGAAACTGAGTTGGCATTGTTGTTAACTTGGGGCAGAACTTGACCTTGAGCCGCTGAAGGTGAGAAAAACTTGAAGAAGAAGATGATGAAATGTGGTCAGACCATTCTACTAAGTTAACCATGCGAAATATAGAAAGATCTTCCAAAGAGGGGAAAGAAGATGCATTGCTAATGTTACTACCATAGAACTCACTTCCGATACCTTTCACCGCGTCGAGTCCTTCTATATGGAGAAATTTGAGAAAAGGAAGTTGCCCGAGAGCGGGAAGATGCTGGCATCTACTGCAATATTTTAGAACAACATTTACCAGATTAGGAAGCAAATTACTGGAGCTCGTCATCCATGTTAGGAACTGTGAACCTACATAGTTGTGGATTCCCAGTCTTTTAAGGTTCTGGTGAGGCTGGAGACCTTCTAACACTTCCAAATTATCAACGACGCTACAACTTTCACCACCCATCCTGGCCATCCAATGCAGTTCCAATCGAAGAATCTCTTGTTTTTCTTTCAAATGTCCTCCTTCAGCGTCTTTTCTATCAATGACATTCTCTGGATTATGAATTTGTAGTTTACCACCAAGGAGATTGAGGTCTCTCAATTCTTCAACACCAAACCCGTTGTTCTTATTTCCAACAATAAATAACGGCAAATAGTGGAGGCAACTTAAATTTCTCAACTGACTTGGCATCGGAGGGATCCATTCATTAGTTCGGGTTTTGCAAATTATAAGATGTCTCACACTACTTAGTTTACTCATGCCCCGAGGAAGATCTTTAAGCTTGAAATAGTTCCTGACCAAGGTCTGCAGATTGTAAAGATTAGAGAAAGAATCTGGCAGACTTGTTACTTGAGAATTTGAGAGATCGAGATACCTCAAATGTTGCAACTTGGCAACTGAAGACGTTAAATCAGTGATTGCACTGCCTCTTAAATCCAGCACGCCCAAGCAACTAAAATTTGTGAAAATCTGCATAGCACAACTCCTACTAATGAATTTTGGTGTAGAACAAATGAATGTACGAAGTTTCTTCAGCTGGTACATGGTTTCAGGAATTGTGGAGAATTCGTTCTCAAAAGAAAAACATACACGGCGGAGTCTCCTAATTTCCATTTCGTTTCTCCTACTGACATCAATCATTGAGCAATATTCAGTCCGGACAACAGATTGCGCAAGATCATGTAGAAGAGCATGCATCTTACATGACTTTATACCTCCTAAACCGTTTTTCTGCTCCTCTTGAAAAAATGAATTTGTTAACAGAATACTAAAATACTCATTACCAACTTTTTCCATCCCTTTGCTTCCTCTTGCGTGACTGAGGAACCCCTCGGCCATCCACAATTGAATAAGGTTATCTTTCTTAATAATGTGATCCTTAGGAAATAAAGAACAATACGAAAAGCATTGCTTAAGGTGTGGTTCCAAATGATCATAACTCAACTTCAATACCCTTATTACCTTTTCTTCGCCTTCTTGGAGATCCCAAATGTCATTGTCTGCTATTGCTTGCCACTTCACTCCATCAGTTTTAGACATCAAACCCCCAATAATCTTGGCAGCTAAAGGCACACCCCCACACTTGTTTGAAATATTCCTACCTATTTTAATCAAGTTTGGTGTCTTTTCTATTCCTACAGGCTGAAATGCTGTTTTCTCGAACAAAGACCAGCACTTTTATTGGGGTAATCCTTCCAAACGATGTAAAATTGAAGAACTCAATGTCGAAGCAATATCATCATTTCGCGTAGTCACCATTAGTTTGCTTCCAAGGGAATATATAAACATCAAAGTTTTAAACATATCATCCCAATCACTGTTATTATCATTCCACATATCATCTAGTATTATCAAAAATTTCTTACCTTGAACACATTCTTTTAATTTATTTACTATAAGTTCCAAGCTAGAAAAATCATCCCTCTTTTCCAAAATCAGCTCCAAGAGTTTACCAAGAACTTCCTTCTGATTAGAATTTTTAGAAACACATACCCAAATTTTCCTATCAAAATGATTTGTTACTAGCACATCCCCATAAATAATTTGAGCAAGTGTGGTTTTGCCAACTCCACCCATGCCAACAATGCGAACAATCGAATAAACCCTTTGATGATTATCAAAATTACTAATCAACAAGTTTATTATCTTTGATTTTTCATGTTCCCTACCAACAATTATTGTATCATCTACAAGCGAGTGAGTTTCTCTATTTTTCAGACCATTAACAGTAATCATACTACTACCAGAACCGGCAATACTAAACTGAAATTTGTCTTTACCCCTTGCAATAAAATCCAATGTTTTGTTGACATCTTTAAGTTTATGACCCATCTTGAAACGAAACGAAATCGGATTCGAAAGCGAGAAAAAGTTTTTTACCTTGTTCCGAGTTGAACCATGATATCTCAGAGCTTCATATGCGAATTCATCTAGTACGTCTTCGGCATCGTAAACTGGATCTTTAAGTGATGTCAACCAGATTTTAACTGCAACTTTCTCTATTTGCTGCTTCTCTGCATCACTTAATACAGCTTGAATAGTAAGTAAAGTAGCTTGGAGTTTTTTCATTTCATCTTTGACACCCCAAACCAGATAAACCTCATCTGAAACAATCGAAATCAGTTTGCTGATCAAAGCTTCGGTAACAGCACTAGCAAGAATTTCAGCCATTTATGATGCCCGTTGGAACAAAGGATATGCTCTCTTTTTCTCTGCAGTGATGAATTGATGATGAACCTCAATGTGAAGATTCTTCAACTATTTTTTTTTAATCGGAAAAAAGAAAAAGTTCTTGACCATTGACTTTCTTAATATTTCTATTTTATTTTTATGCAACTCCCACGTCATTGTCACGTGTTTCTCCTTCTAGTTTTTCTTTGCAAGCTTGGTAAAGGGGTGGCAAAAAATGGTAGAGGGGCGGCAACCTAATAAGACAAAAAAGGTCATTACAAGAAAATTCAAATGCCCCTTATCAATGAAAATCTGGAAATGACTAATTAGCCCTTATTGTTAATAATCAAGTTTAGTAATCATAATCAAGATTAGTGTTGATAATTAATTTTCACTTATTATAACTCTAACATCAGATTTTTAAAGTTATAAAAAAAAAATTTAGAGGAGAAGAAAAAGAAAACTTATGTGATATTTGTGAAACCCTAGATTTTGATTCACTCAACCAAAATGAGTGATTCCAGTGATCCTGTATACTTCTAAATTAGTTCCCATTAGCTTTTTCTCGCTCAAAATTATCTAAAGTACATAACAAAATCAAAACTTTTGAATTTTCAGAAGAGCTTACGGTTGCAATTTTGCTTGTTACCAACCGTAACTCTTAGATACGATTCGTAAGTTATCAAATACCAACCGTAACTGGTTAAATTTTGGGAAGATCCAATCGTAAAACCAGTTACGGTTGGTAACTAAATGCTCGATACCAACCGTAACTCAGTTACGATTGGTAATTAAATGCTCGAAACCAACTGTAACTCAGTTACGGTTGGTAAACTAAAATAGTTACCAATCGTAACTGAAGAAAATTCTCAGATATAAGAACATACGGTTGGTAATTGAACTATTACCAACCGTATGTTCTTCAAAATCTCCAGTTACGGTTCGTAATTGAGTTATTACCAACCGTAACTCACATAAACCCAGAAATTTAAATTTCAATTTTCATACAAAACCCTAATTTTTGATACAAAATTAACTTAAATCCAACACGATAAACTAAACCCTAACTGGGTTTTTCCAAACATTTTTCAAAGCGCCGATTAATCGAAGACGATGAAATTTTCAGTTTTAATGGAGGTTACGGTTGATGGAGGAGAAGAGAAGATAAAGAAGAAGATGAAAAAAAAAACTGATTTGATTTCTTTTGATTCATTAGGTTTAAAAAAAATTTGATTTGATTTTGGTTGATTTAAGGTGAAAAGGGTAATTTAGTCAAACTACACCCCCTATAGGACACCCCCTAACCAATAAGAGGGACATTGCTATCACACTTGCCGCCCCTCTACCATTTCTTGCCGCCCCTTTACCAAGCTTGTTTTTTTGTTTATTCCCCAGTCCCTTCCGCATAGTTCTATCCTCAAAGTCCAACGATGTCACCTCACTGTGAATCATCCTCCGGCCTTACCGTGGTTCAACATTCTTCGCAATGGCGAATCCAGAACAAAAGTTCAGTGGGGGCACAATTTCTTCTCCAAAATCAAAATACCTAAAAATATAATTGGAGAAACGAATAGTAATTCACAGTCATAATAGACCCAATTTCATAGGTAAAACGACTAAGAAATTAACTAATTGATGATGAAAAATAAAAAAGAAAAAAATTAATTTTGAGTTACATAGGGGGACTAAAAACCCTTACTTGGAAATAAAATCGATGTAGAATTGTAAGCTGATTAGCCTTTAGATGTTCACATGAAGCATATATGTTGTTAAACTTAAGGAAATCAATTTTTATATGGTAAAATAGGGATTATACCCATAAATAATCCTTAGTTTTTGGATAATTTTGTATTTCGTGGAATTGGATATGGAAATAAGGTTTAGAATAGTTTGGCAAATATACGGGTAATCAACTTAAATATGGAGGGGGCACAGAGTAGTTTTGAACCAAATATACGGGTAATCAACTGTGGATTCGCCCCTAATTCTTTGTGAAAGCGTCAAACGAAAAGAAACCGAGCGACCAATAGTTTGACGCTTCTTCTGGAGTGGTAAATGCTTAGTCGCTTGACCCGGTCAATGTGGTCAGAGAGCCAAATTATTGGTCGCTCTAGAGTTACCCCTAAATTAAACAGGAGACTCGATTTCCTTCGCTTCTCTACACTATTTTTTTCTTCTCTACAAAACCTAGGTATTGCATGTCCAATCTGTGAGTTTTAATGAAATTTTTTGAAGACAAGTCAGAAGGGGGTAGTTGATTATTGTGATTGTGGTTCTTTTAAACCTATTTTGCGCGATTTTCATCCACGAAAAAGAACTAAGGTATGTATATCAAACAAACAAAACACAATTCGTGATAGATATGAAGTGTACTTAATATTTACGTATTAAGTCGGTTAACAAACTTGAATACACTTACACAAGATTCGTATGATAATGTCGGATTAACTATTTGTACTTGAACTAGGATTGTAACAAATGTTACGATTTCACTGTTGATCAAGTTGAACCTTCTTTTAACTGAGATCTTCATTCTTTCATTTTCATTTCCGGTAAGATCTGCAAAGGCTTGAAAAACACGGTTTCAAAAAATGCTTAATTGATTTCACCTGCTCTAAGAAGACCTGCATTTGTAGCTAAAATCTAGGCTTCCACAATACCGACATCTTCTTCAATACTAAATTGCATGATTAATTTAATACAAGCTTATTTCTTTATCGTCCTGGAGTTAGGATGACGCTGTGTTTTCTAAAAGCTCTGGATGGGATTAATAATAAGATACAAGGTGCAATAAATATGACAACCATTTTATATTCTCCCCGTTTCGAGAATTCAAAACAAGATTGAAAAAAAGTAGTGGAGGAGACTGTGTCCAAAGCAGTGATGAATCTTTTCTCAGTGAGTAACCAGTCTATGTCATTTTCAGTATTCAATACACATCAATGACCCATTTCAGTGAATATTCAAAACAGATCAGTAACATTGAATAGTCGAGAGTAACTCAATGATTGATGCAGTTGGGATTTGTTAGAGCATTGCTCGGTCGAACTCGCAACCGTTGCTATCTCAAGCTATTTTTTCAAGTTTAGGTGATCAAAACTATAAGTCTTGATTTCTAGTTTACTTATAGCTATGTCTCGGAATAGGATAGAATGTGTAGTTGAGCTTTAGACTTCACGGTGTTCATCGATTGAAGACAAAGATCTATTGAGAAGAGCTTGGAGGAACCTCGTAAACAAAAGGTATGCGGAGACTAAAACTTATCTATTACTCAGAAGTCTATTATATTCTATCTCCTAATCATACTAAGTCGTATAGCTATATAAACTTTTATATTATACACATTTGATATTCCGAGCCGAGTTTATCTCGCTTATCTATTTATCGAAATATGTGTTGGAAGCTTTTTGCTTTAGCCACGTTCATCATTATTCTTGACGAGTTTAGTTGGAAACAATTTATTTGTAGGAAACTAAATAATAAGTCAAAAGATGGTCATGTGAAAATTGCCTTGAAATATCTTACATGATTTGTGTGAGACAATCATTTGATGTCGACTCGGAATGTTTCGTTTTGATCATTCGATCACTTGAAAATTACTTATAAGCTAATAGTTTTTGTAAGACAGTTATTGTCGTATTTTAAGTATGTTTCAATGATTGAAATGGGAGTTTAGAACAATTAACCTTTGTCTGGATACAACACAGTATGCATACTAGTATGCAAACTGTCGTGGTATGATTCAGGTCCGGAAACCTTGTTTGCATACCAGTATGCGGACGTTTTTAACTATTAAAGTCCGGGAACCAAGTTTTCATACCAGTAGGTGAATGGTTCTACCTGAGCTAAGGTCCGGGACATCAACATGCATACCGGTTTGGAAACTGCTGAACAAGACCAAAGTCCGGAACTATAGTTTTTGTACCCATTTGCAAACTTAGTGGTTAAAGTTCTAAAATCGGTTAAGTATGTTTTCATACTCATGAACAAATACATTTATGAATTAAGTAATGTAATCTTTGCAAACCGTGGCTTAATGTTCATGAATTGATTCTCATGAGTCAATCCGATTTTTCCTCAATAGTTTCTTGTATACTTCTATGAGATATAAACAACTGAACAACTCTATGAGTAACACAATTAGATTCATTTGATTATCTTTCATAATTGATTGATCATCATATTTGATCTAGAAGTGTTAGATGAATGTGGTTC
Organism: Papaver armeniacum; assembly: GCA_023531295.1. Taxonomy (NCBI): domain Eukaryota; kingdom Viridiplantae; phylum Streptophyta; class Magnoliopsida; order Ranunculales; family Papaveraceae; genus Papaver; species Papaver armeniacum. Next base: position 967,747 of record JAJJWW010005764.1, on the reverse strand, counting down.
ATACAAAAGTGTTCATATGGCTAACTTTGGTTAATTATTATTGAGACAACTCAATATACATGTTTAGGTACGGTTACCCATATCTAAATGAATGTATATTTCATTTATGTGTAACAAGCTAAGACCATCTAACGGTGGAGAGATATTGCTTTGGTTTTAAGCAAACTTAGCTTGAATATTAAATCAGGTTTTCATCTAACAGTGAATATTGAATGGTTTTTTACTAAGCTATCTTAGCTTTGATTGAAAGCAAACCCTTATTTGAATGACTATATAAGGCAGAACTTTAGCAACTGGAAAACCTAATCCCGACACTTTCATGTGTCCTAGTTGCGACTAGAATCGATTCTCCTTTAACCTAGGTTTTTCCAAAACCATTATAGGTTAGCGACTTGAAGACTTCATTTGGGATTCGTGAAGCCATACCCCACTATTTTCTTTGTAGTTGCGTGTTTTGATCTTACTTGTTCTATCGTATTGAGTAATATCTTCTCTAAGATTTGCTCGAGATTTATCTCCGATAGGTAAGATATAAAAAGTAATCCCAAAGCTCTTTGTCTCATTCTTCGTGATTCCACAATAACTTCTTCTACTACCATATAGTTAAGTTATTGTGAGGTGATTGATATTTCTAGGCTGTTCTTCGGGAATATAAGACCGTATTATCAATTGGTTCATGTTCACCTTGATTTATCAAAATATGGAACAAAACTTCATAGGTACTTCTGTGGGAGACAGATTTATCTATCAGAATAGACTTTTCTGTGGGAAACAATTTTTTTATAAGTCTTCGACTTTGGGTCGAAGCAACTCTTAGTTGTGGGTGAGATCAACTAAGGAAATCAAGTGCGTAGAGTCTTGTTGGGATTCGAGGTGTAAGGAACATGACTGTACATTAATCAGTATGAAACTTGGTTAGGTCTCAACTACATTCCAGTCCGAAGTTAACTTGTAGTAGGCTAGTGTGTGTAGCAGCTTAATACAGTGTGGTGCTCAAATATGGACTAGGTCTCGGGGGTTTTCTGGATTTGCGGTTTCTGATAAGCACGTAAAATGCTATATTTTGTACCCATATTTATATTAGCTAGGACTCGATATTTTGGCTAACAACACTATTTTAGTGCTTTTGTAGAAAGTACAAGTGAACCCGATTGCTGGAGAAATAATTAGCTAAACCGGGAGTTCTAGTGGCGTTCGCGACAAAAACATCCATGTACTGTGCCAAGAAGACATAGAGCTTAATGGACCGTGGGATGCCTAGTTAACCATTTAAGCTAGTGCACCACACATACGTCGCACAACAAGGGAATAGCAAAGCAAATAAAGGTTTCCTTTGTCAATCACGTGAGCCACTAGTGGTTAAAGCACTTGAAAGGGAAAAGACTGACGTGTCCACTTCATCACGTTTGCATGTGTGGTGTACTGTAAAGAATTTGAGCATTTTCATTTCTAATACAAGAGAAAGATATTAAAAACTCATTGGACATTTCCCTGATAAGCAACTGTCGTTATTCTCTTCATGGTGCGAGATTTAAACTCCATGGAGAGACTCTCAATAAATCAAGCAGCGGACAAAGGTTTTGAACGGAGGAAAGTCGTTGGTGTTGTTCGTATGGCAGAGAAGTTGAGATGTTGTACTGGCTGGTTACGCTGGTAACTTGGAGCAGTTTTGAGTCGTGAAAAGGAAGAGCAGGGGAATGAAGATGTTGTTCATGGCGTTTTGTTCTTCGCTGGTTGAATGGAAGTGAACAGAATTTTGGGGGTTCTGGATTCTTGAACTGGTGGTGGTAGGTAACAGTGGCATCAAAGGATTTCAGGGGTATTGTTTGGCTTTGGTAAAGGATATAAAGAAGCTACTGCCGAGTTGGAGGAAGGTGTTGTTGCCGTGATGGAGAAGAACTGAGCTCGAATGTAATTGGTGTTTTGCTGGCAGTGGTTATCCTCTCTTATTTCATCGGGTTCTGTCTACAATTGGTGTTGGTTTCTGGTAATCGATTAGTGCTGCTGTTGTGGGTGGAAGTGAATGGAGACGCAACCAACTGAAGAAGTTCTGAGGTAGAAAAACTGGGACTTGACTCGCGTGATCCAGGCAGGAAGGTGTTAATGTGTCTGAATTTGGAAGGTAGGTGTTGTGCGTGTGAAAGAAAGAAGACAATGAGCAGGACTTGGTGCCGTGGTTAAGCTGTATGCAGTCAGTGAGGGAAAGTTCTTAAACGGCCAGAAGATAGGTATGTGGGCCCGTTTGGAAACCAGTGTTAGTATCGGACTGGGCCTTTGGCAAGATTTTCTGGGTCTTATTGTTATACTCTCAGCTGCACTATAAAAGCAAAGGGAGAAGAACAGAAGAAGGGGAGGTTGCGGCGAGACTGCCAAAACCAGAAAAGAGAAAAAGGCCGACGAACATAAGCAAAGAGGGATTGCGGCTACAGACAAAATCAAGGGTTTGCTGTTTTGTTTCTATTCCATTTGGATTTGCTTGTGATTTTCTTATATATGTTTATGGCTTTTGAGAAAGCCATGTCTTGCTAGATTGTTTTGTAACTAGGGTTTATGATTGAAACCACTCGGAGTTTAAGGCTATTTTGAATTGAATAAAATTGAGCAAAAAGACTATTATGATTTGAATATTATTAATTCTTAATATTGTTTATCGATTTATCGAAATATGAGTTGTTGCTTCACCGGTTTGTAGAACCTTTGCGCATAATTGTTAGGATAACAAATATATTTGTCTTATTGTCTGATATTTCATGCTTGGGTTAATTCCTTTGATGGGGTATGCTTATAATAGCTAGATATTATTTGTGAACCTATATTTAGTCTCGTATAATTTTCTCACTAATACAATTTGATGGTGCATGCTTGGATTTAGTCTTTTGATGTGCCATGCTTAGGGTGTCCCAGTGATATTTGCGAGTCTAATACATTTATTAGGTGATGTCGATAGAACGGACGATAAATAAATATTCATGAGTTATATTTCATTTCAGTAATCGAATAGAAATAGTGGTGGATACGATAAACCCTGGTTACCGACTTTTCCATTTGTCTCATTTTATTAGTTTAATTTTATCATTTCGTTTTCAATTATAAAAACTCAAAAACATTTTTTTAGTTATTCTTATTAGAGATATTGATTACAGTATTTCCACCGCTCTTCGTGGGAACGACCCGTACTTGCCTCTGTCTACTAGTTAGACACCGTGCGATTGCGGTTTATTATATAGGCATCTCCTGATCCTACCAGTTTCCACGTTAACAAAACTTCTGGTGTCTGTGTTATTTCTTTTCCGCGTTATATTTGTTTATATTATTGAAATATCACATTTTGTGCGTAGTTCAATCAACTGGTAAATCCAACCTTTGGTTGTTGATATAAATTGATTGACACTTGAACATTGGTCTTTGGTACCTTTCAAGTTATTCTCATACCAATCAGTTAACGACTTTCATCCTTTTGATTTGTTGATTGATTTGAGAAAGAGATATAACTCTTGGATATCTTTCCTTGATTGAGTCTGATTGTCCAGTTGATTCTTATATTGGAGTTAGTCCATACAGATTGCCGAACGAAATATTGGGTGTGGTTGTCATACCCCCACTTTTTCAATTGGTATCAGAGCAGGCAAACACGCTAAGGCCTCATAAGTCTGTGTTTGTAGCAATCTGACTCTATGGACGAATGTGTTATCTGTATAAACGTACCACCAGATCCTAGGGATTTAGAATTCTCTTTCATGACTGATTTGATAAAATTTGTTGAAGATATTCTCTCTCAACCTGTTATAGGTTCAAAATCCCTTGAAATCTTTTCAGGATTTGAAAATCAACTTGGTAGTTTATCGCTTGATGTTGAGTTATACCTCCAGAAAGAACAAGATTCTCTTGATAAACCAACTTAAGTTATGATGAATAATATTCATGTTGAGGTTGATCTTGATTCACTAATTAGTGAGTACTATGTTCCTCTTCTCATTAATCCAAACGGTTGTAACAAACTGACTAAATTACAAGAGGAGTCTAAAACTCAACTATCAGGCAAGATCATCTCAAAGCATGAACCATCGGTCAAATCCTGATACACCTTGTCAAGATAATTGTATTTCCTTAGTTTGTGAAAAAGTTAGAATGTCTCTTTATACTAAAAGAGTTTCCCTATGAAGTACTAAACATTATCTGCAGACTCTGTTTTTTAATAAGTTTAAAATACGACATCAGGGACACTAATCTGTGTGTGTTCCTTTGAAGTCTTTTGTGAAACTTCTTAAAAATATTTCTTGGATGTTTCTCAATTTTGTTGAATGTAAAAGTAGTAGGAAAGAAACTCTTTCTTGGTGCCATGGTGTGCAAGGCTCCTTTCTATTGTGTCTTCTTGACCATACAAAAAATTGCTCAAGAGAAATTTTTATTGAGATGTTGCTCCAAATTTCTCATATATATTTTGATTCTCCATAAGCATAAAATTTTTTTGGGCCACAAATATCCATATGATATTTTATTTGTGCTATTTTTTTTTTTTTTTTGCTTATCAAAACATAGTGTAGCATAAAACAAACAAGCCCTTGTTTGCACTCGTGCGTTTCATGTATGTTGAACTTGTAACCATTATATGTTAGAACCATGTTCCCAAACATACATAGCCGGTTCAGGTTCCAGCCCACCTACGCATAAAAAGATAAAGAACTCTTCTCGTTCTTTTCACCTTTTCTTTTCAACAGTTCGAGAACGAAAAAGAAAAACCCAAGAGTTCGTAAAATCGTAATCTCTAAAAAAACTCATTTATCAATCGTTTTGAGTGTTCTTTGTACCATTGGATTCACAACAAAATACTTCTCAACGGATTTCTCTTTGTCTTTATTTTCCCTTCAGTTCCGGAGCTTCACCATTAACAGCAGTTCGAGTACCCGGTAAGTTCTTCATCATCTCTAAAAGTTTTCTTCAATTTTCAATGGCATCTAGGAAGAGACCAAGTTGTGGTGAGAGTTCAGGTGCTCAAAATAGTGAATATACCTTTTTGATCCAAGCATGCAAACTAGGTTCGTTGACAGGGAGGCTCAAAATTATTATGCGGAATATAGTACAAAAAAGCCTATTATGGAAAGGATTTATGATTCCTTAGAACTTAGTGTAGAACATCTTCCTGTTTTTTTTAAGAATCGTGAATGGGGTATAATTTTTCATCCTATGGGAACAACGCATATAAAAATGGCAGCTCAATTCTATGCAAACCTGCATGAACCTGACGCAGTCAACTGCACTTTCAAGACCATTGTTCGAAATAAAGTTTTCCTTGTGAATCGTCAAATAATTGTTGAACTCTTGAACTTGTCCCGGTTGCTGATTTCCAATTACCGCAACCTGAGCATTTGAGACCTTCTCTAAATGAGCTCTCAAACTTTCTTCTTGCAAAGGAGGTATCCTGGAAAGATGGTAAGATTGATGTTCATGATGCTGAGCTGTTCCTCAAGGTTGCTGGAAAAATAATGGTGGCAAACTTGATGCCCATCACAATTGACAAACAATTGTGGACCAGACCTCTTGCTGAGTTGGTCTACTACATTGTTGAAGGGAGGAAGATTGACTTTTGTGGCCTTGTTATTCGTCAGATGATAAGTGTAAAACAAACTTCAAGAAAGACTCCTGGCTTTCCTTGTCTCATTTCAAGAATTTGCAATCATTGTGGCATTATTTCTGTTGGAACCAATCTTTGAGGACCAAAAGTCTTGTCCATGAAAAGCATCAAAAATATGTGCAGAACTCCAGCTAGAACTGCAGCATCCCCTAATCTTGACATCATCCATCTTCAACAACAAGTTGAATTTTTGAATGAGCAAGTGGATTATGCTTTGAAGCTTATCCAGAACTGATTGAGAAGTTTGATGAAATTTCTAGGGACTTTTATGAGAGCTTAGTTAAATGCTTTTCATTTGTTTTTGTTTGTTAGAACTCTTCTTTTGGTATTTCTGTTGAACTTCTTATGTCGAATTTATTAAAATTGTTATCTTTTGATGGTTTTAATAACTTTAATGGTATTTTAGACTTGAATGATTTTATTTTTCAATTAAATTGCTAAATGTGTTAAATCCATAAGAAGTTTAGCTATATATGTCAAAAGTTAAGTCTATTATGTCTTTATGCAAATATTGATAAAAGATAGAATGAACTTTTGAATATTCCGTAGTATTAATCTTTCCGTGATCCACTTCTATGTGAATGTATTGTATGGATCCGTAAGTTTTCTTATGTTGAGCATTTCCGACTAAATTAATCTATAAGGTCTTCTTGTGATTAATTTATTTAAATTTTCTGGATACAGATTCATGTTTCATGTGATTTGTTAATATCCAAAGAAATGCTTATTTTCTCTTAAAAGTAAGGTCGCTCTTGTTGTTCTTTCGGGAGTGACATTTTATGGGGGAGAGTTCTTAATTGAACTTGTGCTTAGTTGCCAAATATTTTTGGGGAGTGCGACTGTGGAATATTGTAGGAGTTAACTTGTACCTTTATAAACTCCTTGATGGATACACTAAGTTTCGACTATGTGAAAGCATCAAAACCAAGTTGATATGTTTCCTTTTAGTCATGAATAATCTCTTTAAGAATTTCATTATGATCCCGTTAGTTTTCGTACCTTTGCCAATTTATATTGACAAAAAGGGGGAGAATTATTTTGTAGTTCACACTACATATATATGGTTTATGGATCATTATGTAAGGGGGAGTTGTTTTCATTGTGAGATGAAGTATTAACTAAGGGGGAGTGATACATATCACCGTAGTATTATTGTCAAAGTTGTGATACAATTGGACTTTGACGATGTGTAATAATACTATGACATTGTATAACAATAATTGAGAAAAACTGTTTTCTTATTGTTATGACTACGGATCTTCAACAACTATGATGCTGAGTTGTACACGTTCAGAATTGTTGGATTACTTGAAGTGACGAAGAATTCAAGGAATGTTGAAGAACCAAGAAAATCAAGCATGTTGTATGAGAAGCTACAAAGTTTATTTATTTTGTAATCCATATGTATTGATAGTTTTGTCACTAAAATTGACAAAAGGGGAGATTGTTAGAGCTGCTCGGTCGAACTCGCAAGTGTTGCTATCTCAAGCTTGTTTGTCAAGTTTATGTGATCAAAACTATAAGTCTTGATTTCTAGTCTACTTATAGCTATGTCTCAGATTAGGATAGAATGTGTAGTTGAGCTTTAGACTTCATGACGTTCATCTATTGAAGACGAAGATCTACCGAGGAGAGCTTGGAGGAACTTCATCAACAAATGGTATGCGGAGACTAAAACTTATCTATCACTCAGAAGTCTATTCTATCACTCAGAACTCAGGAGAGCTTGTTGATATAAATTGATTGACACTTGAACATTGGTCTTTGGTATCGTTCAAGTTATTGTCATACCAATCAGTTCACGAATTTCATCCTGTTGATTTGCTGATTGGTTTGAGAAGGAGATATAACTCTTGGATATCTTTACTTGATTGAGTCTGACTGTCTAGTTGGTTCTCTTGGAATTATATTGGAGTTAGTCCATACAAATTGTAACGAAATATTGGGTGTGGTTGTTATACACCCGCCTTTTCAGAAGTTTTGGCTTTAAACACAATCATGTGATGTCAATCAGTGAATCTAGCTTTCATTTGTTTTTTACGTGTATAACTTGGCTATAAATAGGCATAATCATCAACAAAGACATACCCACATAAATTTTAACTGGAAATAGTCATGTTTGTGTTTTGTTCAGGAGGAACTCGGTAGAAGGCGGTGCTTTCAACAAACCGGTAAAGCCTTCAGACTTTATGAATGTTATTTAATCCTGAATGACACATTTACTGAGTTTAACCTCCATCTTATGGACCACGTAATCCTCCAAAAGTTGGAGGCGACGATTAATATATTCAACTATTGTTCTAGATTTTGTGGGTAAATCTTCTATAAACCCTCACGAGACTAAACTTGTCAACTAGGCTCACCTTGGGATTAAAAGGCTTGTTACACATGCTAAGTGTAACTGTGATTCCTACGAAAGTGAGTTATGTTTTGAATCATGAGTTGTAATATACTAAAGTGTTTATAATAAAACTCTAATGTTAAAAACTGTTCATTGCATCATTTCAGGATAAAAAACACGTAACATCATATTCATTACAAATTTACATTTGATCTATAATTTGAACTAAAATATACAACCACACATAACATCATAAACATCTCTTGGCCAAACGAAAACACACAATAACTCATTACATTATAAACATCATCATCAAACTTTTGAGTAAACTAACACACTTAATTAGTCCATTCCACCAACTGACACCTAGGGCATTTCTAGAAATGTTAACCACATGTGTTCCTTTCTCTAGAACGCTGCAGTTTCATTAAAAAAGTTACAACCAGGGGTTGAGCATGAAGTCACTTTTTCGCACTCAATCTTAATTTTCCATTTCTCTTTAAAGTTTTTACATGGTTCATTTACCTTTCCATATTCCTTAGCTTTTATTACATCTTCGAACCACTGTGCTTCTTCACGATAATTTTCATATCGCAAATACCTGATTTTTTCCGGTTGCGATTCCCTTTTTCTTAGGCTGACGTCATCTAAGGGAATCAAGTGTGTAGAGCTTGCGAGGTTCAAGAGACGTAAGGAGCGCGACTGTAACTGAATTGTTTGGAGGATGGATTCATTCTCGACTACATTCTAGTCCAAAGTCTAATAGTAGGCTAGTGTTTGTAGAAGCTTAATACATCTCGATGTTCAAACTGGACGAGGTCCCGGGGTTTTTCTGCAGGCGCAGTTTTCCTCGTTAAAAAAATTTCTTTGTGTCTTGCTTTACTTTTCTGCATTATATTTGTGTTTGATATAATTAAAGTAAAAGCAAGTGATTCGATAATCAACCTAGACAGTTTTTAACTAAAACTCTATAGAACATACAAGACTTGTTCTCGAGAATTCGTATCTTGAAATAAAGATCACACGACTTGTTCTTGTTGGAATCCAGTTCACATACTGTTACTATACATACTAGGTTGTCTTGGATATTGATTTTTGAGATCTTCCAAGAGTTCTTGTACTTAATCAGGTACACGGATCTTTGATCTAAACTACTGATTGTACAATAAAGATAAACCGTTGTTGGAAAATTGAATCCAATTTCTGTGTATGAATGGAAAAATCAATTAGCTAGTACTGTATTGGATTTGGGTGTCGAGTTGTATTAGTGGGCTTAATCTCAATTTGGCCTATCTTTTAGGTTAAGTTAGTTTCAAGTTGGAAAACTAAGGGAAACCTAAAACCGGATGTGAAGGGATACAACCCTTAGGAATTAAAAAAATACATCCCATGAGAAATCCTTGAAGCATCATGATTTTTCATTGAAGAGGTATTTGAAGCATCATAATTCTTCATTGAAGAGGTACTAGTAATTTCTATAAATACCCTGCACACACTTAAAAAAATATATATCAATTAGAATCTAATTATCATTCTACCGCATTCAATATAAGTCATAGATTTAGTTTGTGTTAAAGAGAGAGTTCATTAATTTAAGTTTTGGTTCGCCGTTTCTCGAAGTTTGGAGTGCTACTACATCGACAAGTAAGTCGTTGTATCCTGGGAGACAGACATCGGTAGTCCGTAAGCACCAGTACGGGGTGAATCTGTCTTAAGGCTAGAGGATATAATCCTTGCCTTGACTTTGGTTTGTCTAATTGGGTTTGCATTCTTCATCTCTTTTCTAATTGTTATTGTATTTTATACACAAAATTGCCAACAACCGTATGTACTTATTGTTTAAGGATTATTAGGTTGGTTCCACTTGCAATTGTATTAAGTTTTGTCTTATAGGTCCAAACGAAAAAGTTAGAGGTGTACTTGGTACCCCTATGTTTTCAGATGACCTTCACAAGATTCATCCAAAATACGTGGCCAAAACCCATGTTTGTAGGTTTTTTCTTCCGAAGTAGAGAAGGAAGTTATGAAACCTAAAAAGCACTAAATAGTTTCATGCTCAAAAATTAGGATTAATGCAAAATAATAACGTGGTTTTGTTACTTTTAGTTTTATTTCTGTTTTTTTTAACACTTGAGTCCAACGTTTTGTTTTGTTGGATTTTCTAATTTATTCAGCATATTATGGCTAGCATTTTCATATCTTCACGACAACACGACTTTTTCTGTCCCTTCGGAATAATTACATGTCATTGGATGTGAACCTATGAACCTACTCCATAAAATTCACTAACACTTATTGCATATTTGGATACCACTTCAGAAATCACTTTTCGATTTAAAAAAAAAATATCAAAAATTAGTTTGGATATACAATTTCAAAATGACTACTCCAAACTTAAAAATTTAAAAATTAATGTGTTATAACTTCTGCACCGACTCCTGTTATCCAAACACCCTATTTGCACCGACCCCTGTTATCCAAACACCCTATTTGGAAATAAACGAATCACACCCAAATTCTTTTCCATCACCACTTACTATCAACTGCTTGATCAATCAAATCTCACAGATTCACTAACAACAACGACATCATCTCTCCTGGTCAAAGAAGGCCGTTGCGTTGACAAAGTCGAGATGTTCTTGAACACTGCACGTCGCCTTAGCCTGAGTATTGTCTGGTAAGATTTTCTAGGATTTCTTTGATTTATGTGTTGAAATCATTCTCTCTCGCCTACAATCTCTTACAACAAACCACTAAGATCACATCACTGAGTGTTTTCGAAGTCTGCTTGATTTACTAATCAACAATCGTCCGCCTTGAACCAATTGAGAACCACACCTCGTTTCCCATTTTCTTCTCCTTCCACCTTACTTTGTCTCTTCCAATGAATCGTCGCCTACCGTCACCGACACCCAATGCATGTCCACCATTTTAAAGTGAAATTCAATCATCACCTCCACAACGCGAGCCAGACGAACCTGCAAAAGGAAAACTATTACCCCAAAAAAATCAAGTCCCGAGAATGTTCGTTCAAAACAAAGCGAATATCTCTGGAAATTCTTCTTTGCCATCATCACCTCAAATCATTTTCAATCCTGAACACCCAACTTTTCCAAATACTACTTCAATCCCCAACCCATTGCAGTACCAAAAACAAAAAGAAAACAAACACCAAGTAGCTTTTACACCAAAAGACAATCAAAAAGACGAGGAGAATCAATCACAGAATCACTCACAACATCAAAAACAAAAGGTTAACACTTTAGAGGAAACAAAAAAACAAACCAACAGAAACCTTAAACCTGGAAAAACTCCTGCAGCTCATCACTTTACAGCCCACCTCATAAAAGAAGACACCTCAATTTTTCAGCTCACTGCAAGAATGGAAGCACTCATGCAAGAACATGAAGGAAGAAGTATTGCGGTCACAGTTTTAGCAGGACAAATCTCTTTCTCCGGTCTCAAACAAACAATTACAAAACATTGGAGTTCTATGAAGATTAATAAATTCTAGACTTGGCCAAATACGGATAATAAGATCATCCAATGCACCTTCGAACACGCAAGGGAGAAGCAACAACTGCTACGAACCAAAACCTGGATTATGTCAAATCAGGTTGTTCTCGTCGAAGATTGGAGCACATACCTAAAAAACCCTACAAAATGTTTTAAAACTGCAATGTTTTGGATCCATTTATTAGGGTTGCCTACATACTTCGAGGACGACTCCATAGTCAAAGAACTTCTAAGTGATACCGGAGAAGTGGTGGAAGTCGACCTAGACTACAAACCGGTAAGAGGTAGGGTGGAGATGGATCTTTCCGAACCTTTCATGCCAGGTATTCTTTTAAACGATTCTGCTAGAACTTGGGTTCAGTTCGCATATGAGTATTTTCCTACCCTTTGTTACCGTTGTGGATTGATTGGACATATCTCGGACGAATGTCACGTCTTTATCAACACGGAGCATGCTCTGCAAGATACGGATCATCCTCTTTTCCCATACCACCGCCTAAGCTGTAAGATGAGAGCATCTAGACCAAGACCTCAATACTCTTACCTCACTGCAACAGCTGCTCGACCAATATCAGGTTCATCTTCTACTACACCAACTTCAAAACCAACCTCTCCACCACAAATACCCACACCATCATCACACCCAACAAGTTTTATTCATCAACAAACTCCACCATCAACACCCAAGCAACCACCACCATCTCAAACCACAACCGCTCAAAAAACCACCGTTTCCAAACCGGTCCCGATTCGGCTCACTACACCGTATCTGCAACAAAGTTTCTCTTTGCCAACCCCCTCACAAATCGTGCTGCAACCAAGGCCAACTGGTGTCAAGAGTACACCATTATCTAGACAGCGGAAAATATGCAACCTCATCTTCTGATAGTAGAAATTTTGTTGATAACCTATCAAAGCTGCAAAACAACACAGGTGTACAAAATCGTGGATCAGGTTTCGGATCAGGTTTTAGGATATTCGGTGTCGGATCCAATACTAGCTCGGAATTTGGATCTGGGTCCAGACAAAACAATTAGTCTGACAACATACCTAACCCAGTTCTTGGCGGACCAATCCATTTTGGTGTACCCATACAGGGTCTGGCTGAACTGTATAGAGAAGACAGACCGATTCCTTCCAAAATAAATCGCCAGACCCCACAAAGCAGTAACCAACATCATGATGCCAGTGACTCTTACCATAGGACCCACAACCAATCTCAACAGCAGAGAGCTGATGTTCAATCAAACCAACTGCACAATAACTTTAATCCACTATATGCTCAGACATTGAATATTGCGCTCGACATTCCACACACAATTGTCAGCATGGTTATTACTAAAGTAAATGGGATCCCTCATGTGAAAGTCACCCATAATCAGGTACAAATACCAGAGCAACAACCAGAACCACAACCACCACAACCATCCCAATCAACTCAAACATCTGAACCAACTCCATAGCTCCATACTTACAAGAGAAGAGAGCACCATCCAAGGAAAAGTATCCCAAAACATCTAAACCTCCCCCCAACTCCGGATTATGCAGCCCAACCACCCCCTGCAAAAGCAAGAAAATATCTCTCCTTGGCTACCTTACAGCCAAAATCAACAAGACCCCTAGCTGCTCAATATGAAGCCCCGACTACCATAAGCAGAAAAGAAGCATTGGAGGTAACAACACAACAACAAAGAGATGCAGAGGACAAAGGAAAGAAAAATTCTGAGCAACAAGAAGAATCTTGCAAGCAGCATCAAACCTCACCGGCTTGGCAACTATCTCTGGATGATGAAGAGAATTATGCCGACGTTTCTAGCAGCAGTAAGCGAGTGTCTGGCAAGAGCCAGAGCTCGCACAAACAATGAGTTACGTTGCTTGGAACTGTCGAGGAATGCATGATTCCTTGATAGTTCACAAACTTTGTGAATTCAACGGGATTCACAAACTTAGTTTAATTTTCTTGTCTGAAACTCTTTCTGATGCTATGTATATGTCAACTTTGAAGTCTAGGATAGGTTTAGATGATTGCTTTGCCATATCTTGTAACGGACGAAAAGGTGGAGTTTTCCTAATGTGGTCAAATCATCTACAAGTCCAGATAATCTTAGCTAATCAAAGTATCATCCATGCCTACATCACTCCACAACTTCCACAACAACCTTGGTACTTCACAAGTATCTATGGCTCTCCACAACCTCAGGCGAGATGGGATTTTTGGAGAGACTTCAACACTATCATACCTCATCACCACCGGCCATGGCTGTTGATGGGGGATTTCAATGAAGTTCTAAGTCAAGATGAAAAAAAGGGAGGCAGACCAGTCACCCATGACCAAGCAAAGCTGTTCAAAGAAGTGATCTTGGTCAAATAAACAACGGGAAGATCTTATTTTTGAACGTCTTGACCGTGGCCTATGCAATCAAGAATGGCTTTAATTGCATCCTAATCTATGTTTTTGAAAAAAGGTCATTCATCCCCAAATACAAGAAGTTGTGACTCTGACACTGGCATCGATGCTCAATGAATGGGCGCAAAGCTACAAATGAGATCACCAAGTGTGTCAATCAAAGGAAGGTTCTTTTGTTAATCAAACTTCGCTCCAACCAATCTACTAACCATGTCATGCAACGCGAGATGTTACCGTGACGTCCTCGAAAAAATGGACCAAACGATGAGGAATTTTTTGGGGCCATAACAAAGCGAAAGGAAACCGCATCAATATCTTTGGAAGATATTAGCAAACCCAAAACATGTGGGGACCGGAATTAGACCAAGCAAATAGCACAACCAAGCGTTATTGATGAAGAAAGTTTGGCAAGTTCAAACGAGATGATAAATCAATATGAAAAACTTCTGCTCGACCCATTCAAAAAGCAAAGACTACAAAGAAGCCCGCTTTGGAAAGGTTTAACTAACCAAGCTTCTTTTTTGCGAACAAAGTTTCAAAAAAATTGAGAATGGCCAGGAGATTACTCTTGCAAATCGGAGATCTGACCTGATCAAGTGATCAACTCTAATGGCTTTATCGACATAGGATACTCTGGTTTACCTTATACTTGGTCAAATAAACAACAGGGGAAGATCTTATTTTAGAACGTCTTGACCGTGGCCTCTGCAATCAAGAATGGCTTTAATTGCATCCTAATGCTATGCTGCAACATCTGCCACGAATCGGATCAGATCATGCACCTATCCTTTTGAAAGAAAAGGTCATTCCAGGACCACCCCAAAAAACGTTTCGTATTGAGCATCTTTGGCTTCTTCATCCCCAAATACAAGAAGTTGTGACTACAGCCTGGCATCAATGCTCAACAGAATGGAGCGCAAAGCTACGAAACCTGCCGGATCACCAAGTGTCAATCGCTAGGCAACTGGGAAGGTTGCTTATAAAAATAACATGTCAATCAAAGGAATGGTTGATGATGTTGTTGTTAATCAAAACCACCATCTCCACTTCTTGATCATGACGTCCTCTTCTTATTGCTTCTCTTATCAACATCATCATCCTCTTCTCCTCATCACTAATGGTGATCACTGGTATACATGGGTGACACATCTCTCTCTTTGCTCTAGCTTCTTGTCTGTTGGTGCTGGTAAGAAAATTTATTCTGTGGGTGTTTGTAAGTGAAGGAAGCAAGTCAAGAGAGATTGAAGAGATAAAAGGAGGGGGTGGCATATAGAATATGTAAAAAAGGAGAGAAGAGAAGCTTTTAGAGTTTAGGCTGATTGATTCTAAGAAAGAAAGGGATAACTTTGGATGACTTTAGGTTTGCTTTAACTTTGGGGTCATGCAAATATGACTAAGAAAGATTACTTAAGAGGAGAGGAAGTGAGATGGTCTAATCCATGGATGAATAAGGAAGAGACTAGTCATTCGTGTGAAAACACTTGTCCAAGTTGTAGATCAATTTATTGGTTACGCGCCCACTGTTGATTCTATAATTTAATTATTCTTTTTGTTTTTATGCATGTTAGAATGGGAGTACTTTTGGGTATAAGTTGTTATTGTTTAATGATTCTGGTGAATGCAAATAAAGTCTCATAATATTATTGATCCTTGACTTGTTTGAAAGTATATGTCGACACTGAATACGGTGATGCAAGTGTTAGATGCCGACTGATTTAAGGTCGACTTCCGTTCGTACCTCTCAACATTCCATTCATTTGAGCGATCCCAAGACAATAAAGTGTATACGTATCGGGCAAATAAAACTTTTTTTTTAATATTTTTGTTGGAGAGTAATAAATCCTACCCAAAAATAAAAATGATGGAATTCCGAGATAAATGTTTGTAAAATGGTTCAAGATCACAAAATCTACCTGTTGTGACATTAAAATTTTCTTGTCGCTCAAAATATGACACCCAAACCAAATTTACCATAAAGTTTTTTTTCTTCTCTTGTTCTTATACTAAACTCGAAAATTTGTTTGAAATTTACTTTGTCGCCAGAAATATACTATGTAACTCAAATATTAACTTGTGAGCTAAATCCGCATCTCAACCGAAACTTTTACATTTATGCCTTAAATTTGGCATCTGACTTAGAATCTGCCACGTGCCCCAACATCCGTCCTTTGCCCACAATTCACTTACTGATCTAAAATTAGTCTCATGAATTATTGTGGCCAAAAATGCATCATGTTAACCGAAAGTGGACCAAAAAAAATTATGACAATCCATTTTACAATGGAAATGTAAAATTTATCGTGGGAAAAATCCTGAAATTTCTCCAGACTCTCACAGAATCCGGACACCTAATCCAGCGGGTGGGGGTCCGAAAATATGTGAGAGTCAGACAACTCTCAGCATTTCTTCTCGGTAACTTTGTCATACAGATTTTGCAAATTTTAGTTAAAAATGAAAGTATCATTCTTTTAAAAACTAAGGGATTATTATCGATTTTATTAGAATTTGAAATAATATACAATAATAACTTTCTTAATAAACCTAAGAAAGAAAATCGATTCCCTACCTAAAACCAGAGTTTTTGGGGACCTAGTCCAGATTGAACACATACTGTATTAAGCTACGTACACTAGCCTACTACAAACTAACTTCAGTCTGGACTCTAGTTGAAACCCAATCAATCTCACAATGATCCAAGGTATATTTGCGCTCCTTACGTCTCTGATCCCAGCAGGATACTACGCACTTGATTCCCTTAGCTGACCTCACCCACAACTAAGAGTTGATACGACCCAAAGTCGAAGACTTTAATAAAAAAATATGTATCACACAGAAAAGTCTACATGAATAGATAAATCTGTCTCCCACAGAAATACCTACTAGTTTTGTTCCGTCTTTTGATAAATCAAGGTGAACAAAAACCAATTGTTATACCAGACTTATATTCCCGAAGAATAGCCTAGAAATATCAATCACCTCACAATAATCTTAATCGACTAGCGAAACAAGATATTGTGGAATCACAAACGATGAGACGAAGATGTTTGTGACTGCTTTTCTATCTTGCCTGTCGGAGAAATTAATCTCAAGCCAATCTTACAATTGTACTCAAACGATATAAACAACAAGATCAGATCACGTAACTACAGAGAAAATAGTTGGGTCTGGCTTCACAATCCCAATGAAGTCTTTAAGTCATTAATCTACAGGGTCTCGATAGAAACATAAGATTAAAGGAGAATCGACTCTAGCTTACACAACTAGTATCACACAGGAGGTGTGGGGATTAGGTTTCCCAGTTGCTAGAGTTCTCCTTTATATAGTCTCCAAATCAGGGTTTGCCATCTAAGTTACCATGGTAACAAAGCATTCAATATTCACCGTTAGATAAAACATAAAAGCTAATATCTTTCATTAGATCTTAGCTTGTTAAGCTATTTATATCTTTCAACCGTTAGATTGATCTTGAGCACTTTCGTTAACCTATTCATTTTCATAACTAGAAATGACTAACTTCATTTAGGTTTGAGTAAGATGTCATAGTACATGACACAATAAACGTGTACAAGTTGTTGGTTCAAAGATTGCATTCCTTAATTTATAAATGTCTTAGTTAACCAATGGTTAGCCATATGAGCAAGTATGAAACATTCTTGAAACATTCTTAGAGGATGAATTCACATACGATGTTTATATCCAAACATAGTTATAGATTCTAAACTCTCATTTCAATCATTGAAACATTCTTAGAGGATGTTATATAGTTGTTATTCACAAACTATTTTTCATCAAAGTGATTTTCAAGTAATTGAAATAATCATCATGACTTTCGTCACTAGTAAAGATGAACTTGGCCAAAGCGAAAGCTTACCAACACATATTTCGAGAAATATATAAGCGAGATAAACTCGGATCGAAATAGAAAATGTGTATAATCGAAGTTTATATAGCAATACGACTTTTGTCTCAAGATAGTAGATATAGTAGATAGACTTTTGAGTGATAGATAAGTTCAAGTCTCCACATACCTTTTTTTCCGATGAAGTTGCACCAGTTCCTTGAGTAGTTCATCATCTTTGCATGATGAAGGCCGTGGAGTTGAGAGCTCAACTACACTTTTTATCCTTGTCTGAGACTTAGCTATAACTAGACTAGAAATCAAGACTTGTATTTTTGGAAACTAAACTTGACAAACAAGCTTGAGATAACAACGCTTGCGAGTTCGACCGAGCAGTGCTCTAACACCCTTCACTTGGACAAACAAGCCATGATAAGCCTTTTAGATTTGAGAACCATTAATGGTATGTCGCATGGATATATCACTCCAACCCTGTCGCATGGTATGTCGCATGGATCCCTCGTCTAATAATCCTCTTGGTAGCACCAAAGTTACGACAGCCATCTCAGTCGGCCGATCCACCCTTTTATGGATTTGATAAATATCAACACGGATGGAGAAACCAGAGAACACCCGGGTTTTTTAGGTGTAGGTTTCATTTACAAGGTTGCGCAATCGAGAATTGATTTGGCAATGACGCAACCACTAGGAATCACAACCACACTAACAACTGAAATTTGGGACCTGATGATGTCAACCGAAAATACAATGGCAAAAAGTTTTTTTTTTTTTGAGATGGATTCATAAAATCTTTTTCGGTTGCGCGCCTTGGTATATATCGGAAATGATGGATGAAATAAGAAAGAAAAATCCTCCAAGTTCCACATTTTTCCATCCAACACAACTACAGAAAAGGAAATCCAGCGACGGGTGGCCTCGCCAATCACGCAACAGATGAAAGTCAAGTTAGAAATCTCTCAACAAAAATATGGGACCAGGCAATCCCAATCTTTCCTAATCAAATCATATTGAACAACTCTACGGATATCAAATACCCAGGTATAATCACTACCCAATGGTGACGGAATTTGGGGGTGGATGAGTGGTGCTCCAGCCACCCCAGATCTTTAAATATCAACCAAAGTCTTTTTTCTTATGTATAATTTTTGATAATAAATAAATATTTCACCCCTAAAAATTTAATGTTTATTCCATGATGGTAATTTAGCTCGTCCATATTTTCAATCTCGCTTCCCTCGTTGCAATCTAATTATTAAATGCTTCGAAAAAACGGTCTGCGAGTTAAAACCCCAAAGGTGTCACTATCCATCCACAAAAAACCCGTCAAAACAAAAGTAACACAAAAACCAAAATTTGGTTTCATCATAAAATTTGATGAAACCAATTTTAAAATTTGGGGTTTTTGTATCAAGTTTTTAAAATTTGGGATTTACGTATCAATTTAGTTTAAGACGGATTTAATGAATCCCAACATTTGAGTGGGGTTTTTGTACCACAAGTTTGGTCACCTTGGGTTTTTATGACTACTTTTGTCGGAAAAAATATTAAATTCCTAATGAGCTTGACTCTCGCAAAAGTCATGGGACATCCATCCAGCCGTGCCAACAAATTTGTAAACCTACCCTTTGGCCCCATCGCCCCGAATTTTTGTATTCAATAAAAAATGCGTTTTTGAATTCACCATCCGTTAATAAGACCTCATTCATCTCTAAAATCTGAATATCTGAAATCTTTGTGAACCGCAAAAAAAAAAATCTAAAAAATGCCCCTAAAAGCTCTCACCAAATGCCAGAGGTTCTCCGTAAGGCCCGTCGGGACCACACAAAAAAAACCCCTGAGTGTGTGCAGTTTTAACATGGTCCGCTGTTTAGAAGGGGTCTCTTTTTAGGCTGTGGGGCTTAGATCTCATCGGTACTTTATCTTGAATCCTATTATTGGGGCCGTAGATGTCATAAGGGGAGATCAGATTTATATAAAAGTTCAAAAATACCCTCAAACACTTTAGCTTATTACCCTTCTACCCTCTAATTAACTACCTAATATAATCAAAAAAAAATTGAAAAATCATTAAATAAAAAAACTGAAAATCATTAAAAGAAAGAAAAAAAACTCTCCCTCAATATCTTTTCTTTTTTCTTCTCCTCCTCACTTTTTTTTTTCTTCTCCTTCCATTCTTCGTTTGAAACGATTAATCGTCGATTCAAAAAAAAATCTTCGTCGATTAAATTCATTATATAAAACCATGAAACCTAAGGAAAATCTAGGTCAATCTTCGTCGAATCCACCTCCTCCTGAAGAAGAGAAACCAACTTCATCAAATGAAGATGAAACTGAAGATCAAGAAAAAGTGAATGAGGGTGATGCACCAGCCGCCGAGACTCCTGATATGACAACAATAAGGTATGAATTGAAAAACCCAGTCTTTATTTAAGCGTTTTGTTGATTATTAAGTAGGGTTTTCAAAATTTTAAGTATGAAAAAAGCAGTTTTACAAAAATTCTTACGGCTGGGAGTTCTTGTATTCCCAGCCGTAAATAGGTCTCACGGTTGGGATTGATTGTTTTCCCAGCCGTTTATATGTTACACGGTTGGGATATCTAAGAACTCCCAGCCGTAATATAGTCGATGCGTACGAGATGGAGAAATCCTATCCGCAACAAGTTGTATACGACTAGGTTATTCCTAGCTGTATATTCTCCTGCGTTCGAATATTTTTTCAGCGGTAATATTTACGTCTCGGTATTTCTATTCGTAACTTTGTTTTCTGAATGTAATATTTAGTTTCCTATCCGTTTTAGTATTAAGGCTTGGATTTTCCTAGCCGTATGTGTTACTTTGCTGAATATCAAACTAGCTGTATTTCCACGTATAGGTTTTCATGTCCGTTATTTGTTTTTCGGCTAGGTCGATTACTAAATTTTACATCCGTAATTCTTGTTGCGTCTTGGACTATCCAATTTTCCTAGCCGTTTTGAGTGTCACGGTTTGGTTGTGTTGGAATTTCCCACCGTTTTGCTTATCTACTTTTGGTTTTTGTCTTGTTTGAACAGGGGAAAAGAAAAGAAGAAGAAAAGATCACAAGAAGTAACACCTTGTAGTGACCCGACTCTACAACCTCGTCACGTAAAACCATTGGGTGCAAACGCAAGGAATGAAAGTGGAGTTGTGACTGCTTTGGAGATGGAGGAGATGGAGTTGGAGTTACTTGGAGGAACCCCGAAGTTGTTGTTACCGGAGGAACCGGAGTTGGAGTTCTTTGGAGGAAATGAAGGTGTACTTGTTGTTATGGAGGAATCAAGTTGGCACTTCTAGTGGTGCTGCTATTGATAAAGGTAAATCCGTAGTAAAGGAGGACAAGAAGGAGGGAAAAAAGTATCCAAAAGATAAAGGCAAGAGGAGTAATTTATGTTATGGTGCCTTTACCTCCCAAGAGGAATGGGAGACCTTGGGGTGCGCCAAGAGATCGTTCCGTCTTGATTGGTTACCCGTCTTCATGGGCTGCTAGGCTTTGTGGCACAAAGGTAATAAATCAAATTACAAATATGTTATTTTCATTTTATTATAAATTATTAATTATAACAACCAATTTTTATTTTTGTAGTTCCCTGATAAAGCGGTCCCTAAACTAAAGCACCAACAAGGAAAGTTTTGGTTGTTGGACAACGAGCATCCAGATGTGGTAGCTTTGGTAAAAGCTTCTGGGTTATGGTCTGGAATCGAGGCTTTGCAAAAGACATATGATGTTGTGACAGGTTTGTGGTTTTAGAGAAAGATTCTAGCCCAAAACTATGACTTTTCATCTCCCATTCGGCGAGATGACTATCACTCCGGATGATGCAAAGCAACTCACTGGTCTTGCTTTGGAAGGAAAGGCTTTGTTTGAGGGTTTCAATAATTCTATGCCTTTTGATCAGCTTTGTGTCTTGGCGAAGGACTATCTTGGGTGGGGCAAAGATGAAGCGGAAGAAGAGTTTGAGATAGGTTATGGAGCCCAACCTAGAGCTAAAAGGAAATTTAGTGCATCGGGTGAACTTAGTGAAACAGTTAATATGGAAAGGAAGATTAATTTGGTTCATCTGAAGGATAATTTTGGGGATTCTAAAAACAAGACTGATAGTGGAGTGGTGGTGATGGACGCAGAAAGAGCTAGACATACGGCTATAGCTTACTTGTTGCACGCTCTTGGAACCATCTTTTTCACGGATTCTCAGGAAATAAGGTAAATGCTTGTTATTTGCAGTGGTTGAAGACTCTCAGTATCGATCCGGAAACAAACGAGGTACCTAGGTACTCGTGGGCCACCGCCCTATACAACATGGCCTCTAGAGAAACCTACAGGAGGAAGATACCCCTTTGAAGGGACCCAACACAAGGCTAAAGAGACGAAAATGGTCGAAATGAGGAAGAAGTAGGATGCTTTGACAATCAATGATGTGTCTTTTGATCCATATTTGAAACTTGATGAGGATGGAGAAGATGAAGTTGGTGATAGAGTATTTTCTAATGTGGGGACCTATACGGGACCTTTGTTTCATTCAAATGGGTTCGTCATTTTAGATCCTCGTAGAACGCTCCGCTAAATCGATATTGTACAGAAAATTGTACCTAAAGAAACTCATTTTAAACTGAGTGTAGCAAACACCCAATTTAAGGACAAAGATGTCATATGAACTATGAAACAACACCGTTGATCGAGCATTGGAATGCTCGTTCCGAAGAAGCAAACCAAATGAGTAGAAGACTGCTTGAAGCTTCTCATGGGACTTCCGAAGCGGATGCGAATTACATGGAATGGTATCAAGAGTGGGCTCATCCTTATGTGGAAAATTTGGATCCAGGCGCCCGAGACATTTCAAGAATGCGAGAGAAAAGAGAGTTC
Source organism: Papaver armeniacum (assembly GCA_023531295.1). NCBI lineage: Eukaryota > Viridiplantae > Streptophyta > Magnoliopsida > Ranunculales > Papaveraceae > Papaver > Papaver armeniacum. Next base: position 945,113 of record JAJJWW010005764.1, on the reverse strand, counting down.
AAAATCTAAGGCATCAATGAATGAAGAAGATGATTGGGAGAAGATGGTGGTACGTATACTACTAAATATGTTTGTATATGTTCTTTTTTTAATTATTTATGAATAATTAGAGTACGTGTGTTTGATATGAAAAAATAGGTCGAACGAGTTAATTGGGTGGCCAATGACATCACCCGTATGATTAATTCGGGTGAGGACTTAACGGTACCTGAACAAAATTACTTCAGAATAGAGTTAGAGGCATAATAATCCCTAAGAAAAGAGGTTTATATGCTTATGAAGAGGACCGACCAAGGAGATATAAAAGGGCTAGGTCTCCTTCTTCTAGTGACGACTCGGACACTCCCCCCACCCCCACCCCCACCCCCCCCCACCCCCACCCCCCGTGACTAAGTTCAATCTAAGCAAGGAAGAGGCGGTCGAGGTGAAAAAGGTGGACGTGGTGGAGGTAAAAAGACTCCAATTCTAGGTGGCAGCGGTCGAGGTAAAAAATCTAAAGTTATAGAACAAGTTGTGGAACCTGAGCAAGAGGACGATTTGGATGCGTTTATGCGCTCGTCTTCGGATGAGGCGTCAAGTGAAAGTGAATGACTATTTACTCGGTTTTTATTATTTTACCTTATGGATCTTTTATTATCTAAGACTTTGTCTATTTACTATTTTGGTTGTTTGGTAATGGATTTGGCTAGATGAATTGTTATAACTTTGCATGTATGAATGAATGTTAGTCTTTCCATTTGTCTAATCTAACAAAATTGAGGAAAAAATAGTCTATCTACTAAGTTTTTGTGCACTTTCGGCTAGGTCGATGTTTTACATAACCTAGCCGAAAATGCATATAATTCTTGTCAAGTAAACTTGCACAGAATTTCGGGTAGAAAATCCCAGCCGTGAAAAGAAAAACGGTTAGGAAATACCTAGTCGTGTATTGCTCTGGAGACTAAAAATAAATGAGTCTTGGTTACGGCTACATATCCGGGCCGTGTATCTTTTTGCGGTTAGAACTCCAAACCGTAATTCGACATAAATTTGCAACTATGGTTTACGGCTTGGTCGACCTTTCAAGTTCTTGGCCGTAAATTTATTTACGGTGGGGTTTACCTAGCCGCATATCACTCTGATATCCAGGCCGTAATTATGACAGAAATTAAAAACTATTTTACGGCCTGAAATACTTAGCCGTAACTCTAGCACACCACAAACCCTGCATGATTATACAGAATTACGGATGGGTGTACCTTTATTTTTCCTAGCCGTAAATACCTATAATTTCCTATAGTACCATATCATACCGGCTAGTTTTTTGAATTTTGAAGACTGATTTATAAAAGGTTCTAGTTGATCAACCACTTATTTAAACTTGAAATAACTCCACCTCCATATAACCACCCATTCCAAATCAAAATCACACCTTCTACATCAATAATCTCCACCAAAACTCATACAAACTCCATGCAATGTACTCAAAGGATAAACCCAACTTCCCTTTGGAAGAAGACTTATCTCTTTGAAAAAAATTTGTACTATGTTATCCAAAGAGGGGAGAAGAAAGAAGGAAACGTGGTTTACCAAGTCAATCGTATTGGAGTAATATTTTTGAGAATTTTTGTAGTGAAACAGGTAACACTAATAACCGCGATGGGGTTGAATTGTATCTTCGACTTTCAGACATACGCAAAAAAGTGGAATAATATATGGTTTTACGTTGTATGTGCAACCAACTTCGACTTAGAGGTGAGACTGATAGAGAAGTCGCATCTCAAGCTAAGAAGGAGCGGAGAAAATGGAAATGTTAAAATTTCAACTTGGAAGCTCAATTCGCCATCATCATAGACTTCTTGATACATCGAAAGGGATGTTATTAAAACCAACTTTGTAATAGGGATCTATTAAGTATGTAATGGGTTTTATTGTGGTCTAATTAATGAATGTATTACTACTTTTCAATCGTAGTATGTATTCATGTTGAAAATCAAAATTTCTCAGCTTACATAGTCAGTTACGGACGGGAAAAGTATGTTATCCCAGCCGTAATACAGATTCAGGAGATTTTGGTAAGAATAACGGCCAGAAGTTCTTCACTTCCCAGCCATTTTTAGTGCACGGCTTGGAATTCTTCATATACTATCCGTAATGTCTTTATTACGGCTGGTTCGACACAATTTCCCAGCCGTAACAAGTAAAATTTTCATATTTTGCTCTGATTTTTAACGGATTTGAATCGATAAATTGATGTTGGGATTTGATTATAAGGTTATCCCGAGTTTTGTGACGAAGGGTTTCATCAGTTTTCTTCAAATTTTTGAAAAAATATTTCACCAAAATCACCATTTTTCCTTCTTCAAAATCAAAATCAAGTTTTGATTTCCAAAAAATTAATCATTTGATTAGTCTAATCCATTCACTAATACTGAGTAGTTAGCTTAATCAATATAATTAGTACTAATCATATTATGGGTATTACAAAAATACCAAGATAAGGGGCTATATGAATTGTTATTTTATGACCCCAAAAGCCCCCAAATTCCCCTCCTTTTTACAGCCCCAACAATATGATTCTTTATCTTTCTTATTGATCTTTGGTTCACTTTTAAGGTCACGAGATGATGATGTGACATTGTCTTATTAAACAAGGGGAGGGATCGGCTCACAGAGCTCAAATGACAGAGCTCTTACAGACTCCCACAACCAATGGATATCGAAATTTCGAACAAATGAGATTAAAACGATAGTACGCGTGTTTTGGTCAGTGATCCACGACCCGGTTAAATTTTCTATGTTTCGACTTTCTTTCTCTTTTTGCATCAGATGGATTTAGGTTTCGGTTCATCCTCTCTCAGTTATTCTTTCACAGTTTCAATTATTTGCAACAAAAAAAAAAGTTAAATCCAGTCAACATATGAAATCCTTGATTTCTTTTACTGCATAAAAGTCTTGGAACACCAAATGTAATCCTGATTTGATAAAAAATTGGATTCATTCTTCCACAATAATCATTCATTTCTTCCACACCAATCATCTTCTTGTGAAACAAATGCAAAGTTCTGAAAAGATACCCATTAAATAAAATTAGACAAGCGAATTGATACTGGTATTTTAATAAAATTGATTATTAAGACACTAACTAACTTTAACTTTTCAAATTTTAAAAGCCGTAATCTTGATCCCCAAATCAAACCCTAGAAATGGAATGGCTTAAAAATCCATATAAAACACGACTCACCTAACAAATCCCAACAAATCGATGGATGAATTTTTAGTTTCCATTACTGTATTACAGTAAGTAGAAGAAAGATTATAGATGAAGAGGATATGTTAGATGAGGAGGAGATAAAGAAAGACAGTCGAAAGCTTACAACATATCAAATCGGGTTATGGGTTACTAAACAATCCGTGTTTGTTATCATTCCATCTTAGCCATTCAACGTGATAAAAATCAACGGTTCCTCCAGTTTGTGATAAAGTCTGTGAAACTAAGTCTGTGAGCGTTAGTGGATTCATGTGACAAAAGAAAAAAAAGTTGAAAATAATAAAAACTGACGTTGCTCTTAGTCATCTGATGAGAACATAAACCTTTAAAATCCATGTTTTTCTTCCAAAATTTGTATCATATCAACATGGATTCATTTGGTGATAGTTTTACTGGACCTATGGCACATGAAAATGTTTTGGTGGAGCAGTATATAACAGTGTTCTCAAACCCTTAGGCGGCTCATCGAGCATCACGATTGAGTTGCCTCGGGATAAAAAGTGAATAGAAACTGCCGTTCACTTCTGGCCATCGCTTACCCAAGACTATATAATACGGTTTGTCGTCCCCTAATTTTAAGTAGATTTATATGTTGCGCCAAAGCCTACGGAAGCGTTAGGTTTGCACTACTACGAGGTATCTCAATATTGCCAAGAACACAATCACACACACAAGAAGAACAAGTATTTAACGAGGTTGAATCCTCGGGAAGGAATAAGCAATTTTATATATCACCGTATAGGTTGGAATATACAAAGCCTTAGACGAGAAGAAGAGAACTCTTACTTAGTTCTGGTGTGTTTTCTCTAGTTCTCTCTATGGTTATTTATACACATCAATAGGACTGAACACATTCCTTAACAAGGATTACTTTCCTACAAGTAAAGGGTTTGCTAACTTAGCTCTAAGAGACAAACCTCTTAAGCTGTTATACTTAGGACACAAGTACTTGGTTTCCTTAACCAAATAGATTTCCTAATCTAGACCTTGACCGACCTACCAACAATTCTCTACCTCGGATCATGCATTCATGCATGAGACGATCAATAGACAAAATCACCTCCATCTTCCAACGTCGATTGAACCATCACTGGCTGCCTACGTATCCTCAATAGGAATCAAACTCGACCGTAGTTCTCTCAAATGGCCTTGCTAGAAAACCTCCACCAGGTTCTTAAGAACCTTTACCCAAAAAGTGCCTTTCACCAAACCGGAAGGATGTGGATCAATTTCAAACAATGTCGAAACTTGATCCCAGTAACTAGTTTAGTCAACATATCAGTTGGATTGTCTTTGGTATCAATCTTCACAAGTACAATGTCTTCTTCTTCAAGAATTTATCTCACAAAGTGAAATCGTACGTCTATATGTTTGGTTCTGGAATGATGCACTTGACTCTTAGCCAAATAAATTGCACTTAGACTATCAAAATGCACATGCAGTTGGTCTTGCACAACTCCTAAGTCATCTAGCAAACCTTGTAACCATATAGACTCCTTAAATGCCCCATTCAATGCCATATATTCCGCCTCCGTAGTTGAAAGCGCCACAGTAGACTGCAAGATTGATCTCCAACTTACTAGTGCCCCTGCTATGGTAAATACATACCCCGTAGTTGAACATCTCTTGTCCAAATCACCAGCATAGTCGGAATCCACATACCCAACACACAACTGATTATTACTTCTATCATTCACAAACTTCAACCCAACATCAACCGTACCGTAAAGATACCTCAAAATCCATTTCACAGCTTGCCAATGTCCCTTACCAGGACAATGCATATAACGGCTGACCATACTAACAACATGTGAAATGTCCGTCCTTGTACATACCATCGTATACATCAAGCTACCAACAACCTCATCATATGGAACTTGGGACATATACTTTCGCTCTTCTTCAGTAGTGGGAGGGAGACATACGTGCATTCAACTTAAAATGAGCATCAAGGGGAGTACTTACAGATTTAGTTCCATCGTAGACACCAAACTTCTGTAACACTTTCTTCAAATATGCCTTCTGAGACAAACAAACCTTACCCTTCTCTCTGTTACGTTGAATCTCCATACTAAGAATCTTCTTAGCTTCTCCCAGATCTTTCATCTCAAACTCAGATGACAACTTGTTCTTCAAATTATCAATCTCTTTCTTGTTATTCGATGCTATCATCATATCATCGACAAACAAGAGCAAATATATGAAATACCCATCACGTAGCTTCTTAAAGTATACACAATGGTCATAGTGAATTCTTGTGTATGTTTGGCATATCATGAACTGGTCAAATCGCTTGTACCATTGTCTTGGAGACTTCTTCAGCCCGTACAACGATCTCTTCAGTTTACATACACAATCTTCCTTTCCAGCAACCTTGAACCCACTCGTATGAGTCATATAGATCTCCTCTTCTAGATCACCATGTAAGAATGTTGTCTTAACATCTAGTTGAACTAGGTCTAAATGTGCTACCAAGGCCAACAAAATACGTATTGATGAGTGTTTTACCACCGGAGAGAACACCTCATTGTAGTCAATATCTTCTCTTTGGGCATAACATTTTGAAACTAACCTTGCCTTGTAGCGTACTTGATTCACCGAAGATCCTTCTTTCTTAGCATATACCCACTTGCACCATATGGCCTTCTTACCGTTCGGAAGCTTCATAAGAATCCATGTACCATTCTTGTAAAGAGACTCCATCTCGTCCCCCATTGCATCTTCCCATTCTTTACACTCTGCACTACGTACAACTTCTAAATAGGAAGTAGAGTACCATCATCAACAACTGGTAATGCATGAACAATGTAATCATTCATCCAACCAGGCTTCCTGGTTGATCTTCTTGGTTTGCTGGTTCCTATGGTCTCCGTGACCGTAGCTTCTGTATATTCTACTGACTCTTTTTCCTCTTCCTCAACATTGTCACTATCATTTGGAACTTCAATAGCTAATTCTCTTACAGACCCACTGTCTTCATATGTATTCTGAACAGATACAGGCTTAGATGGAAGTGGTGGAGTTGCATCAATCTCCACCTGCTGCAAAGGCTCACTAATACTGGTGCTTTTATTCTTCACCTGTCTAGAACCCCAAGACTTTACCATAGACATCTCATCAAATGTGACATCTCTACTCATGACTATCTTCTTCTCAACTGGATTCCAAATCTTGAACCCTTTTACTCAACTCTTCATACCTCAAAGATTCCTTTCACAGAACGGCTATCAAGCTTGTTTTCACTAACATGATACCATGCAGGACATCCAAAGATATGAATTGAGTCATAATCATAAGCTGGTTTACAAAACCACTTCTCCATAGGAGTTTTACCTTCTAATGCAGCTGATGGCAACCTATTAATGAGGAAGCACACATATGTAACTTCCTCGGCCCAAAACGCCTTACCTAATCCATCATTAGATAACATACATCGTACCTTCTCCAACAAAGTACGATTCATGCGTTCATCTACCCCATTTTGTTGCGGTGTCTTCTTAACTATGAAGTGCCTTTTTATCCCCTCATCCTGACATACTAGCAAGAATGGATCACTCTTGTACTCTCCACCATTGTTCGAACGTAGTACTTTGATCTTTCTGCCAGTTTGAGTCTCGGTTGCCTTTTTCCACCTCACAAAGATTTTTAGGACTTCATCATTAGATAACATACATCGTACCTTCTCCATCAAAGTACGATTCATGCGTTCATCTACCCCATATTGTTGCGGTGTCTTCTTAACTGTGAAGTGCCTTTTTATCCCCTCATCCTGACATACTAGCAAGAATGGATCACTCTTGTACTCTCCACCATTGTCAAACGTAGTACTTTGATCTTTCTGCCAGCTTGAGTCTCGGTTGCCTTTTTCCACCTCACAAAGATTTTTAGGACTTCATTCTTATGCCTCATTATGTACACCCATACACGCCTAGAATAGTCATCAATGAACATCACAAACTAATGTTTTCCTCCCAATGATGCATTCTTGGAAGGACCCCAAACATCTGAGTGAACATAGTCAAGAACTCAACTAGTATTGTGGACAGCTGTGCCAAAGCTTGTTCTTATTTTCTTTCCCTTAACACAATGTTCACAAAATGCTAACTTGCAGGAAATATCACCTTTCAACAAGTCTTTTTGAATCAACCTATGCAACGACTTTTTACCTGGATATGCAAGTCTCATGTGCCATAGCTTCGTCTTCTCGGTAGCTGCACTCTCGATGTGTTCAGAAATAGATACATCCCCTGTTGTTGTACTCCCATTCAAGTAATACAAGTTATGATGACGTGTGCCCTTCATGATTACCATAGATCCAGAGATTACCTTTAGAACACCATTTTCAGCGACTAACTTGTAGCCCTTAGCTTCCAAAGTTCCTAGCAAAATCAGATTCTTCTTTATGGAAGGTACAAATCTTACCTCCTTCAGATCTCCAACCATACCATCATGCATCTTGATACGAACACTACCAATCCCAATCACCCTGCAGGTATGATTATTTCCCATATGTACTTCTCCATCAAGCTCTTCAAAACTTGAGAACCAGTCCCGATATGGACATATATGATACATTGCTCCAGTATCTAATACCCATGTACCATCTATAATAGTACAAGTTGATGGTGTCACAGTTAGCGAGAAATCAGAAGCATCATCTGATTCTTCATTACCTTTAGCAATGTTCACCTCGGTATTACTATTAACTCATTCTCTTGCCTTACGCTTGGTACAATCCTTAGCCTAATGACCAAAGTCATGGCACCAAGCACACTCATCTTTCTACGATTTCGCGTTCTAGCATTAGAACGTCCTCTACCTATACCATAACCACCATTCTTATTTCTCTTGTATTTTGAACGACCTCTTACAAGAACTAAGTCATTATTAGCTTCAGTTGCAAGGTCTTCACGATCCATCTTCCTAAACTCCTCACTACGCAATGTTATAGTGACCTCAGCGTATGTCATCTTATCCTTGTTGTGCATTAATGCTTTAATCGCTGGTTCATACTCTTTAGGAAGAGAGTTTATCAGACACAAAGCTTGGTCCTCGTCGTTGATCTTCTCATCGTAGTTAACCAACTCAGAAAGAAGTTTAATATATGAATCTAGGTGCTCGGTTAGGGTTGTCCTTTCTTCATATTATAACGATAAAAATTCCTTTTAAGATGTATCATATTGGCCACGTTCTTCATAAGGTATTCTTTCTCTAGCTTTTCCCAGAGATCATTAGCTGAAGTCTCGTGTTGATAATTAACTCTTAATGCAGTTGCTAAACACCCTCGTATCGAAGCAAGACATAATCTATTCATCTTGTTCTACTGTGAAAGACGAGGGTACCCAAATATACCTCAGTCTTAAACTTTTGATCACAACCTATACAAGACCCATTGTGTATAAACCTCTTGGAGCAACAATCACTCAAGAAATATTTCAACACACTGTCCACTTGGAATATGGTTAGTCCAGACTGTCCTAACACGTGAATAATTATATCAGACAAGTAGAGAAATCCAATACACTTTGTGTGATTGTCTATGGATGCAAGATCGAGACAATACAACAACAAAGTGTTCACTTGATAAATGTACGGTAATAACCGAAACCAATAGGATTTTATATCAAGTGCCTTGTTAACGTACAAAGTGAAATTTACTCCAATTATAATAGAATAATTATAATGCGAAAATATAAAGTAAATGACACAGAAAAATTTTGTTAACGAGGAAACCGCAAATGCAGAAAAACCCCGGGACCTTGTCCAGAATTGAATACTCTCAGGATTTAAGTCGCTATAAAAAGTCAAACCAACTTCGTATAGTTGAGACCAAGCAACTAAACCTATAGTTCACCTAGTTCCGTCTGTATTCCCACGCCTCCAACTTATGAATAAGTCATGTACATGGAATAATTCCTTTGGTTCGTATTCCAAACAGTAAAGTAACAACAAATCTGTTTGGTAGCAACTCTTTTCAACCAAGTGATGTGAGTTCGACAAAGGCTCTTTTGTTTATCTCAATAAACTCCTTCGTCGGGTTCTAAGATCTATCTTATTATCAACTACCAAAGTAATTGTTAAGATTTTTCAATCAATACTTATAATCACAAAGAATTGTATTGATGCCGATCTACACAACTAATCAATCTAATCTACCACAAGGATAAACCGATTATAGTTTGATCCTTTATACTGAAACAAGTATTGTGCACACCAAAGATTATAAACCCCAAATCAGAAATCTTCAATATCTTCTTTGTCTTCAAATCTTCTTAGATCTTCAATAAACGCCTGCATACAACAACTTGAATCTCTTGTGATCAATCACGCATAGAACGGAGTCTGTTAACAATGGGTTATCACAAGACGTCTTTAGATCTATAAACAGTCTAAATATCCCTGTCGAAACTTTGATCTAGTTTGAGTGAATCTTATATCAGAAGAGAAGATTCTTAAACATAAACAAACTAGGTGCAATCAAAGTTCAACCACCGTTAGTCAATCAAATCAATCGAAAACACAAGATAAACCGCAATTATCTAGTTTCCCACCAACGATACTAATAGAGCTTCTCAATCCCAAAGAAGACTTTAAACTGAGCGGTCGTAAGAGATTTTGCCTAATTAGGTTACTCTCCTCTCCGAATAGGCGGCTTCACTAGTAACATTACAACCGAGGAAGTTTGCTGTCACAAGGATTAGTTTGCTCGAAATGCAAACTTCAAGTATTTATAGACAAGGAAGTTTGGACAAAGGAGTTTCCAGTTTGATATGACACCAAGGGAAATGCTTTCAAAACCAAAATATTCTCAAGATAAAATGCTTAATATATTCCAAATCTTCCTTTAGTTTCCATTAATTCACGGTTCAAAGACATCCTTACTTTGTCCTCTTTCAAAATATTGACCGAAAATCTCCAACTAGTAAATGCACATTACTAATTCTCATTTTCCTAAAATAAAATTAAAAACCTTGAATAAAAGATTCTTAACTTATTTATGTTTTTACAATAATCTTTGGGGATTATCTTCCTTTTTGAAGATAATATCTATTAAAATAACTTTGAACAATTAAAGATAAAAATTTTGTGCCCATTGCACATGTTCAAAAAATATGTCGACATCCTTACTTTGTAAGTCCTCTTTCATACTTACAAACCTTGAAACCGATTTTCCACACTTCCAAACAAGTTTAGAATTGGTTCATCTGACTTTCAAGAACTATGTGATTGATAAAGAACACTCAATCACCAATCATGGGTTTAACGGTTCTACCAAAATAAGTTTCGGTTTTACCTCCATGTTAGTACTGTGCATAGTCACACTAGCTTTCCAAAATTCGGTTGACTAGGTACTAGGATCGGTTCCCCACATATATATGGTATCTAACTTTAATGTGTTGCACATGTCCATAGGATCGGTTCCCCTTTTTGCTAAAACATGATGCACCTCATACAAGGATCGATTCACCTTTGTGATAGGTTGCACCTCTTACTAGGATCGGTTCCCCTTTGTGATTAGTCGGTCTTACCAATAACACAAAATTGATCATACCATCTCTCTGATTACTTAAGATCGGTTTCACTAATAAAAGTCATACCAATACAAAAGTCGGGCCTTTGTGAATAGTTTTGGGTTCAACCGAGTTATGCTCTAACAATCTCCCCCTTTGTCAATTTTAGTGACAAAACACTTACATCATATGTATAAACAAATTACAAGAATTCATTACACATACGCTTGATTCCCGAATTCAACGGCACAATAACCTGTATACATTCAATCCTTAAATGTCGTTGTTGACATTATAATAACAAAGAATATTACTCCCTCTATAGGTAAGATAGGTAGATTTTATCAATCCGCACATCTTTTTTATTCCCTTTGTAATGATATGTTACTTCCCCTTAGTCTATGCTTTCCCTCTTTCGTTAAATAAACGTTTAAGCACCAATGTCCTTTTTCTTAGTGATACCAATCAATATAAAATCAATACCGGTATCACTTGTTTACTCCATATATTTCTCCCCCTTTTTGTCACAAAATTACAAAGAAAAGAAAAAATAAAGGACAAACCGAAAGGATCTTACAAATCTCAAAATAGACTTGCAACTTATAGAGTTAAGCACGAGGGTCCCACATACCATTTTTGATAACCAATATCAAAACCGGAACTACAAAGTAATTTTTTTTGATATGTTACCTAGGAAACAATTGCCCGAAGCAATTTTTCCTAATAGTTTAGCAAACCAAAAATCAACTAAGCACCTTAGTCCCTTTCCTAAACCTATTGTACAAATACAACCGCTTTGTTCGATAAGACCAAAATAAAGATAACACTATTTTTCTCATGTTTTAATTATCCATATAACTTAGACCTTTAACTTTTAAACAAGACAAGTACTAGGTTAGTTAACTAGCATTTCTTGTTAAGGCATCCGATTAGACTTGAATAACCGAAACCTCCACTTTGATAAGTCTAAATAAGATCAGAATTAACTTAGTCTCTCTTATCCGGAATCGAATTGGACTAAAAAATTCATCCCGTAAACCTTTTCTTTCGTTAAGCCATAAACAATTCATACAAACCAAATAAATCAACTTGCATAATTATTCACCTCAACCGGAAGCAATTGAAACAACATAGACATTAAAGCACCGAAATTTTGTAAGCCTAAACGATTGATACCACACAATAAAGCAAGATAACAATAGTTTTTCTTAACCGGACCAATTGAATCACACACACACATCCATACACACATAATGTAATAAAACATCAATTGTACCGAAATTTTGTTTAGCAAAAGCAATAAATATACGCAAATAAAATCAGCTTTTTCATAAACAAGAAAATAATTAACTAACAAGATTTTTACCTCAAATTTCGCATCCTCTTCTCCAATATGTTTGTATCTTCTTACAGGGAGAATTGATATCGAAATATCATTATGTTGTCATCCTTATGCAAAACAAAAGAATAACAACAACCAACCTTTACCAGAGAAAGGTTGAAAACCGGTTTTTAACTATTGCAAGCAAAAGTTGAAAACCCTCGAAACACATATGCTTTTATGCTAAACTAAAACCGATTTAAAATATTGTGACTTTTTCACATATTGTTTCTATTAGAACCCCTCATGATTCTTTGATAAAGCCTACCAACATGGGCTAGAACTTAATCCTGCTAAATCAAAAAATCACCCAAACAATAAGGGTTCACAACATTATGAGATCGAATATCAAGGTAGTAAAACCGAAAATAAACATCCCATAAACATACATAACAATAACATAAAGCATTCAAGCACGGGCTATGTAAATCAAAAACTATCACAAGAAAAATTATAAATCAAACAATTTCATTCATAATAGACTTAATACAATCATTGAAAGAAATAAAAATTAAAGTCTATTTCCTTTTGAAACTCAGTCCTTCATATCAGTGCTAAATGAAGGTGGATTACTACTTTCAGTATTCAGCTTGTGAATTTCTTCAAGTAGAAAACCTTGTTGCTTGACCAGAACTTCTTGCATGTGAGAAATTTTCGTGAAGGATTCTGCAAGAGCATGTAATTCTGTCTTTGGTTGAACACAAAAGTGTGTCAATGCTTCAATACACTGATCTTTCCTCGGCATATTCTCTCTTTCCTTCTTGCTAAGCCAATCTCCCTTTTTGATTTTACTCTTAATATCAAGAGAAGATCCAGACTTAATCTTAAGTTGATCTTTCTGATCTAGCATCTTGCCACAAGAAGATGTTGGATCCAGACTCATGGTTCGGACAAGGAATGACCAAAGAAGGAGAAGGATCTTTTTATAATTTTCATACTTTCGAAAATATAATATTCCTATAAATACTAATATATCAAATATTTTCAAATACTATATATTATTCCCATATTCTACACATAAGTGCCTTGATTTTCCTTCTTCCTCACTCAATTCGGCACACATGGTGAGGAAAGAATTCTAATATCGATAAAGTGGTATTAGTATGAGATTTTCTCTCATTATGGGATTTCGAACAACCAGAGTGTCCTTGATCTAGCATCGTATGAGAAATTCTCTTCTTGTTACCTCGAACTAGCGAAGTATCTTGAGATTGACTTGGGTTGCCTATGCAACTTTTAGCAATTCTGTTTTTGAGACAGTTTTTTGCATCTTGTCTTATTTTTCCCTTTTCCATTAGATGATTTAATAACATCGGAAGACATGTCCATCTTTAAAATGGGTAAATCATTAATGGAGGAGGAAGACATAAGATTGACAACTAATGCAATGTTAGTTGTTTCCACTTCTTCAGAATCATATGAATCAGAGCTCTCATCTAGAGTTACAGCCAGAGCCTTGCTTCCAGTGTATTTCTTAAGATTGGGAAAGTCTTTATCAATATGACCAAACCCTTTACACTTAAAGCATTGTGGCTGATATTCATCATCTTCTTCATGATCCTTTTTGACAGGAACTCGATTATGTGGGCGAGAAGATCGATGAGTATCCTTAATGAATCTATTATTTCGCTTCTTCAAGAGATCTCGAAACTGTCTAGTAATCAATAATAATGACTGTTCAATTTCATCATCAGAATTTTCTGCAATCTGTTCATTTGAATCATCCATCTGTCTATTCCTCTCCATTGGAGCTTTCGGAATTTTTGCAGCTTTAAAAGCGATTCCTTTACTTTGAATAGACTGTGATTCATGGTCAAAGATCTTTAACTTTCCAACGATTGTGCTTCGTGAGAGAGTTGAGAGATCATTTTCTTCTATGATTGCATGCTTCTTAGAATCGTATCTTGGTGGCAACGATCTGAGAATTTTGCACACTATATCTTTTTCAGAGATCATCTTACCGAGAGAGAAAGAGGCATTAATTATCTCAGAGAGTTTAAGATGAAAGTCTTCAAAAGTGTCGTTGTCATCCATTCGAAGGTTTTCCCAATCAGACGTAAGAGTTTGAAGTCTAGCTTCTTTTTATGAAGTATTTCCTTTGAATACGATCTGAAGATTATCCCAAGATTCTTTCGAAGTTTGACATGTTGATACATGATGTTGTAAATCACGACTAAAAGCATGTATATGGCATTCAAACCATCTGAATTCTGCTTAGAAAAAGCCTTTTCTTCGTTCAAAAACTCCACTAAGTGTTTAAACTCAGTTTCCGAATTTCTACCTTTGGGTAATTATAACCATCGACGACTAATAGCCATGTATTAAAGTCCCGTGATTGAAGAAATGATCTCATAGCAAATTTCCACCATAGATAGTTTGTTCCGTCAAATCTTGGCGGTACGTTAATTGAAGTCGATTCATGAGAACTCGAGTTCATTCTTATAGGTTGGATCACACCAAACACAGATTGTTAGATCTTTTCGTGTTTGCCTGCTCTGATACCAATTGAAAAGACGAGGGTACCCAAATATACCTCAATCTTAAACTTTTGATCACAACCTATACAAGACCCACTGTTTATAAACCTCTTGGAGCAACAATCACTCAAGGAATATTTCAACACAATGTCCACTTGGAATATGGTTAGTCCGGACTGGCCTAAACACGTGAATAATTATATCAGACAAGTGGAGAAATCCAATACACATTGTGTGGTCGTCTATGGATGCAAGATAGAGACAATACAACAACAAAGTGTTCACTTGATAAAGGTACGGTAATAACCGAAACCAATAGGATTTTATATCAAGTGCCTTGTTAACGTACAAAGTGCAATTTACTTCAATTATAATAAAACAATTATAATTCGGAAATATAAAGTAAATGACACAAAAAAAATTCGTTAACGAGGAAACCGCAAATGCAGAAAAACCCCGGTACCTTGTCCAGAATTGAATACTCTCAGGATTTAAGCCGTTATACAAAATCAAACCAACTTCGTATAGTTGAGACCAAGCAACTAAACCTATAGTTCACCTAGTTCCGTCTGTATTCCCACGCCTCCAACTTATGAATAAGTCACGTACATGGAACAATTCCTTTGATTCGTATTCCAAACAGTAAAGGAACAACAAATTTTTTTGGTAGCAACTCTTTTCAACCAAGTGATGTGTGTTCGACAAA
Organism: Papaver armeniacum; assembly: GCA_023531295.1. Lineage (NCBI taxonomy): Eukaryota > Viridiplantae > Streptophyta > Magnoliopsida > Ranunculales > Papaveraceae > Papaver > Papaver armeniacum. The sequence continues at coordinate 929,788 of JAJJWW010005764.1, read as the reverse complement.
GGCTCTTCTGTTTATCTCAATAAACTCCTTCGTCAGGTTCTAAGATCTATCTTATTATCAACTACCGAAGTAATTGTTAAGATTTTGCAATCAATACTTCTAATCACAAAGAATTGTATTGATGCCGATCTACACAACTAATCAATCTAATCTACCACAAGGATAAACCGATCATAGTTGGATCCTTTATACCGAAACAAGTATTGTGCACACCAAAGATTATGAACCCCAAATCAGAAATCTTCAATATCTTCTTTGTCTTCAAATCTTCTTAGATCTTCAATAAACGCCTGCACACAACAACTTGAATCTCTTGTGATCAATCACGCACAGAACAGAGTCTGTTAGCGATGGATTATCACAAGACGTCTTTAGATCTACAAACAATCTAAAGATCCCTGTCGAAACTTCGATCTAGTTTGAGTGAATCTTATATCAGAAGAGAAGCATAAACAAACTAGGTGCAATCAAAGTTGAACCACCGTTAGTCAATCAAATCAATCAAAAACACAAGTTAAACCGCAATTATCTAGTTTCCAACCAACGGTACTAATAGAGCTTCTCAATCCCAAAGAAGACTTTAAACTGAGCGGTCATAAAAGATTTCGCCTAATTAGGTTACTCTCCTCTCCGAATAGGCGGTTTGACCAGTAACAACACAACCGAGGAAGTTTGCTGTCACGAAGGATTAGTTTGCTCGATATGCAAACTTAAAATATTTATAAACAAGGAAGTTTGGACACCAAGAAATTTCCAAAACCGAAAATATTCTCAAGATATGCAATATATTCCAAATTCGGTTTCCATAATTCCTGGAAATGCTCTGTCCAAAATAATGATCGAAAATCTCTTTGGAAAATCTCCAACTAGTAAATACACATTACTAATTCTCATTTTCCTAAAATAAAATTAAAAACCTTAAATAAAAGATTCTTAACTTATTTATGTTTCGATCATGGGATTATCTTCCTTTATCTATTAAGGAATAACTTTGAACAATTAAAGATAAGCGTTACTGCACATGTTCAAAGTATGTCGACATCCTTACTTTGTAAGTCCTCTTTCATACTTACAACCTTGAAACCGATTTGCCACACTTCCAAACAAGTTTAGAATTGGTTCATCTGACTTTCAAGAACTATGTGATTGATCAAGAACACTCAATCACCAATCATGGGTTTAACGGTTCTACCAAAATAAGTTTCGGTTCTACCTCCATGTGAAAACTGTGCATAGTCACACTAGCTTTCCAAAATTCGGTTGACTAGGTACTAGGATCGTTTCCCCACATATATATGGTATCTAACTTGAATGTGTTGCACATGTCCATAGATCGGTTCCCCTTTGCCTAAAACGTGTTGCACATGTCCATAGGATCGGTTCCCCTTTTTGCTAAAACATGATGCACCTCATACAAGGATCGATTCCCCTTTGTGATAGGTTGCACCTCTTACTAGGATCGTTTCCCCTTTACCCAGAGTCGGTCTTACCAATAACACAAAATTGATCATAGCATCTCAGGTGATTACTTAAGATCGGTTTCACTAATAAAAGTCATACCAATACAAAAGTCAGGCCTTTGTGAATTGTTTTACCAAGAACACAAACAAGTCATGAGTGGTTATACTAATCACACATATTGGTTGTTCACAAGATATGCAATGAATAACAATACAAATAACGCATGGCGATTTCCTTTTTGATTCACAAAACAAGTTCATGAATTTACTTCCTTAAAACACATGTAAAACATTGTTTCCTAGGATGAAATCCTCACCTCATACCCATACATAATCACAATAGCATTTAAACGATTATGTCGATGTCTTATCTACAAAGTTTAATGGTTAAGCAATAAACCTCGTATTGTATTCCTTAATACTATGTCTAACTAGAGTGTTTATGCTTCGCAGTTTTGTTTTCAATATGCACGACTTGAAAGATACGTTAGGGATTGAAACAGTTCAAGTCAAATATCACTAACCTCAAGTGGAAGGATGATGTTGTCGTTGTAGCTTCTTACTTCTTCACTTCTTCAAGTCTTCGCAATACTTGTAATGTCTCATATCCTAATACTTTCAAGCTAACCTATACGAAGTTGACTCTACTACATAATCAAGAGACTCTTTAAATGAGTTTTGATTCACTAAAATATAACAACCAAACTTGACATACCAACGCTTGGTGGGTTCAACCGAGCTATGCTCTAGCACTTGCTTATCAGACATCTCAACTGGCTGATCTTCTAAAGCTTCTTCTAGGTCAAGATGAACAAGAGCATCCATTACGTCCGTTCTACATAAACCAAAGTTATTGGTTCATGTAAACTTTTCTACCTTGAGTTGTAATCTATGTGAATGAAGTATTTCTTCTTATCTTTACTTGTAGACTCCGAATGTTCTCCTAAAGGATCTTTCGGATCAACTGGTTTATCCCCGTCAACCATTATTCTCAAACAAACAAATATAGATAAAAAACAGAACCTCCACTTCAACTTCAATCTGAGTACCCGTATCCAAGAGCGTTTCCTTGCTCTGATACCAATTGTTGCGCCAAAGCCTGCGGAAGCGTTAGGTTTGCACTACTACGAGGTATCTCAATATTGTCAAGAACACAATCACACACACAAGAAGAACAAGTATTTAACGAGGTTGAATCCTCAGGAAGGAATAAGCAATTTTATATATCACCATATAGGTTGGAATATACAAAGCTTTAGACGAGAAAAAAGAACTCTTACTTGGTTAAGTGTGTTTTCTCTAGTTCTCTCTATGGCTATTTATACACGTCAATAGGACCTGGACACATTCCTTAACAAGGATTACTTTCCTACAAGTATAGGGTTTCCTAACTTAGCTCTTAAGAGACAAACCTCTTAAGGCGATATACTTAGGACACAAATACTTGGTTTCCTTAACCAACTAGATTTCCTAATCTAGACCTTGACCGCCCTACCAACAAGATACTTTCATTCGTGTGAGAAAGATAGGTTTGTATGTATAATTTTTTTCTAGCATAAAACAAGCTGATCTTTTTTAAATCGAGATAATATGTGTATTTTTATAATTTTTTGTTGCGCTTTTTCGTTCACGAGTTAAAATGGGTGGGGTGACGTTACCTTATTAAAAGATAGGAGACAAAAAAAGAAGAAGTTTTGAAACTAACTAATGCTGATGTTGCTCCTAGTCATTCTGTTTAGGATTGGAATCTTCATTTTGCTTTTTCTACCTTTTGGAGGATAAATGTCAAACATGGATTATTCGTTAATTTCAATGGTAGTCTTGTAAGTTCCAGCCAGGCAAGGTTCCTTCTTCCACCAATTATTAAAGAACACGCATCAATGTGGCTCTATCAATCACCTTCAAAGTTAACCGGTCCCGTTTAGAAATAAGACACAAATGTCTATTTCTCACTGCGCTTTACAATCCTGACTGAAAAATGAAAGACAATCCTTTCTGTTTGGTAACCATTATTTTAATAAATTATCGAACATAATTCATTATGCAAATTATAATGAATTATATGTGTTTGGTATAATTATAATAATTGCTTATTTTAATCATAATTGAAAAAATCCATTATTTCCATAAATGGAAAAAGTTATTTTGAAAATTTATTATTATCAATTATTTTTTCTAAGGAAATCAAATTGATTTTTTAATCTTATTTTCTCTAAACTATTAAGAGAGACAAAAAAACAACATATGACTAAAAAAATACCCTAGGTCATTGTTCTTTTCTCTCCTTTTTGAGATCATCATTCTAAGATAATCAATTATCTAAAAATAGTGTTTGGAAAAATTTATTTTAAAAATGATTATATCAAAATTATTTATCAATTTATGATTATCTATAATCATAAATAGATAATCATAAATTTTACCAAACAAGGCCTACACCTAATATCAGAATAGGCTCTGTAGAGAATTGGTTATCTTTGATTCGCGAGTCGAAGATGTGTACGCTCTTTTAAGCAATTCCTCGTAGTCATGGCTCATACGACCTTTGCTGCATGCTTTATTCCGGCACGACAACGTCTACCTGCCTCATGAATGGATCATTGAAATTGTAAATGCGTAAAGGTTGTCATCCAACTAGGTGTGTTATGTCTATAGGTAGTTGTTTCTGGCTTCTGCCTTTCCTGTTGTTCCTCTCAGGTTGGAATTTCAACAAGAATAATCATAAAATATGAAAAGAAAAAAAAAATGGCAAAGACAGGTGCGGTTACAAGCAATTGCCATGAAGGCTGAAGCAACCAAATTATCACAATCATTTCGGTGTCTCGACACCAAACAAATTTCTAGCAAATTGCTCGATAAGAATTTAGCAAGAATTGAAAAACAGTATCAGCATCAATGCTTGCTTGGATAGTTAGTTGCATCCCTGATCCCTTTCAAACATGACATGTTACACCCATACGTTTATGGGCTCGGCTGTGCATGGGCCTTTAAGCAAGGATTTCTGCTAGGACCACTATAATTAGCCATACCATGTGTGAAAGCCAGTAGTCGTATTTGTGCGGGCATCATTAGTTGCTACCAATGTAGTTAATATCGGATACCGGTTTTGTTTCGGCTACGACCGGTACACTGGTATAACATTGTATTGGGGAGATTTCGGTGTCAAATATCGGTGCAATATCGGTTACACATTTTATATCTATAATTTTTATGGCAAACATTTTGCCGCATAATACACCTGTTAAGGTGTATAAATCGCCAAAAATTTAAAATACCACACACACTTGGCATTTGCTCGGCTCGCCGGATACGATACCTTATACGTAGCACTGACAAGGACTTGAGGATGCAAACTCGACACATCACATATAAATTCGTAAAAGCTACCTACATCGTGCACACGTATAACTATTGGAAATGATGTTCTCCACCTATCTCCTACCTGATGAGTGTCATACCATGTGGCGCTCCAACTTAACAAATCCAAACACGTCACATAAAAATTTAGAAAACTTTGACCAGAATTCACAGGTTTCCCTTTTCTTTCTTTTCTATTTTTTCTTCCTCTCATCTTCTAACCTTTCTCTCTGCTGCTTGTTAAATTCTCTAGGGAAGATATTCAGAATCTGGTTAAATCAAAATCGTGATTCTATTGTCAATTGAAAATCTTAATTTTTCTGCTCAAAGGAACCTTCGATCTCTACTTTGTCTCTGCAAAAAGGGAAAAAAAAAAAGAGTAGATATGTACACCAAAACTGATTCAAGGAGTTTTTCAGCGACAACAAGAATTTATAATTTTCCTAGTCTAATAGCTCCTTAATTATAATCATTTTTTCTTTCACAATCACATTTTTGGCTTGTTTATCAGGTTGATTAGATCTTTTCCATGCCTGTTTAATTTCAATATGTAAGTTGAATCAATAAAAAATGGTTCTTTTAATCTTTGTATGTGAAATCAACAAAAATGGTTCTCTTTAATTTTTGTTTGTGAACGTCAGATTAGTCGATCTAGTGTAGCCAAAAAAAAAAAAAAAAACATTAAAGTCGAGAAAAGTGGTTCTCGACCCGATAAGACCGGTACCATCCGAAATTTCTCCTCGAAAATATCGTCTCGGCGGTATAATGAAAATCGTCTCGCTCTGGGGGACGAAAGCTTGGCATATCGCGAGATCTCGGCCGAGATGGCCGAAATTGGCTACACTGGTTGCTACTTGCAGCACTTCTTGATGCGGTATAACATGTTTTGATAAAAATTAATACTGCTTTTGATGTGGTAACTAAAACGAGACACACTCTTTGTTTATTTAACGACTCAAATAGATCGCATCAGAGAGCATAGGCCACCAATGAGCTAAGACAAAATACACCACCTAAGAGCAATTTCTATGGAATGAACAAACCTAGAGTTTGTTCATTTTGATCCCACTATGGGATGAACAAACCAAGAAAATGGATGTTCAAATGAACATATTTGTTAATTTGAACACTGAGACATTCCAGTAGGCGCGCGTCTGGTGCAAGAACGCGCGCCATGACCAATAACTCGGGCGACAGCACAGATGACGCCCGCGGTTTCAACCAAAACGCGCGTTTTCGGTGCTAACGATGGCGACTTCAGTTGAGACTCCAGCGTCAGCGTCGATGGCGCCAACGGCTCCATCTGAATGACTGCAAAACTTGTTGATCCAACGGCTACAGTTTTTGAATTCTATAAATACTCCTACTTTCAACTCTAAATTCACACATTTTACACTTTCTTCACTGTCAAAAATGCCTCCTACAGTTCGTGTTGGATTCTCACAACAAGAGGATTTAGCTATTTGTAGAGCCTTTGTTTTCACACACAGAAGTCGTGTGCGTAATGTACCGATTCGATGTTCACTTTGCGGGACAAATGTTACGGAATGTTCACCATGGCCCGGAACATCCGTGGGCGTGATTCTCACGGATTAGTCCATCGTTTTAGTGTAATTAGAACGAATGCATTGGAGTTTGTCACCCAACTAATGTTGAATCACCAAAATAAGGCTGACGGGTGAAGCCAGAACATGAAGTGTTGCCTTAAACTCTAGCGACGTGGCCGACATCTCACCGCGGTCGTCCTTTCGCCTTCCATGCTTGTTTCAACATTCTTAGGTGCTCAACATATACGATCCCTACATCAACCTAGGAATTCCACCACCCGGCGAGAATTGACGCATATGTAGTAGTTGTTTTAATTTAATGTATTTCTTTTATTCTCATGTATGATGTGGTTGTTCAATGCAGCATGTTTTTATTTATGAAATTGATGGTGCAATGTTTAATCGAAGTGAAATTTAAATTACTTGATATTGATAGTTTTAGATAATAACACCTAATAAACAACAAATTAAATAACATAATACCATATTGAATCGATTTGTCCTACAACTTCAATCAGCCCACTCCACCAAAAACACACGGGACATTCCCAAAATGCCTTCCATATGTGTCTTCTTCGGAAAGAAGTCCGCAAATGCATAAAAACCTACAACCGGGCTTTGAACATGAACTGATTCTCTGTGGACAATGTTTGTATTCGTGATTTCCATATCCACAATGATTGCAGTGTAATAACTCCTTCTTCAATTTGGCTTTAAGTTTGAAGTTTTTGCACATTGTTGCAATCTTTTCTTCTTCTTCTTTTTTAATCTTCATAGCATCATCTAGCATATGTGGTTCCTCTGGACAATTGAGATCTTGACATTGCAATAAGACATCATCAATAACCCACTTCATCTGGCATAGATAAGAACCAACAAAGTAAGTATAGCAGTACAAGCATCACTTGCATCATAGCATCGATGTAAGACAACTAGTGTGAAAATTTACTGTTACTACCTAAGTTGCATACACATCTATTTTGCCAGTCTATGCCAATAATAACCAATTATGCATGGTACAATAAACTAACACCATATTAGCAAACAAGGTCTAATTCACAATTAGTTCAGCTAAATAAGTCCTTGACAAATAGGGTGATATTTACCGAGTGGATTAGATTGGAACGCTGACTCAGTAGAAACCAATGACTCATTTTCCAAACGGCCAACCATGTCCATGTGGTCATTGCGCAGACGCCATGGGGCAATTGCCCCAACTCTAATTATCCAACAAATTTATAAACTCACTGGTTCTATAGGAACCGTGATTCCAAACCACATAAAAACGTTAGTACACATGAGAGGTGGGCCTCGCCTTCCAGGGGAGAAAAGGCCGTCCCACTTTAATGGGTTTTCTTGGGAGAGACAGTTTTATGTAGAATCGTTTTTTGGGGACCATGGTTTTTTTTGGGGACCATGGTTTTTTTGGGGACTAATGTGTTCGGGTAGGAAATATTTTTCTTAATACCAAACTTAGGTTAGGATTGAGAAATATTTTTTTAATGATTAATTAGAACTATTGTTCGGTTGAAATGTTTTACTGCAACTAAACCGATCTATTGTTCGGTTGGGAAATGATTTTTTGATTAACTAACCGAACTTACCAGTTCGGTTACAAGTAATTGTTTTCTGCAATAACCGAACTTATGTTCGGTTGGGAAATGTTTTTAACTAGCTAAACTTACGTTTTGTTGGGAAATGTTTTTGCAACTAACCGAACTTACGTTTTGTTGGGAAAGGTTTTTTGCAACTAACCGAACTTATAACCAAAAAAACCATGGTCCCCCGAAAAAAACCATGGTCCCCAAAAACCGGTTAGGGACGATGGTTTGGGGACCATGGTTTTTTTTGGGACTAATGTGTTCGGTTAGGAAATATTTTTCCTGAGCGTCTAGAACTTAGGTTGGTTGAGAAATATTTTTGCGACGTATGAACTATTGTTCGGTTGGAAATGTTTTTTTAACTAAACCGAACTATTGTTCGGTTGATTGGAAATGTTTTTGCAACTAACCGAACTTATGTTCGGTTGGGAAATGTTTTTACAACCAAATTTTTCTCTCGGTGGTAGTCGGAGTTCGGTTGGTGGTTATATTAGGTTTTGGTGGGCACCGGTAATCGAACTTATGTTCGGTTTGGAAATATTTTTATTACTAAATTAAACTTATGTTCGGTTGGGAAAGGTTTTTTCCAACTTTAACCGAACTTATAAGGTAAAAACCATGGTCCCAAAAAAAAACCACGGTCCCCAAAAAATGATTCTTTATGTAGATCAAAATCACGGTTCAATAATAACTTTTGTTATAAATTTGATACAAAACAATCCCACTTCGTTCTTGTGTGAAGAAAAATGACTGTTCAGCTAAAAAATTTGTCATTCGTTTTCAACGGATACTCACATAATCATGTCCCGGCGATGTTTTGTTCATGCGTCTTTGTTGTAAGCTATACACTCCAACTTTTAAGCCTTGCCGTCTCAATGTCTATTAATTTGGAACGATTTTCATTTGTTTCCTTTCCTTATCTATTTACTTAGTACTCATGCATTTTTTAGTCTGTAAACTATGATTATAACATTGCATTTTAGAACTATTTTACATTCTAAATCCACATACATAGGTGAACAATCCGTGTCTTCAATATAACCGTAGTATTACAAATTTGAGAGACCGGAAGCGTACAGAAGTTACAAAGTACATTGATATGCCCGTCACTGTGTTGTAAGAGCTTCTCCATGGTGGTTGTGTGTGTTTCCTAGGTGGCAACACAAACAAGACATCCTCATACCATTTTTCCTTAAATTTAGAGGAAAAAAATAGCTCATCTCGTTGTTTGTGATGTTGTATGGATTAAATGTATTTTTTATTTTTAGAAACTTTTAGATTTTATTAGAACTAAAAAAGGTTATTTAATATATTTGAATTAATTTTAGTAAACAAAAGCTCTCCTATGAGCTTTGACAAGCGTTCACTTAGCATTGCCTTAAGAAGTGGAACCAATAAATTTACAGTAAAACATCAATAATCCACTTGAACCGGGATAGATATGAACCAAAAAGGGAATAGTAGTACAACAAACTAATGCCATGTATTCCATCTGTATTTTTTAGTTTAGTTGTAAAAAGCTTGATGGTTGAACCCAATTATTTCACAATTTAAGAGATGCATAAAACTTAGGAAGGGTTGTAGATGCCAACAAGAGGGGCGTTGCTGAGGTAACTGAGAATGGAAGAAATGGGATGGAAGGAGTGATATTTCCCCAGTACATGCATAGAAGGTTCATTTTTACAATCAGTTCAGCCAGTGAGTCCTTGAGAAAGGTGATATACACCGAGCTAAATAGATTTCACTGCCATAATGGAAACCAACTCTTTTCAAGCACGGCCAACCATATGTCCATGTAGATCAATGGCCATAAGCCATGGGGCAATTGCGCCTACTTAATTATTCAATAAATTTGTAAATTTGACGCACATACATAAAACAACCTCACTTTGTTTTGTTTGAAAAAGAACCACTGTTCAGCTAAAATTCGTGTCATTCAAATCTAAACATACTCACGTAGTCATGTCCTAGTGATGTTTTGTTCATGTGTTTTAGTTATATATAAAAAATTGCTACACTTCATATTTAGAGCAATGCCGTCTCACTGTCTATAAAATTTTGTTTGTTTACTACATTGCCCTATCCATCTACTTTGGGATCCTAGTTAGTAGTATAATTCGCGAATTATATGCGAACCGTATCTCATTCGCGGGTTCGGTTCGCCAGCTGGGTTGGATCAAATCTCCGAACGGGCGAATAACTCAATCTCCGAACATGGTTCGCGTATAATATGAGAGCAGCGAATAAATCACGGATAATTCGGATTCGGATCTCATTCGCGGGTTCGGTTCGCCAGCTGGGTTGGTTAAATCTCCCAGTTGAAGCCCCATGACCCACCGATTTATGAAATTTATCTTGTTTCTTCAAGAACTTTAATGAAGAGAATCGAACCCAACACCTTTAACTCCCTGGAATAGATAGCTGACCACCAGGCCAAGCGTTTGTTGGTGCTAGTTTTGCATATATTACCTATATATTTCGATTATACAACAAATCACACTCCCTCCCCATTAAATAATACTTTTAATTATTTAATACATGCCGAATTTTGCTTCCTTAGCATTCCTATCTCTAAAAGCAATTATACACGTACTATGCCTTCGTCCGTATCATCTGTTTGAACAACAAACCGTTGACCGGATTTTTGACCAAATCCGATCTACCCGAATTTGTATAATTCCCGTACGTATGACGTTCCGAACTCCTCTCCGTATCCCGAATTGCTAACTAGGCTTGGGATTGGACCTAATGGTATTCATGCATTTTTTTTGGAATTATGTTGGAGAGCAACAGTATAGTTAGTATAAACTAAGAGCATATACTTTTATATCAATTCATTCTAAAACTAGTTTGTGTTGGATAAATATCTTCGTTACCGATTTCTCTATAATACGACTCGTGTATTATATCCACCGGTCCGTTACAACTCTTTGTAACATGTATTACGTTTCTTAATACCAACAACAAAACAAGAAAAGAAGATAGAAGAGGAGATGATCAATCACAAAACTTAAAACGGACTTACTTGGGTGTATTGAGGCGAGTAATCTCTTTGCTTAAGTCATTTGATGCCACAGTATAAAATGTTATTCTGATTTAGCGGCATATGTTTCCAACATTCAACAATACCTCGATGTTTTTCGCAGCACTTCAATAACACCGAACAACGAACGCGAATAGATGTAGCACAAACTCTTCTTTAACTCTTGAAGACACATGCAAACTCTTAAAAATCCTAATTTGATTGGGGGCCAAAACTTTTAATTGGGGGCCTTGCACTACTGGACAAAAAAGGTCACCCAATCCTAATTTGGGTCATCCCTTAAAAAAAAAAATTCTAAATGGCTAAAATGCCCCTTAAATGATTAGTATTAATCTTAAATAATCAGTGATAATCTTACTTAATTAGAGTTTTAACTTTTTTTAAATTTTTTAACTATCCATGTGTATGAAAAATCGCGTGATCATGGATAAATTTTTTTTTTGCCTTATCCGTATGAAAAATCGTCATGGTATTGAAGTAGTTTATTGACGACTCTAATACATGATCGTTAATGTTTAGATTTTAGTGACGACTCCAAACAAATCGTTATTCTTATAAAGAGTCGTTATATGGCTGTTGTAAGATCGTTAATGTTTAGGCAGTTTTAGTGACGACTCCAAAGCGATCGTTATTCTTATAAAAGAAGTCGTTATATTCTTGTTATAAACATCGTTAATGTTTAGGCAGTTTTAGTGACGACTCCAAACAGTCGTTATTCTTATAAAAGTCGTTATATGGCTTGTTAAACGATCGTTAATGTTTAGAAACGTTTTAGTGACGACTCCAAGCAGTCGTTATTCTTATAAAAGAGTCGATTATCTTCTTAGAAGAGTTATTAATGGCGGAAATATGCGGCAGGTTTGGAGTCGTCATATAAAAGACCAATTATCCCACGACCCTTTGGAAGGGTCGTTATTGTTTTTATTATGTGTATGACGACCCTTAAAATTAGTTATTTTTCTTAGAAAATGTTAATGGATAAAAAAAAATAGTAAAGGGGTAAAAAGTATTTTCATAATCGGATGAATACGCATACAAAATTTTGGGGTGCAAATAAAATATCATGGCCCCCAATTGGAATTTCATGGCCCCGATAAACTAGGTTAAAAATCTAGTACTAGTTTTATGACTCTAAAAAAACACTTTGCAATGGAGAATGTGTGGGGTTTATATAGGTTAGAAGTGACTTTTGGAAATCCTTTCATGAAAGTCACATCCCCTTAGGAAATTTGTTTGGTAACCATTATTTTAATGGATTATCGGCTTATAATCCATTATGCGGATTATAATGAATTATATATGCATTTAAAACCATTATAATAATTGCTATTTTAATCATAATTGAAAAAATCTATTATTTCCATAAACATGAAAAAGTTGTTTTTGAAATTTATTATAATCGATTATTTTTTAAAGGCTGAATTGAATTTTTTCTTCTTATTTTATCTAAACTATCAAGAGAGACAAAAAAACAACATAAGGCTAAAAATATCATAAATCATTGTTCTTTCCTCTCATTTTTGAGATCATCATTCTAAGATAATCAATTATCTAAAAAGTGTTTGGAAAAATTTATTTTTAAAATGATTATATCAAAATCATTTATCCAATTTATGATTATGTCTATGTCCTTAAATAGATAATCATAAATTTTACCAAACAAGGCCTTAGTGGAGAGTCACATCCCTTGGGATAAAGATACTACCTATTGAAAAAGTTCAAGTGAGTGGACACATCCATTCACACTAACTAACTCATATTTCTATTCAAAATTCCAACCGTTTGCATTCGAAATTTGATTTTAGCATAGGTGAAAAATCTATCTTTGATATAATATTTACATATTTGAGAGACCGGAAGCTCATAGAAGCTCCAAAACATCTCATATAAGATACCATACTTGAATGCGACTCTCTTTTGGTTGTATGAGATGTAATAGGATGTTGGAGAAAACAAGAAAAAATGATACAAGTAAACAACACAATACAATACGGCAAGTGAAAACATAGAAAAAGCCAATGAAACGGTGCGACGGAGAACAATGCTACGGGGAAAATTAATGAAGAGAGTTGCAATCGTGAACACTTATGGTTCAAATAGCATCAATAAGGCCCGATATATATAATGAAAAAAACTGACTGAGCCGTTCAACTTCAAGTTACGAGGAAAAACGAAATCACCTATTAAATTCATGGTAAAGCTTTCTGCAAACGAAAACATTAAAATAATAAATATGTAAAATATTTGGAATGATGTTATTTGACCCCACCAAGATATTTTTTTTTTTTTTTAACTCCATCACTACTACGAATACTTAACTTATAGCTTACCACTTCTAATTCTTTAAGTACATGAAAAGCCAAAATGTTTATAGAATAGAAGTCGTAAGCTGATATTCTCAAGCATTGCCCTCTGCCTTGATAAAGCATTCACCACCGGTGTACCAGGCGGGAACAGTAAATTCTCCAGTAAAGCCTCAATGATCCACCTCAACCAGGATAGGATAAGATAAGAACCAAAAAAGCATTTCTGCATACAAATCAATGACTGCTTTCCAATCTGTAGGAAGATCCGTAAATGGTGTGTAGGCCCTCATTTTGAAGTTACATAGCATTTTTATATCAAAAATTCTCGGCGGACCAAGAAAAAGAAAATCGCCTCTCAGAAAACAATCCCTACACGTCTCCCAAGGGCGCGGGCCCATTGGGACTCACACAAAGAAAAAATGTGTGAAAGGCGGGTTTCTCATGGGTTTCTTTACTCGGCCCGTTTAAAATTACTCTTTTTATATACAACCAGTGACGGGTTGTTTTCCAATGTGTAGTAAGATGACCATGCTACATCTCCCTCCACCCCGCACCCCAGATGTATCCCCATGATGTGGCTGGCACCTTCAATCTACTGAAGCAAATAGGGGATCCATTACTGTTAGACTAGGCCATTAATGCGGAGACACGTCGTAGGCGCAAAATCAGGGACAAGAAGTGGAGGTCTAAAGCATTTTGGGTAGTAAGATTCTATATGGATTTGTTTTAACCCAATTTTCAGATGATCCCCAGAAGAAGATTAGTATATATCTTGGTCTCATTTATTACGCGCCCGACTATTTTTAGGATTTATAAATTTGATGTTACATATATAGAACAACCCCACTTTGCTTTTTATTGACAAGAATGAAATTTGTTCGGTTCAATTCTAAATTTCTAACTGATACTCACGTTCTAGTGATGTTCTGTTCATGTTTGTGTTTTAGTCAAAAACACCGACACTCCTATTTCAGGCCGTGTTGTCACACTGTCTATATAAGTGGGAACAATTTTCTTTTGCTTACTTTTGTTTCCCTAATTATGATCTCATGCATTTTTCTTTCGAATTATGTTGGAGGGGCAACCACTAGTAGGTGTAGTTAGTAAACTGAGAACATACTGTTCATTCCGAAACTAGTTTGCATCCGAAATTTATTTAATTTTAGTTTTGACATAGATGAATAATCTTTGTTAGAACAGGTAGTATTTAAAATTTTGAGAAACGGCAATCTTATAGATGTTCCAAGGCGCATGCATTTCACGAGATACCTCGTACTTGGACTTGTTTCTCTTTTGGTTGTACGAGATATAATAAGATGTCGGAGAAAACTGAAAATGACGCAAATAAACGCTAGAGGGGATTGAAAATATATGAAAACCCAATAAAAGGGTGCAATAGTAAAGTCTGCCATTTGGGAAAATTAGTAAAGGGTTGTAATGGCCAATGCGGACGTTTATATTTCTAAAGGCCGTTAAACAGAATATATATTTCATAGGACGTTGAACATGATCTATAAAACTTGTGTAAAGATTTTTTGGGACTTTGTAATTGTGACAGATCTTGAATATGAATATATATAGAAATACCACTTTTAGTACTGTTCTTTGCTCACTATGATTTCGTAACCACCACTCAGTCTCCTTCTCTTTTGGAAAACTACATCAATTCACTGGCCCTTCCAGATAAGACTACAAACTAAAACAGCAAACCCCATATATTTTAAACTTCCCTAATCAAAATTAAATCAGCTAAAGAGGTCATGATTGATAAGGGCTGATACCGGAATTACAGGGGCTGATACCATTTAGCCGATCCGATAATCTTTTTGTCCTATATAAAATGGTATCAGCCCTTAACAATTTGGTATCAGCCTATATCAATCGTGAAAGAGGTGAGTGATGGATGTGATTACAACAAGCTTCAATTACAAAACATTTCACAAACAAACACCGCTTCTAGATTTAGTTGCAACCATACATTTGCATTCCAAAATCGTGTTTATTCTCTGAAGCCAAACTAACAAGAGCTATATGATTTAACAAAGCGTGCACTACTGGTGTACCAGGTGAAACCTGCAATTTTACCACTAAAACATCAATAGTTCGCTTCAACCAGGATAAGATACCTTTGTAAGCATCACATCGTGGAGTATAATAAATTTTGGTAAAAAGCAGGCATGATGGAGGCGGGTAAAGATCAAAGGCAGGACTATAATGCAAAACCCCAGACCATATTTAGTCTTTAGTCTGGTGTTTTAGTCGGGTAAATAAGTGAAGTTGCGCACGATGGGCGTAACTCAAAGTTGCGCCCCAACAGACAAAAAAAAAAAAAAAAAAAAAAAAATGGGCGCAATTTGGAATTGCGCCCAATGAAACAACTTTGAGTTGCGCCCCAACAATAATAAAAAAAAAAAAAAAAAATTTGGGCGCAACTCAACATCAATAATAATAAAAAAAAAAAAAGAATTGGGCGCAACTTTGAGTTGCGCCCCAACAATATTATAAAAAAAAAAAAAAAAGAAAAAAAATGGGACGAGATTTGGAATTGCGCAGTTGGGGCGTAACTCAAAGTTGCGCTTTTGACCAAATTTAGTTTTCCTCATTAGCGTTCTGGCACGGACTAAACCCAATTTTAGTTTTTTCTTTCTTTGATCTTTGGTTGTAATTAGTCCGTTGCTTCTATGTTCTTTCAAACCACAAAAGCATAGTACAAGCGTTACTTTTTTTTTTTTTGAAAAGAATACAAGCCAGTTTGGGCATAAAGTTTGTAAATCATCCAATTATTTCACAGTTTATGAGGTGAAAGCAAAGAAGTTAGAACTTAGAAGAGTTTACTAGTTCACTTGAGCCAAACGAGTCCTTAAGAAAGGTCAATGAATTAGAATGCCGACTCAGTTGAAACCAAATGACACATTTTTCAAACACGACCAACCATGTTCATGTGGTCAATGTGCATATGCAATGTGGCATTTGCCCCTACTTTAATTATCCAATAAATTCTTTAAAAAAAAACGAATTATTTCCTTTTTTTCCTAAAGGAGAAAGGCTAATTGTATTGATGAGAAAATGTAAAAGCATCCCTAAGTAGAGTTGGGGTAGAGCAATTTTCCGATGAACCCCATAAGAAGATTACCGTCTTGGTCTCATTTGTTACATCCGACTCTGTTACATGGGTTTTATAAATTTGATATATACATGAAATAACCACACTTCATTCAGCTGATACGGTGAAATTGACTGGTACGATATATTATTTTTTTTTTGATTTCAAACTTTTTTTCTTTTTTCTAAATCATAAAAAGGTTATATTAAAAAGAAAGTATATACAAGCCCCGAAAAATCCTCACATAGCTACATGTGATAGATTTTTTTGTTTTAATTTTAGGAACTCGGAATTATATCAAAAACAATACAAGAAAAAAAAATTGTCGCGGAAACGTAAGTTTCACCATCCAGTAAAAATAGAAAATTAAGATATATGCACAAATTCACAAATAAAGTGGAAAAAACTAATGTGGATCCCAAATAAGAAGCGAGTCCCAACATCCAACTATCAAACAATAAAGATAGCTCAGGATGCAGACCTTGCACTAGGTAAACATGAGAGACTTGATGTCTATTGCAAGGTGTTGAACTTGATGATTTTTCTGCTCAAAAATCCTGGAGTTTCTCTCTTTCCAAACAAGCCAAATAGTGGCCAAGAGTAAGAACTCCAAAGCTTCTTACCTGGCCCTTGAATTTTCGCTTTCGGACAGTCTTGTAACAAAGATTTGAAGGTACTTGATAGTTGCCATTGTGCTCCATCTGATACGTAGGATAGAATCCTATAAAGCTCGAGTGAAGGTGCATGTATAGAAAATGTGATCGACTGATTTCAATGAGACTTGACGGAGGACACATATATTATTAGACTTTATGCCTTTAATAAGCAAGTTATCTTTGGCACCAATTATGTTTAACATAGCTTGCCATAGAAAGTGTTAGAAACAATGAAGAAATAATGAAATCGGATCTCAAACAGCTGAGTCGCGGACTAGGTCGTTACCTTTAAGGTATTTCGCGACTCTGCCTCTTGATTGTGCTAGCAGTCAAAAAAAAATTGTCGAACACCTATGGGATAAAACAAGCGATAACTCTCTTATTCGATTTCTGCACTATGAAATCGAACCAACAAATACTCTATCTAATACTTGCTCCCGAACTCGAAATAGATGAAAAAAGCTGTGTCTTCATCTTCTCAGAAACTTTTCTTATATAACTCAAAAACATCAATACGGTTTTAATGAAAATAAATTTCGCAATAAGTGCGCACGAAAATCCTCCATAACGACCATAAAAACGGCAACATTAAATTTACCAAAAATTAATGTAATTAATTAGGAATATTAAGTTGAAAACCGTTTTGGAAATCAAGAGTTAAAAACAACAAAAAATAAGTTTACATCGTGGACCTCCCAAGACCCCCAAGGCCCAGCTCTCCAGGATCTTTAATAAATATTATAGATATATAAATATACCTATTCAAATGCATGGGGTGAGACTTGAACCCAAGTCTATAGTGTGGGAGCCCAAAATTATACCACCACACTATTTCTCTAAGTTTATATAATATTACAAAACTATGTTTTTAAATATATATATCTCCCAACAATCCCCTACTTATATTTTAAAAACATTGAGCAAATGTTGTATAGTTGTGCATACTGCAAAAGGTGCCTTTCGACTTGAACCTCTGCATAGTGTTAAATTTTCTAAGTACCAGGTGATTAAAGTGACTTGCGTCTTGAACTCTAACTAATATTAGATTATTTAACACAAACAACTATTTCTAGAGTAAAGTCCTTAAGTTCGCACATTAAGGCCATGTGCTTATCCCTTTTTTAACAAATGATTTAGAGAAATGCCCAATCTCTCATAGAAGGCGGCCATACCTTCACATTCGTATAGGTGAGTCTATCAAGAATACTCCTGTGTATCACTCTAACTTAAGAGCTATAGAATCATTAAGAGTTAAATACTCAACAACTGTTTCCCACTTAGGGATATCATGCTATGGGAGTGCATGACTCTATCATATCATTTGTAACTTCGTCTAGTCCCCTTTGAACCTATCTTAGGTTGGGTATCCATTACAAATGACTCCAACTTATCACGGGACTAAGTCCCATACTTCTAGAAAATTTCCATACCTTTTCTCTAGCTAACCCTTTCGTCAAAGTGTCAGCTATATTTCCTTCAGATCTTACATGATCTATTCTTACAACACCAGTTGTGAGAAATTCTCTAAGCGTAGTCGTGCTTTCGACGTATATGTTCTTATTGATTCTTATCTACTACTCAGATGCCGCGGTACTATCGCGGTAGATCAAAGTGGTGGTATTGGTTTTCCCATCTTTTGGAATGTCGACAACGGACATTTCAGCCATCTGCCTCTTCACTAGCTTTCTTCTACTGCTATCAATTCGACCTCCATCGTAGATTGGGCTATAATTGTCTGTTTCTTTGATCTCCAAGATACGGCGCCCCCGGTAATAGTAAAAACATATCCCTTTGGTGGACTTGGAATCATCTGAAAGAATGTTCCAATTAGCATCGCTAAATCCTTCAGGCCAGCGGGATACCTTGATAGTGTAATCCTAGGTTTGTGGTTCTTTTCGAATCTTAGCATAACCCTCTCAACGACATCCTAGTGTTTCAAACTAGGATTCTTTGGTAAACACCTGAGAACTCCCCACTTTGCATACGTAATGTCTGGTCTAGTACAATCATTTGCATAACGAAGGCTTGCATATTATACTAGCATATTGATTGTCTAACACTTTCTCCAGTGTTCCTTAATAATTTCACAGTAGGATCAAAAGGAGTACAAACATGTTTATAATCAAAATATTCATACTTCTTTAGGATTTTTTCAATGTAGTGAGATTGATCCAAACAAATACCACTATTAGTTCTAGTTATTTGATTCCCAAGATTACACTAGCTTCACCCAAATCTTTCACGTCAAAATTCGAACTAAGCATGCTTTTAGTTTCATTGACAACAGATAAACTGGAACCAAATATTAGCAAATCATCCACATACAAGCAAAAAATCACACATACATCATTCTCAGATTTATAGTAGATGTATATGTCACCCTCATTTATTCTGAAGTTACTTGAAATCATTAAATTATCAAATTTCTCATGCCATTGTTTAGGAGCTTGTTTCAAACCATAAAGAGATTTTTCTAGCTTACATACTTTATGTTCTTGTCCGGAATTACAAAACCTTCGGTTGTTCCATGTAAATTTCCTCTTCTAGTTCACCATTCAAAAAAGCGGTTTAACATCCATTTGATGAATAACAAGATTATGAGTAGCAGCAACATCAATCAAAACACGTATAGATGTTAATCTAGTAACGGAGAATAAGTATCAAAAAAGTCTACGTTCTCTGCTACCTATAACCTTTGGCAACCGGTGTAGCCTTATGCTATTGTTCCATCGAGTTTGAGTTTCCTTTTCAAGACCCATTTACAACCTATTGGCTTACAACTAGGAGGTAAATCTACATAACTCAAGTTCCATTAGACATGTGAGAATCCCATTCATTATCTACAACTTCTTGCCGAAACTAGACTCTGAGAACTAACGCCTCTTGTAAATTAGAAGGTTCTTCTTCTATAAAGTAAAATTCAAAATCGGGATTTTTATCTTTTGTCTCGATCCTGGCTCTTTTACTGCATCTAGGTTCAAATTCGGTGATCCTAGTTTCTTCACTTCTAGGTTCTTCTAATCTAGACTCGGAATCAACACTAGGTAAAGTGCTAGGTGTTGAACCCCCACTATTACCCCCACTAATTCTAGATTTAAAAGGAAATCTATCTTCAAAGAAGTCAACATCAACAGATTCAATAATAACCTTATTATTAATATCAAAGAACCTATAAGCTTTCTTGTTTTGAGCATAACCAATAAAAACACATTCATAAGCTCTACTTTCTAACTTATGTCTTTTAGGATCAGGTTTCCTAACAAAAGCCAAACAACCCCAAACTCTAAAATAAGATACATTAGGTTTTCTATTTCTCCAAAGTTCATAAGGAGATATCATGGTTTTATTATTGGGAATGCGATTCAAAACATGGCAAACAGTCAACAAACATTCACCCCACCAATGGGAAGCGGCACAGAACTAAGCAAACAAGCAACGGTAAGTTCGATCGGTGTACGATTCTTTCTTTCACTTTTCCATTCATTTGAGGATTATATGGGCGGTTCTTTCATGTATTATGCCATTAGTTTGATAAATTTCGGTAAAAGGAGCAGAATCATATTCGGTGCCTCTATCACTACGAAACCTCTTAATTTTTCTACCAAATTGATTTTCAATTTTGATAATAAAAATTTTAAACTTTTCAATAGCTTCATTCTTATGGCTCGACAAATAAACATACGTATAATTAGAACAATCATCAATGAACGTCATAATATATCTCTTCCCATTTCTAGTTAGGATACCTTCATATTCACACAAATCGGGAATGTATTAAGTCTAGTGGTTGGGATTCTCTTACAACGATTTATGTGAAGTCTTAGTTATTTTTGCTTAAGCTACAGGTATTCACATTTTCAAATTCATTTTCAAAATTCGGGAAGGACACCTAACTTGCTCATGTTATTTACTAATTTTTTACCCACATGACAAAGCCTACCATGCCAAACATTAAAATTGCAAACCATATAAACGGAAAGAATCAATTTTATTCATAGCATCAACATTAAGCTTAAACATTCCATCAGTAGCATAACCTTTTCCTACAAAATTCTTATTCTTAGTTATAGTGTAAAGATCGGACCCAATAGTTTGATACAACCCGACCTTGTTGAGAAGATAGCCGGAAACAAGGTTCTTCCTCATTACGGAGTGTGAAGAACATCTTTCGGCATGAGTGTCTTCCCGAAGTAAACTTCAATTCTCACAGTACCCCAGGAACCTTTCACCATAGTCTTTGTGAGAGTCTCCCAACAACACTTTCTTATCCTTGGTTTTAGCATAAGTCTTAAACATGGACCTATCAAAACAACAATGACGCGAAGCACCACTTGTCTATCAACCACCCATCGAGATCCACCAACCATGTAGAACTCGGATCGAGACCATGGCAATTATAACGTCACCCACAACATTAGCTTATGCGTTATTCTTTTCCTTGTTAAACCTGCAATTCCTAGCCATGTGGTTTGGTTTATTACAGACATAACAAAGAAACTCAGAATTAGAATTCTGTCCATTTTTTGATGGGTGTTGGTTCTTGTTTTGATTAGGCCTTCCTCCTTTCTTCTGGTTCGGGTTAGGCTTCATATCCTTTTTATTAGGTTTCAGATTAGGATGAGTCTTATTGTTAGAAACAATGAGGATCTCTTCCTTCTTATCTTGTTTCAGAGCTTCTTCCTCAACCACGAGCTTAACAATCAAACTTTCAAGAGAAAATTCTTTAGTCTTGTGGCGCAAAGTATTACGAAAATCTTTCGAAATAGGTGGTAACTTGTCAATCATTACGAAACTTGAAATTGTTCATCGGCTTTCATACCTTGACCACAATTTTGTGGTAAATTTTTTTGAAGTTCATGAGCACATGCAACAACCGACCTATCATCCACCATTTGGTATCTCAAATACAGGCTCACGACATACTTCTTTGAGCCGACTTCCTCGGTATCGTACTTTTTCGTAATGCATCCCACATCTTTAGCTTGGTTTCAAAAGTTGAATAATACTCATATAAATCATCGGATAATGCGTTAAGAATGTAGTTTTTGCAATCAAAGTCGTCATCGATCCATTTGTCAATGGCCTTTTGTTTCTCCTCGCCGGTTTGAGAAACAACATCTTTGGCACCATCGGAAGGAGATGGATCGATGTGACTCCATCATCGGCATCGGCATCAGCAACGATCTTATTAGCGGTAGAAGTTTTATCAAGAAGGTTCCATGGTTCCAGGATGAACACTCGACACAATCATATGCGGCTTCATGAGTTTGAGATAAAAGAACATCTTGACTTCCATCTTCTCAAATGCAGCCCTTCAAATTTGAATGGCTTGTTGGTATCATCAACGCTTCCTTTCAACCTCCATAGCAAAATCAATTTCCTTAAAATTATTAGAAACAATGAAGAAATAATGAAATCGGATCTCAAGCAATTTGAGTCGCGGACTAGGTCGCTACCTTTAAGGTATTTCGCGACTCTGCCTCTTGATTGTGCTAGCAGTCAAAAAAATTGTCGAACACCTATGGGATAAAACAGCTGATAACTCTCTTATTCGATTTCTCTGCACTATGAGAAATCGAACCAACAAATACTCTATCTAATACTTGCTCAGAACTCGAAATAGATGAAAAAACTGTGTCTTCATCTTCTCCAGAAACTTTTCTTATATAACTCAAAAAACATCAATACGGTTTTAATGAAAATAAATTTCGCAATAAGTGCGCACTGAAAATCCTCCATAATAGCCATAAAACGGCAACACTAAATTTACCAAAAATTAATGTAATTAATTAGGAATAATAAGTTGAAAACCGTTTTGGAAATCAAGAGTTAAAAACAGCAAAAAATAAGTTTCCGGATCAGCGAGACCTCCCAAGACCCCCAAGGCCCCGCTCTCCGGATTTTTAATAAATATTATAGATATATAAATATACCTATTCAAATGCATGGGGTGAGACTTGAACCCAAGTCTATAGTGTGGGAGCCCAAAATTATACCACCACACTATTTCTCTAAGTTTGATATAATATTACAAAACTATGTTTTTAAATATATATATATCCCAACAGAAAGAAAGGAATCTATGTAGGAAACTGGTGCAGCCAGATAACTTTGAAGGGGCATGATGGAGAACTTATTCAATTAAGACCTTCTCTTTGAGTAACCAGAAATAACAATCGTTGACTGTGAAAACAGGGGTAGTATATGCTTTCCCCCTAACAGTTGAAGGTACAACAGATACATGAGTAGAATGACCAGTATATTGTAGTAGAGTGCACAGTGTATTTACCTCTTCATTATGCAATGTTCTCTTAAAAGTTAGATTTCAGCTTGGGTTATTTACATTAACAGTGATATGTTGGATGAATCCTTCCCATATTAATAGATAACTTAAAAAGAGATGAAAAAGTGACTGCAAGAGGAACGTCGTTGCACCAAGGATCACGCCAAAAACAAATACCAGCTATGTCACCAAATGAAAAGTCCAAATTCTAATAGCAAGTTGTAGCTAATTTATGGATGGCAACCCAACAACTTGATCCACACGACTGATTAAGCATAGGAGCCAGAATTCTCTAGATAATAATGTAATACCCTGTATTTTTAGTTATGGTTTCGGTTCGGGTTATATCCAAATTAGCTAATCATGTGGTTTAGGATGTTTCCTTTGCCTTAGTCTAGCTAGGTTGTTTGAGCTAGAAGGCTACAAGTTAGGGTGAAAATAAAATAGCTAATAAATAATAAAATAAACATTTTGGATTAATAGAAAATGAAAAGACAAATAAAAAGAAATAATAAATATGATGTATTATTATTAATATGGGAATTAGTGTATGGTTTAGAAAGGAAAGATGGAGAAAAGAAATAGGAGTTACAAACGGAGAGAAAGCTAAGAGAGGAAGATGGAGTTGGAGATTTTGGAGAAGAAGGATTAAGAACATCATGTAGAGGCTTAATGAAATTGAGGTAGATGGGTGTTGTTTTGGGTTTGTTTATGCCTTTGTATTGTTAGGTTAATGAAATTTAACAATTGAATAAATATATATCTCTTAATGATGATCAGGCTTCTTACATTAATTTATTACATGATTAGGTATCGCTTGTTAACATTTGAGAATTTTCCTACGCAAATTCACCATTGAATGTTCCTTGTAATTTGGATTGTGATTTCTCAAATTACGGACAATTTCGTTTTGCTATGGTTTTGATGTTCTTAGGCAGTCTTAATAATGTTAAAATGATTTGAGGTCTTAACAAAAGTTGCGAGATAAATGTATTATGTTTCATTGTGCTTTGTTTGCTTAATTTGAGACTAATATGAATTAATGGTGAATAGTTTGGTAAAATGACGTTATTTGCCTAGATTTTGTAATGTGTTTGTAAAATCAATATCTTTTGATTGAGCCGTTAGTTTCATGTAAAATTTGGATATGTTATACATTATGGTGTCAGGAATGTTCACTACAATTTTGAGGTAGATCGGACAAAGTTATCATTATGAAATCTATAGAATAAAACTCTGCAGTTAGTGTGTTTGCTTAAATGCTTAAAAGAACTATATCGTTAGATGAGTTGTGAATCTATAAATTGTTGATGACGTGGTTTGTAATATCAAGATGTATATTATATGATTTTCAATAATTGGATATGCTTGTTTGGATGGCGGTGCCCGTACCGAGGATATACGGATAGGTGGGGCACGACCCAAGGATACTCGTGTAACAGTAATGTGAATTTATACATGGATGTGATATACATACGAATAGGTGGGGCACGACCCAAGGATACTCGTGCAACGGTAGTGTGAATTAATAAATGAATGAATATACTTGTTTGAATGGCGGTGCCCGTCTGAGGGATACACGGATAGGTGGGGCACGATCCAAGGATACTCGTGCAAGTAAGGTTGGCGGTCCCGTGCTGAGGATACACGGATAGGCGGGGCATGAACCGAGGATACCCATGCATTTAAGAGGAGTTGATAGATTGTGAGTATAGTTGATGAACATAAATATAATTAAATCCTTGAAGGTGCACCATATACTCTTGTTGTACACATTTTGTTTGATTGGTTGACATGTTTTTGATATATTTTGAGAAAGGGAATGCATTCTATTGAGATGTCATCTCACCCCAATTGACATTCGTTGCAGATTTATGGGAGTTGGAAGTGGAAGCTAGAAATGAGTAGCTTAATGATTGCATTGTTTTCTTGTGTTGTGGGAGATTCCTAACTCAGCTACGAGTTGGACGAGTCGGACTGAGCTGGGTTAGCCAGCTATACGACTTAGTTCGCCGAATAGTTCGTGTATCAAGATTATCCGCGGTTAATTCGGGTACTCCATAATATACGCGTATCATGTTCGGACTTTCAATAGTTTAGGCAGATACAGCGGATTCGAGACAGTTCGTTCGGATTCGAGAATAATTATTTGAATTGCTAACTAGGCGCCGAATGATTTAGCGCTCAAAAGTAGTCTAAACGCGAACGATTCAACATTTTGGGAATATGATGGAAAAGTGGTCTAAATTTTCATTTCTTTTAATTATTAATCGGGGAGAAAAGTGTGATGGAGAGAGAGGGATGTGATAGGGTAGTTATTATTTTATGGGTATTTATATAGTAGAAGAGAAGAGAATGCACACAGGAGAGATTTTGATGGAGAGAGAGAGAAAAACGTGGAAGGGTGTGATAGGATAGGAGGAAAGAGAGAAAATATGGAAATGAAAGTAATGTGCCTTTTTTAGCGTTGTTTGGTGTGGTTTTCACCGGGCGCTGATCAATTGACTTTGGACGTTGAACTATTCGACATTTATTTTAACTAAATTAAAATCATACCTTAGGACTTAGGAGGTTGCCCTAGGCGCGTGGATGACCAATCTAGCTGCTAGATATCTAGCCCATAGGGTTAGCCTTACAAGTTTGAGAGACGGGAGCTTATAGAGATTACACAGCACATCTCACGTGATACCATATTTTGACGTGTTCATCTCCGGTTCTATGAGATTTAGAATGTGGGTGAAAACTGAAAAATGATACGCGCAAAGCCGAGAATTTTATCAGCTACATGAAAGGCTAGTTAGGTATTGCTGTGAATTTTAGAAAAGCGCTTTTCTGTTATCTTTGTCTTGTGTGTTCTTTGTCTTTGTCTTTGTGGAAATAAATCGCATGACGTTTGGTAAACTATAATTTAAAAAAGCACGTGCAATTAACAAACTATAAATTCTGTTTGGTAAACGGTATTTAAAAGTCTTTGGTGATGTAGTTAATGACGAAAATAGACATATTTCAAAAATTAGTTTTAATACAATTTTATTATAATAAATTATATTTCTAATTTTAATATATTTAATAAAATATAAGTAATATTTTTTTTAATTTTTTAATTGTTTAATTAATAAATTTATTATTATGGTTTTTAATTTATTTTATGAAAATATTATTATTTTAATTTTTTTTTAATAAAAAAAATATTTATTAAATTTATTATTTTTTTATTTTATTTATTATTTTAATATTTATTAAATTTTATTATTTTATATAATAATTTTAATAATTATTGTATTTATTATTTTAAATAAAAATGAAAAAATAGAAAATAAAATGAAATTAGAATTATAATGTGAAAGTACAATATTTGAGGTAAAACTTGTCTTTTGATAAATTAACAAGGTTAAAATAGAGAATCGATTAAATCGAATTATGTGGGTCCACAAATGGCACTTTCCTGCTTTTAAAAGCAAGTGTTGAGTAGCTTTTAAAAGCAGACCTAAAATGAAAGTTCTTCTCTCCAAAAGCACTTTGAATTTTTTTTACCAAACACAATTTTTGGTAAAAGTTTGTTACAAGTTTGTTACAAAGTGCTTTTGGTTGAAAAAAACAAATCCCAAACGGGGCTGAAATGACATGAGGCCGAGATAATAAACAAGCGAAAGATGACAACATCCCCTAATCATTAGTGTTGAAGCCATGGATATCCAATTAAATTGAAGGTTCCAATACTATACACGGCATTTGGGAAAAAATAATAATGAAGGGAGGCAATAGTGAATTTTTAAAGTTCCGCAGGCTTTGACAAGGCTTCAAATTAATATGAAAACCGACTTATAATAGTTGTGTAATCAAGTAAATCAATTATAAAATCAGATAAATTTAATTAATCTAATATAATCTAGATTAATACGATTCCTGGAAGGATGAAAAATACCCCAAACGGGCTCCAAGGATCGGCGATTAATGAGTCAACTCATTAATGAAAATTGTTTAAATCTTTTTTGAAAATCTGCTTTATTCTTACTGTCTAATCATATTTCTTATGATCTAATCATTTTCTAAATCTTTTTTCACCTTCTTCATGATTTCTATTAAATCTTGATTCACCTATACTCCATTAAATCTTGTGGAACTTTTTAATGGAGTTTTTTTTTTTTTTTGATCTTTGAAGAAGGAATTTTATTAATAATAGGTAAATATCTTTGTCGACAATAGCGTGACTCAATAATACTTGGTGGACGGATTAACTACGATCTAGAGACTCTAAACTGATTGCTGAATTTGGCTAAAGTATCAGCAACTTTATTACACCTCCTTGGGACAAAACTACATTCCCATATTTGAACAATTTTCAACCTTTCGATTGCATCAAGTAGAATTACTTCATTTTCCCACGCTATTGTTTGGTGCATCTTTGTTGATGTATCTTTCTATTCCACGAAGATCGAGTCTCCAAGATAACTTTGTGTTAACCCCAACTCCAAACTCTAGTTAACCGCATTTGAGAAAGCGATGCATTCTGCTTTTTCCGAGTTAGCTATTCCTGCATAGCATTGTGTGAGGGCTCCCCTCCATTGTCTTGTATGATCACGCAAAACAAGAAATATTCCCGTTAGTCTGTGTTTGAATCATAAGAAGCATCACGAGTTTAATTTTAGGAAAGGAAATTTAGGAGGACTCCAAAGTTTGTTTTTTTTTCTTATTTCTTTTCCTTTGCACCTTCAAACTTTGGATTGTTTTATTAATCGCTGTTTTATTGTTTAGATTTCTTTTTATTTATCTTACTAATGAGAAACTAAAACTCGCAGGTCCCCTGATTTTTTGTGGGATCATGTGGTGGAATTATATTCAATCATGTGGAATGCTCCTGATCAAAAACAGTGGTGTAAAAAGAACAAATCTTCGGCGAAGTGGTGCTAATCATCTCTATGATGGTCTATATCAAGTAGTATTAATCTATGAATCTCCTTAGATCAAATCAAATCAATACATTAGATACCCCTATCGAAACAGCTTACAGTCAAAAACCTCCATTATCAAAATTTTCAAATTCAAAAATTAGTAAATTACCTCCTAAACTGAAGCGTAAGAATAGCCGTGAATATTGCTTCAACCAAAATTCCCATATTCTTTCCTTTCTCATTGGATATACTCGGATCATACAAATATTTATCAACTAGTTGCTCGAGATTTACCCCTGATTTCTAGGATCGAGACCTATCACCATAGGAAAGTTTACAACAAACAAAAGAAAGTTTGTTTTAAAACCCACACGATTTCTCTCCATCATAAGTTGAAAAAGCGGGGGTACAACAACCACACCCAATATTTTGATTAGCAATCTGTATGGACTAACTCCAATATACTTTTAAGAGAATCAACTGAGTCGAGACTCAATCTTAATAAAAGTATATCAAAGAGTTATATCTCTCTTTCTCGATTCAATACTTACTCAAGCAAATAGATCTGCGAGTCTAATTGAATACAAAAGAAAACACTTGAACGGTACCAAAGACCAATGTTCAAGGATCAATCAATTTCAATCAACAACCAAAGGTTGGATTCCCAATTGATTGATTCAAACACACAACTTTTGATATTTCAATTATATAACAAAATATAATGCGGAAAAGAAATAACACAGACACCAGAAGTTTTTTAACGAGGAAACCGCAAATGCAGAAAAATCCCGGGACCTAGTCCAGATTGAACACACACTGTATTAAGACGCTACAAACACTAGCCTACTACAAACTAACTTGATGCGGACTGTAGTTGAACCCCACCAGTCTCACACTGATCCAAGGTACAGTTGCGCTCCTTACGCCTCTGATCCCAGCAGGATACTACGCACTTGATTCCCTTAGCTGATCTCACCCACAACTAAGGGGAAACTGCTCACGCATTCACCCACTATCTCATTGTTGTTAATTGTATGTTCTTTCCTGACACGTTTTCGTAATGGGCGTGTTGCATGCCGCACGTACTTATGCTACCAGACCAATACCCAGTGAGAATCCCTAGTTTGTGACATGTTTGATGTCTCGAGCGAATGGGTAAAGTCATGTGACTTGCCACTAAAATCAGAACATAGTGCTTTTAGGTTAAATGATAAGTTATTCGTGAAATTAATATTTGTATATCATTGCTTATAATCGATGTATATAAAGCATCGCTTTCGAATAAGCAGCTGAAAATAATCGATGTGCTAAAAGCATCGCTATTTTAGAGCTCGATCGAATCGATCGCGAATCAAAGCGTCTTAAAAGTATCACGACCGGCCCTCTTTGGGTGATCGTTTGAGGACCCTATGGGTGAGCTATCACTCCTTGTGGAGGAGGGGTGGTCGGTGATCACAATGCTACCCTATTGGTTTCTGAAGATAAATCTACACCATCCAACTAGGCTAGCAAAGTTGGATGGAAGAGATGATTTGCGGCATTTAAATATTGCCGTTGACGCAATTTAGGGTTTAGGGGCCGTTGGGCCATCATGTTTTGGCTGGTCGAATCAAAGCGGCGGGCGGTTCGATTGAAACAGTGGCCATGTGCAAAGACGAGTCGCCGGTGTGCATGCTGACATCTCTTGAGCCATCTAAATTTAGATCTAAGCCACCCAAATCGGATGGCGAAGATGGGTGGTTGTGATCGATTCGCGACAGTAAGATATTGACGCAAACACCAATTAGGGTTTCAAAGCAACCGCGTCCACCTAGTTCAATCGAACGATTTGGTGTGCCATTGACTACCCATGAGAAAGTCAATTGGTCGGGGATAATATTGGGTCGGTGGTGAACGCATTGGCACCTCCTTGATCGTCTTGAACGCGATCTAAGCCATCCAACTAGGCTGGCGAAGTTGGATGGATATGATGGTTTGCGACAATAATATACTGCCGCAACCCAAAATTAGGGTTTTCAAATAGCGTGTTTGTCCTAGTTCGGGCAAACGACTTAACGCCCTATATAGGCTTGCCACGGCAGGTCGATCGACCAAGGGAAAGTTAGGCCGCCAACGAACATGCGGCACTTCCTTAATCGCTTGTGGGAAAATCCAAGTCGTCCAACTAGGCTAGCGAAGTTGGACGGTCGTGATATTTTTGAGACTGTTTTGGCCGATCTAGCTTGTTTGAGCTCTCTTCTTCAACAACGCGATCACCCATGTTAGGGATAATCGTTCAAAGCACTGCGAATGTATTATATGTGATCCGCCCGGTCGGGGATGCTAGTGGGCCGTCGGCGGTCATCGTGATGATTGCCTAATTTTTCCCGGCGTAGGCTAGGCTTGTTGAATCTCGCAGCCAAGTCGTGTGTAGTGATCATTTTGAGGCCGATATGATCAATCTAGATTTCTCTTTAAGGAATTTGATCGAGCTATCTTTTAATTAAAAGTGCATCGATACGAAAATCTATTTATCATAGAACGACGCAGCCTGTGTGAGTATTTTCATACAGATCTCAATACCGACACTTCGAGAGATTCACGCTACTCTGCTGAGAGTGAACATTTAATCGTCATGTCATACCAATATTGAGAGTTCGTCTGGGAACATAACAGGAAAATACTAGGCAAGTCATGCATTCGTGAATAATGCTGGTAGAAAATAGAATTCAAAGAATATTTGGGATTGTTGCTACATGCACCATTCTGAGTGAATTTCATAAATATATTGAATTTCTCAATGTGCGAAGACGTTTTTGCACTCAT
The DNA here is from genome assembly GCA_023531295.1 of Papaver armeniacum. Classification (NCBI taxonomy): domain Eukaryota; kingdom Viridiplantae; phylum Streptophyta; class Magnoliopsida; order Ranunculales; family Papaveraceae; genus Papaver; species Papaver armeniacum. The sequence goes on along the minus strand of JAJJWW010005764.1, from coordinate 898,735 downwards.
CACTTCTTAAATGGCTTTACCCCTTGCAGGGTGATAGCGCATTAAACAAAGGGTTTTACAATTTTAGCCTTGAACTAAAAACCACCATCAACATTAAAGTCCCATGCTTAGCACGTAATAGCAACGCTATTGCGGGGTAAGCATTAGATGGTGACGTATAAAATGTAAAAGATGAAGTAAAAGAGACTTACTCGAAGGAGCTTGATTGACCGTCATCAACTAGTCTGTGGTAGTATAGACATGGCCATGGAATATCGGCATGTCCGGTTGCTTTAAAGCGGCCACGCGGCGTCGGTGGGCCGAGATGCCCTTCTTTGCGTTTGAATCAAAGAAGGAGTCCTTCTCCCCATCCCGGATTCTGGCAAACGCACTTATATAAAAGGGGTCGACCCTCTTTTTTATTATTTGTTTGCTCGTTCGAACTCCTTTTGTGGCGTGCGTTCTTCTCTCGTCGTCAACTCGGCCGTTAGAGCGTCACTTAATCAAGCAAGGTACGTACTATTTCCTTTTCTTCTTCGTTTTTTTTTTTTTTTTTTTTTTTTTTGGATGTAAACCTAGCTTTTAGGTGTAGCTCTCTTGATCTTTAAAAATCGTCCCATTATGAATGAAACTTCTTTTTTGGTAATATTGTAGTGAACTTTACCAATAGAGGCAATAGCGGTGGTTAATATTGCTAGAATTCACAGATAAAACGAGCAAAGAACCCTAGGATGTCGTCCGTTTGCTCCTTTCCTCCTTCTATTTATTTATTTATTTTGCGTGCGAACCTGGATTTAGGTTAGGCCATGGGTGCAATGCCCGCGGCAAAAAAAAAATTCTTTAAAGCCTTAGTGGGTGAAGACTCTATTGGTCCTTGCTCGTGCGTCCATTCGCGGCCAAGAGGATGATCGAGCATGTGACGACCGGGAGGATGATCGAGCATGTGACAGTCTTATTCAACCCACTTTGTGGACGTTTATCCCGCGGCAAAAAAATATTAATAGTTCTTTCCAGCTTGTTCATCCACACACTTCTTTGTCCATGAGCTTTCGACCATTAGCGACCATGTTGAATTTTGATAACAGATTGTGTGCATGATTCCCCTTTAAGCCTGAAGTAGTGACTCTTTTCCATTGTGCTTCATTGTAGTTATTTGAAAGTGAACAGAGGAGTTCTTGTTAAGATGTCACCTGGAAATGCTTCTACCGCCAAGCCAGGATGTGCTAGCAATGCCAAAGATATGCCAAATATAGATGATGAGCTCTTCGTCGTGCCTTATCCGAACATTAGAGCTCATCATGGTCGTAAGATAATCCTCCTCACAGGTTCAGAGAATGAAGAGGATACTCCGTCAGTTTCTCCGGTGCGTGTGATGAGATTATGTCTTCAAAAGAAAGTGTATCCGGCTTCTCCTATTGATTTCAAGATTTGTCATACTCCATTTGTCATACTCCGTCAGTTTCTCCTGTGGATGAACAAGCTAGCAAGAACTATTATTTTATTTTTTAAAATTAATAGTTCTTGCTAGCTTGTTCATCCACACACTTCTTCGTCCATGAGCTTTCGACCATTAGCAACCATGTTGAATTTTGATAACTGATTGTGTGCATGATTCCCCTTTTAGCCTGAAGTAGTGACTCTTTTCCATCGTGCTTCATTGTAGTTATTTGAAAGTGAACATAGGAGTTCTTGTTAAGATGTCACCTGGAAATGCTTCTACCGCCAAGCCAGGATATGCTAGCAATGCCAAAGATATGCCAAATGTAGATGATGAGCTCTTCTTCGTGCCTTATCCGAACATTAGAACTCATCATGGTTGTAATATAATCCTCCTCGCAGGTTCAGAGAATGAAGAGGATACTCCGTCAGTTTCTCCGGTGCGTGTGATGAGATTCTGTTTTCAAAAGAAAGAGTATCCGACTTCTCCTATTGATTTCAAGATTTGCCATACTCCGTTACGCTCTTATGAAGGATGGATGAGGCACATCTTTGGCAATGGCGTGTCAAAAACAACTTGACTAAGGCGCGGATCGTTGAGGCTATCATGGCGTCGCAACACTTGACATCAAGAAAGACATTCTGCAGTTTGATCACTTTCATCTCTCGATGGTGTCCTTCCACGCACACGGCCATATGTAGATGGGGAGAAATGACTATTACTTTGGAAAGTGTAGCTGTGTTGCTGAGTCTTCCAATTGCGAGAAATCTTCACTTTGAGTTTCCCGCTGAAGAAAAGTTGATGTTCGCCACTCTAGTTAAGAAGGCGGAGGGGTATAATCAGAAGGAATGTGATGAAAAATGTTTTTATACTTGGTGGGTGTCTGAATGGTTTCCTACGCGGCCAAAGCGGGCAGTCTTTGGATGATGTACTCAATATTCCGCATTTTTATCTCTGTGGCTGTCTAGAGATGTTTTGATGATGGCTCTGGTAAGAATACCATAAGAGAAACTCATCATGTTTGCTATTAAGGCGGCGCAAGGAGTAGTGCTTCCTCTAGGTAGCTTGTTCCTTGGGTCTTTGTACTCTCATCTGGATTCCTGGCAGCGGACATGTACGTTTCCAATGGATATATCAAGGTGGAGTCACATATTCACATTGCTTTTGCGAGCATGCTTATGGGAGCACTTCAAAGGTTATGCTCATGTCCATGCAGTTTCGTTTTCCAGTTTATATGGAGGTTCCAGAATACTTCGTTGGCAGAAGAGGCGTCCGAAGCACAGGTTGAAGCTCATCGATTTCCTTGATAATGTGCACGCCATAGATTTCCTCCTGTGGGCACTAGGTTCATTCTTATGTGGTCCAGCCAAAATCTTTGTCGTTGTTCACGATACGGTGTTGCACACTGGAGAGAAAATGAGTCTTGGAGGGATCATATTTATGCGAAGTTGCACGCCGAGGGATATGTTTCGTCCTTCTTTAATGAATCCCTTACGTGAGTTCATATAATATAGACAGGCCGCTCGTCACATGGGATTTGATCAGGGTATTCCGTTTTGTCATCCACTCATGCCTCCAACGGAGGTTTTATTGCATGTTTTTGATACTAACCTCTTTGCCGCAAAGAAGAGCCTTCCATTCTTACTCCCACGAAGGAAACCAATGGCGACTAGTAAGTATAATGATTTTTGAAGAGAAGAGCTCCTTGCTTTTCAAAAATTCACGGAAGACGTTGTGACAGTCCCGCGTGACATCTGAGATCTTGAAACAACATAAGTTGTTGAAGCAGCTTCCGTCGGGTAAACGAACCCGTAGTTCTCAACAAGGTGGGCGCAATCCCCAGGAGGAAGAGGCGCGGTCAAAGGGACGTGCAGGTGGAGCTCGAAAGACTCTGACTGCTCTGGTAATCTTCAACTCTTCTAATATGCAGGTGCGTACGTGCCTTTTCCCAAATAGTCCGAATTTTTTGTTTTGAAGCAGTCTTACCGGATATCTCCTTTCTTTGAAATCATTATTTTGGGACTGTGAACGCCTTTGCTAGACTCGCTCGTGGCCATGACATGATATCTCCAAAAGATAAGTTCGGGGATAATGGATCTCTCGAAGATGAGGATGAGGCTGAAGATGAATAAAGTTCAGAATCTGACAGCGATAGAGAAAGTACTTCCAAACGTGGCAGGGAATCCAATTTTCCCAGCGAGCCAGAAGATGAACTGGTACGTTTTCTGTACACTTTCTTTCAAAGATGATTCACTCTTTCATGTGAAATAAACATTAACCAATGATATTGCAGGGGGATGCCTCCATAGAGAACAATCTTGAGATGGAGGTGGCTGATGATGCAGAGAATGCCTCTGCCCCTCCTGATGAGAACGGAGACGCTGCGTCCATGGCTGTAGATGTGGTTGTCCCCAAAGAAACTCTCGGAAATGGTATGGCATTAGTTGTACATTCTATCCCTGGAGCCCTTTTTGACGCCCCTTACACAAACCATGTGTTGGTTGGAGGATTTAGCGTGCCGACTAAGTATGCGGAGTTGTACACTAAAATATGGAAGAAACACGATCACATTGCCACTTTCAAGAAGATTAAGAGTTGCTTTTCATTGGTTAAGCGCGTTGAAGAAGCCCTATCTTCCATTCATGATGTGTGCAGTGTGATTGGGCCTTGCACCGTTCAGAGGATGTAGTTGAAAATTTGGGAAGTTCATAGGGACGTGTTTGTGAAGTTTGAGTTTAACGCCTCTTGGTTACTGTGAAGGATTTTCCAAAGTACAAGAGCTGCAAGGCGAAATGGAGGATGTTCCCTCCATGGACTTCATTACTCAGCAAGAGGCAGAAGTCGATAAATTGTCCCAGGAGTTGAACCTAAAGCATACTGCTCTCCAGAACATGAAAGACGCCTTTTCCAAGAAGAACGAGTTGTTGTTGGACGATTTGCCATGAATAATTTATGCTTTCTCCTTTATTTTTAGGTGTCTTTGAGTGACGTGAGGAATTCCTTTCATGGTTTGATTTTTTTTTTTTGGTTTTGAACTAGCAAGTGATTGCTTTTTATGAAGATATTTGAATTTGCTTTTGGAATAATTCATGAGTAGTTTTCTGAAAGGGTTATGCTTGGGTCGATTGTTTAGACTAAAATTCTAATTTTTTGAATACAAGTAATGCAACCTAGAGAAATTGTGCATGTTGCATGAAAATTGTGAATGTTGCACGAAAAGGGAAATATGTAGAGGAAAATACAACATGGAGGTTGAGAATGATATTAACTCCGTTCTCAAAATGAGACGTGTGCGTCGAGTCCTCAACAAATTTCCAAAGGATCTTTCGCACAAATAATCGTTTAACTAGACTTACTTGTAGACGAGGTTCCAACGAACGAAATTGAGCTCTCTCAAATAAAAATCCAAGTTGCGACCCGAGTTATTGTATCACGCCTCCGCTAATGAAAAGTCCCCTGCTGATTCGATCTCTCTTGTGAAACTACACACGTTGACTTGTGAATAAAGGGAAGATTCTTAGTTCATAGATGTAACTCCCCTGCATTAATTTTCTCTCGGAAAATGCGTTTCAGGCCGTTGCATTCACTGGTAGGGTGATGGATGAATCTGTGGTAATGGCAATATCTCGGATCAATCATCTCTTGATCAGTTGGTGGACGTCATACATGAGGTAGTTGAACTATCCGTCTTGCACCCAAACTTCTAGTAGCTCCAGAACCTTCCTCATGGGAAATGGGAAATGGGAAACGCGAGTACCCTGGGTCTAGCGTCTTTTGTGCTTGTAGCTGTTGTCGTGAGAACTCTTGTGGGCTTTGATACGAGGCTCGTTTCGAGAGTGGAGTTGACACGTGAGTATGTGTTGACATAGACGCGGGTCGCTTAGCTTGGCGGTTTTGCTGAAGTGCAACTTCTCTCGAAGGCCCTGTATCGATGACTATAGCGGCTGCGACACGGTTGAGCCAAAGTCTGATTTATTAGTGAAGCTCTTGTCTCCATGGAGGTCTTGGCAAATTTCCCCTTCCTCGGCGCTTCTCTGCTCGGTAAAGTCGGGGTGGTCGTGGTTGTGGACCCACAACACTCTCTAAACTTACTCGCAAGGGTCTTAAGATATAGACTCTCCAATAGAGTTTCATAAGCTGGTTTCCTGCTCTTATTCCGCTAGTATTGTGACTCTCCTGGCGAGTCCCTTTCTCTGTGAAACTGTTTTGGCTATTTGCTGCCTGCTGGGCTTCGTTGATCATTTCCTTTCGACTCATGTCCGATGTGATTACGTATTCTGTCTGCATCACTGTTGACGGAAGCACGAACTTCAGATAAAGATCCGATGTCATCTTTATCGTTGATGGTATTCTCCGGGAAAATGCTTGCCGACTCCTTCCATAACCGGTTTATCATACTTCTTAAAAGACAAAGCGTCTCGTCTTGCCATTTGGCGATATCAACCTGATTTGCGAGGACATCTTCTAACATCCTAGCCATGTTTTCTACGGTGATTTCACTTCGATCATTCATGACTTTCTGAGAGTTTGGCTTGTGGGGATGCATTACAGAGAGATTGCTGATTGAAATGAAATTGGGTTAACGAATGTGTTTAAACCTAAAATCAACCTTCTTGAATTCTAGAAAATTGAAATGAATTTGAAAATTGATCTTGCAACCGAGAGATTAATCTCCCACTGTGTTCGCCTGTTGTTTTGGGGTAAAAACTGATTCTGCTGTTTTCGGTAAATTTGGGTGTGTTGATGAGAAACGAATTCAAACCCTAAACAAATGCACTGCACGGGAGTACTTTATATTCGAGAGATCAATCTATAAGACTCTAGCCTAAACCAAGAAATGGCCATTCCAGATTCAATTCGGTCACAAGATGAAGGAGAAGGGTTGATCTTAGGGAGGGAAGCGAAGAAGGTGTTTGAGATCAAAATGTTGAATTACGAAGGTGTGGTTGTTTTGATGACTTTTATCAGAAAAATGGTTTCTAGATACTTGTGTTGATAACACTTGTGTCTGTTTGTTTGAATAGGTTGAAAATCCTATTTATACAAGTCATGTTCGAGCACACTCTGATCTCGTAGGAAGTGGAGCTGATTAGGCAATGGAGAACTGGAGTTGTGTAAAGAGTGGTGATCACCACATTTCCACTATGAGGGGAAACTGGTCACGCCTTCACCCACTATCTCATTGTTGTTAACCGTCCGTTCTTTCCTGACACGTTCTCGTAATGGACATTGCAAGCCGCACGCTGTAAACTGCCAGACCAATACCCCAGTGAGTATCCCCCAGTTTGTGACATGTTTGATGTCTCGAGTGAATGGGTCACGTCATGTGACTTGCCGCTAAAATCAGCACATAGTGCTTTTAGGTTAAATGATAAGTTATTCGTGAAATCAATATTTGTATATCATTGCTTATAATCGATGTATATAAAGCATCGCTTTCGAATAAGCGAAAATTGAAAAAAAATCGATGTGCTAAAAGCATCGCCGTTTTTAGAGCTCGATCGATCAGTCATGAATCAAGCGTCTTAAAAGTAGCACGACCGGCCCTCTTTGGGTGATCGTTTGAGGACCCTATGGGTGAGCTATCACTTGGTCGATCACTCCCTGTGGAGGAGGGGTAGCTGGTGATCACAATGCTACCCTATTGGTTTCCTGAAGATAAATCTACACCATCCAACTAGGCTAGCAAAGTTGGATGGACGAGATGATTTGCGGCAGTTACATATTGCCGTTGACGCAATTTTAGGGTTTAGGGGCCGTGCGTACATCTTGTTTTGGCTAGTCGAATCAAAGCGTTGGGCGCTGATTCGAACAAGCTGATTGGCCATGTGCAAAGACGAGCCACCGGTGTGCATGCTGACATCTCTTGAGCCATCTAAAGTTAGATCTAAGCCACCCAAATCGGCTGGCGAAGATGGGTGGTTGTGATCGATTCGCGATAGTAAGATGTTGTCGCAAACACCAATTAGGGTTTCAAAACAGCCGCGTCTACCCTAGTTCAATCGAAAGATTTGGTGTGCCATTGACTTCCCATGAGCAAGTCGATTGGTCGGGGATAATATTGGGCCAGTGGTGAACGCATTGGCACCTCTTTGAATGTCTGGAACGCGATCTAATTCGTCCAACTAGGCTGGCGAAGTTGGATGGATATGATGGTTTGCGACAATAATATAATTCCGCAACCCAAAATTAGGGTTTTGAAATAGCGCGATTGTCCTAGTTCGGTCAAACGACTTAACGCCCTATAGGCTTGCCACGGGCAGGTCGATCGACCAAGGGGAAAGTTGCGCCTCCAATGAACACGCCGGCACTTCCTTAATCGCTTATAGGAAAATCCAAGCCGTCCAACTAGGCTAGCGAAGTTGGGCGGTCGTGATGTTTTTGAGACTGTTTTGGCAGGTCTAGCTCGTTTGAGCTCTGTCCTTCAACAGCGCGATCACCCATGTTTGGGATAATCGTTCGAAGCACTGCGGATGTATTCGATGGGATCCGCCCGGTCAGGATGCTAGTGGGCCCGTTGGCGGTCATCGTGATGATTGCCTAATTTTGCTAGGCGTAGGCTAGGCTTGTTGAATCGTGCGGCCAAGTTGTGTGGCCGTGATCATTTTTGAGACTGATATGAACAGTCTATATTTCTCTTTAAGGATGTTGATCGAGCTATCTTTTAATTAAAAGTGCATCGATACGAAAATCTCTTTATCAGAGAACGATGCAGCCTGTGTGAGTATTTTCATACAGATCTCAATACTGACACTTTGGGAGATTCACGCTATTCTGCTGAGAGTGAACATTTAGTCGTCATGTGATGCCAATATTGAGAGTTCGGCTGGGAACATAACATGAAAATACTATGCAATTCATGCATTAGTGAATAATGCTGGTTGAAAATAGAATTCACAGAATATTTGGGATTGTTGCTACACGCACCATTCTGAGTGAATTTCATACATATATTGAATTGCTCAATGAGCGAAGAGGTTTTTTGCACTCATCACTTCTTAAATGGCTTTACCCCTTGCAGGGTGATAGCGCATTAAACACAGGGTTTTACAATTTTAGCCTTGAACTAAAAACCACCATCAACAGACCCAAAGTCGAAGACTTTAATAAACAAATATGTATCATACAGAAAAGTCTACGGTAATTGATAAATCTGTCTCCCACGGAAATACCTACGAGTTTGTTCCGTCTTTTGATAAATCAAGGTGAACAGGAACCAATTGATATAACCGGGACTTATATTCCCGATGAATAGCCTAGTATTATCAACCACCTCACAATAATCTTAATCGACCAGCGAAAGAAGATATTGCGAAATCACAAACGATGAGACGAAGATGTTTGTGACTAATTTTATATCTTGCCTATCGGAGAAATCAATCTCAAGCCAATCTTTACGATTGTACTTAGTACGATAGAAACAGCAAGATCAGATCACACAACTACGAGAAAGTAATATCGGTCTGGCTTCAAAATCCCAATGAAGTCTTCAAGTCGTTAACCTACATGCGATGCGTGTCGTAACCACAACAAATTAATTAATATTTTTTCACCTAATTAACAAGTAATATAGTGTAGTCAAGTTCGTTCCCACGAGGAGCAAGAGATTTTTAGTTGTCATAATTATCACAAAATGGGGGGTTTTGATTTATTATTTTAAAAACAAAAGAAAGTAAATAAAGCAATTAAAAGTTTAAGTCGAAATCAATAAGAGAAGTTAGACCAAGGAATCCTTCTTCGTTGCAAAACAATGTATCAAGTTATGTTCTTTTTCACTTTTTATTAGTTACGAGTATCACCAACCGTAGGTAAAAAGCGACTAGATCGAGTGCTAAACCCTTAAATTCCTTGTATCACGGATCTGAAGTTCTCGACTACCGGATTCTATTTACAAAACCACCTAGTAGTAGATCACTCAAGATGTAATTTAAATAAACGCATTAAGATATATGAACTTATTAGGTTGATATTAGTAGTTAGACTCTTAGATCAAGGTCTACTTGCTAACGTTGTTTTCACACACAATTGCTCCACGGAATCCCTCCTCAAGGTCTCGTGTTTGCTACTTGTGTAAAGAGTCAAGAAACGATTACTTATCCCCAAACTTTCACAAGCTTTAGATCAAATTAACAAATCAATTTAGCGTGCACTCCAAACAATCTATCAATCAACCATGAATGTATAAAGAATCCTATTAGTAAAAACAAACGATAATCATGTGAAAAACTTCAAGATAGAATTGAAAACAAAACTCAAATCATATGTTAAAAACTAGGAATTCATCCTCAATCAATCAATTAGCTACTCATGTTAAGGAGTTCACACAAAGAATAAAGAAAAGAGAAGTGTTGTGTGTGTAAAAGGTGTGCCAAAAAAGTGTGTAGAGAACTTCTCTATTTATAGGCTTCAATTTGCTTGCAATCCTCTTAGGAATAGACTCCCTTTCCCTTTGTAGCTCAACTTCCAAATCCAAGTCTTTCTCAAATCTTCCATCTTCTCTTTCCAAGTTCAAGACAAATTCTTCATCCAGTTCCAAGTCCAAGTCTTCACACCCATGAGTCTAGAATATTCTTCACAAAAACTATAATTTTGGGTCGCCAGAATAGTTCTTAGGATCATCGGAATCCGTCCAGGAAAGCTTTCTGCCGGTCACTTGAGTGCTGTCGTTGTCGACGGAATGTTCTGTCCCGGTGCCGTTAAATATAACGGTCAAGATGGTCTTCTGTTAGTCAACTGGTTCAAGGAAGAGAGAGTCGGCTTCGCGATTAAATCTTAATCACAGCTTACTCTACCGAGTTAGGCTGGATCGGTCATCGCTCCGAGTTGACTCGCTGGTGCAGATAAATTGACAGAGTCTCCTCTGTTTTCAGTGTATTCTCAAGCCATTTTTAGCTCCATTCCCTGCGAAAATCCTAACACATACATATATTCATTTACTTCAGTGCTGCTTCGATCTTCTATGCTCAGCCCACAACTCCACAGGTTCAACAACATCTTTTCAGTAACTCATTACAGCTAAACCTCTTCATTCAATCTCTTCTTGTAACATCAACATCACAAATCCATTTCGCTACCATCTCTATCGCCCTGAGTTCAGCCTAAAACCCATTTTCTAATTTTTCTTTTCCTTCTCGATAGCCAACAGCAAACAATATTCTCGGTGCCAAACACCCAACTCGATAAACCCTTTATATCCGTGGATCCGTGTTGCTTTTGTATTCAAATTCTAACCCCAATTTCGATAGCAATCTTCTTCATCTATGTATGCTGTCACTCTTGAATCCATCAATTTTACCACCAATTTCTAACAGCAGCAAACACAAATTCTTCATCTGTTTTATAGAGACAACAAACCCTAACTTCTTCTCTATCGGTTGCAGCACCAGACCTTGTCGATTTCTCCTTAATTTGATCTATGAACATCTTGTTCTTAAAACATATTCCCTTGTATCTTCGTCTCAATACACCACAACAGCGACTAACATATTCTTTCAATTCCATTCTCAGATCGAACCCATTTCACGGCAGCAACTAGCTGTTCTTCATCTTCTCTCACGGTTCAGATTCAATTCTTGCGAAACCAAACCATAATTTCTTCTCTCGATCTCAATCAAACCCCCTTTTCTTTCTTCTCTCAATTTCTCGATTTTAGTCTCTCGGCTTTAATTGCAACATCCGCTTCTCATAATGAACAAATGATTGAGAGGAAGAAGTCTTTCGACTTTAGGGTTATGGAAGTAGGGTTATACCCAGTGTCCGGTCACCTTGATAAGGGCTACCCAGCTAGCAGCCCCTTAACCTATGTTGGATGTCTTTTAATACTTCTCTCGAAGAGAGTTGCCCCTTAACCTTGGGTTGGCTCTCGATAGTGTTCGCCCTGTGAAATGACTATTTTACCATTTTTACTCAATTTGAATGATTTCCGGTTCTTTTCCTATGTGCGACTCCAGAGTACCTAATAACTCAAAAACACGCGTAAAGTACATAATTCACAAGAAAAATAGCAAAGAAAGCATAACCAATAGATAATAAATAAGATGTATTCTACACCCTATCAACAGGGTCTCAATAGAATCCTAAGGTTAAAGGATAATCGACTCTAGCTTATACAACTAGTATCATACATGAGGTGTGGGGATTAGGTTTCCCAGTTGCTAGAGTTCTCCATTATATTATCTTTTAAATTAGGGTTTGCAATCAATGTTAGCTTAGTAACAAAGCATTCAATATTCACCGTTAGATTAAAACTCGATTAGGTTCAAGCAAATATCTTTCAACCATTAGATCGAAACTTAGCTTGTTACGCACAAATGAAATGCACTTTTTTAGGTTTGTGTAACCGTACCCAAACATGTACATCTAGTTGGTTTAACAGTAGTTAACCAAATGGTTAGCCATATGAGAACTTTCATATCAACCATATTCTTCTTTATCATAACTAGTTCAAATGACTCAAATGAACTAGTTAGAGAGTTTTCAATTGCTTAGATCTTTATAATAGACACAATTGAAACAAAAACGATTTGATTCACTCGAATCAATTCATGAACTTTATAGCCACGGTTTGCAATTATGCATTCCTTAGTTTATATAAGTTTACGTTCACAAATAATCGTTTTTAGTAAATAACCAACTTAAGTACACGAACTGGTAGGCGGACTTAAGTACCCGGAATAAGTTTATTTTTAGTTTACAAACTCCAGCAGAATTTCTCGGGATGAGAACTTCCGACAGTACGCAGACTTGGTACGCGGACTCTAGTTCCGGTTTTCCTGGGCAACAAAGTACGCATACTTTGGTTCAAGGAATAAGGACTTACACACATATGTGTTACCAAACAATGTTTATATCCTTCCATGGTTATATAATCTAAACTCTCATTTCAATCATTGAAACATTCTTATAGGACGTTATATGGTTGTTATTCACAAACAATTTTTCGTCAAAGCCATTTTCAAGTGATTGAAACTTAACATGACTTTCGTCACTAGTAAAGATGAACTTTGCCAAAGTGAAAGATTACCAACACATATTTCAAGAAATAGATAAGTGAGATAAACTCGGCTCGAAATAGCAAATGTGTATAATCATAGTCTATATAGCAAAACGACCTTTGTCTCAAGATAGGAGATAGAGTAGATAGACTTTTGAGTGATAGATAAGTTCAAGTCTCCACATACCTTTTAGTCGATGAAGTTCCACAAGTTCCTTGAGTAGTTCTTCGTCTTTGTATGATGATCGTCATGGAGTCTTGAGCACAACTACACTTTCTATCCTAGTCCGAGACTTGGCTAATAGCAGACTAGAAATCAAGACTTATAGTTTTGATCACTAACATTGACAAACATGCTTGAGATGGCAACGCATGCGAGTTCGACCGAGCAGTACTCTAACAATCTCCCCCTTTGTCAATTTTAGTGACAAAACTATCAATACATATGGAATACAAAAATAGATAAATAAACTTTTGTAGATTCTCTTCCACATGCCTGATCTTCTTGGTTCTTCAACATTACTCGAAATCTTCGTCACTTCCAAGTACTCCAATGATTCCAAAGGTTGTAAGTTTAGCATCATCGTTGTTGAAAATCCGTAGCCATAACAATGAGAAAACAAGAATTCTCAATCATTGTTACACAGTGTCATAGTATTATTACACAGTATCAAAGTTCAATTGCATCACAACTTCGACAACAATACTATGGTGATATGTATCACTCCCCCTTAGTCAATACTCTAATCTCACATGGAAACCACTCCCCCTTACATAATGATCCGAAAACCATATGTATTTGTAGTGTGAACTACACATTAATTCTCCCACTTTTTGTCAATAAATTGGCAAAGGTACGAAAACTAGTGGGATCCTAATGAAATTTCCATAGAGACATTTCATGACCAAAAGCAAGCACATATCAACTTTTTAGATGCAATCATATAGCCGAAGCTAAATGCTTTCATCAATGAGTTTATGAAGATACAAGATAACCCCTATAATATTCCACAACCGCACTCCCCACAAAGATTTTGCATTTAAGCACAAGTTCAATTAAGAACTCTCCCCATAAAATGTCATTCCCGAAAGAACAACAAGAGCGACCTTATTTTCACAAGAAAATAAGGATTTCTTTGGACATAACAAATCACATACGAATATGAATTTGAATCCAAATAATACTCAATTAAATTAACTACAAGAAAACCCATGATTAATTTAATCGGAAATGCTCAATATAAGAGAACTTACGGAGCCGCACAGTATATACATAAAATATGGATCAGGGAAGATCAATATTGCGGAAGAAACAAGGATTCATTCTATTTTCCATCACTATTTTCACAATGACATACAATAGACATAATCCTCGTAAACAAAAGCTTTACCCTTTCTTTCATCAAAATATGACATAAAAGGCTTTAACTTTTGTAATGTCAAAAGTTCATTTATTCTTTTATCAATACATGCATATCGACATATGAAAGACTTAACTTTTGATTAAGTATGGGACAATCATAGTTCACGGACGCAAACACACATATCCCATAACAAATTGCAATATATGAAACCATAAAGATTAATACTGCAAAAATCATCTTCCAAACAATTTTAGAATTTAAACAAATAAACCTAAAACAATGAAGATGAAAATATTGGACATAGATATGTGTAATCACAATAATGGCTATTCCAAACTCTAGTTATTCTTCTAAATTAAACAAGAAAAAGAAGATTTACTAGACAAAAGAAAATCAAAGTTCATTGAGAACCTCGTACCTTTCTATGAATCCGTCAAAGAGGGTATCATTGATTTCCTTTACTCTCTTGACCGTAGACACACCATGTTCGTAAGTTAGAACACTAACTTTACGATCAACAACCTGAGCAAGCTGTCTAGCCTTGACACATTCCATGATGAGTTTCTTTTTATTCCGTATCAGAATATTCTGATTAGCAAGGATTCTGGCCTGACCATCTAAAAGTTGGTTTATTTGCAGTTGAAGATTTGCAAACTCGACCTTTGAATCATTGTGAAAACGAGTTAAATCCTTGACAGAATCATCAATCCAGAAGTTGTGATCCATTCTTTCAAGCATCTTCTTTAGAACCAGCTATTGAATTAACTCACGTCCCTGAGTGTCTTCCTCCATATCAAGATGCACAATCTCTTGATGTATTGCAGAGCTCTCCATATAATTTTTTGTTAGGGATGAAAAAACACAATATAGAGTATATATATATATATATATATATATATATATATATATATGCGTTTGAAAACAGGAGATGGAAACTCTTGTTATGAAAACCCTATGAACTCACAAGAGGAGGACGTGAACATTTGTGGACCGGCAGCAATAAAAACACAAGCAAAACACAAAATATTATATAACACACTTGAGAATTTCTCAATCATCATCCTTGCACCTCTCAAGTTAGAAACAAGGATACGAATACCTGGAATCAGTTGGTAGAGTGAGAAGTGATCCCACTACGATCATTGAGGAAAGAGTTGTACACATCATCTGAATGTTTGACTTTTGTGTTCTTTGCCTTCCTTCGGTTGACTTTCATCCCAAATGAATAGGAAACAACCTATTTAACATATCCATCAGAAGGATTTCTCTGGGGACAAAATCTAGGACCTCTTGAGATTGGATCAAGAGGATCAGGATATAGAGAGATCCATTTCCTAGATTTAGATTTACCATACTCATTATTATAAACACAGGGAATGTGTTCATTAGTGGCACAAGAGTTTATACCCTTGAGATGAACTTGTAACCTGTGACGATTTCTAGAAGAGAGATCATTTTTATAAGGTTTCTGGTTTTCTGTAGGCACGAGATTCACTGCAGAAGTCGTCAGACTATTTACTCCATTGATAGTAGAAAGAAGCAAATTATGGAGATTAGAGATTTGTTTCCTCATAGTAAAACAATGAATAGCATAGTGATTCTTTTTCACATAGAATGTACAGGTTCGTGGAGGAGAAGCAATAACTGGCACCTGTTTTAAATTCATAGCCATATTAGAAGATTGTAAGTCATGTAGACCTTTCTTGACAAAACCTTCTTCTGGAGAACATCTCTTCATGTGCTGTAATTCAAACCGATAATTAGTCGGTACAAAAGAATTTCTCCTTAAGACAGAATTTTCCTTTTCCAAGGATTTGCACTGTTCATGAGCTAGAATAAGGGATGCACCTAGTTTCTCATTTCGACACGAAGTCTGTTTAGATCTGATGAATATGTCTCGATCAAACATTTTTCTCTAATTGAGTCTTCCTTGACAATATCTTCAAGAACACTGATCTTTTCACGCTGTAGAGTAGTTTCTTGGAGAAGTTTTTCAATATTGTTAGAGAAGGAATCAATGATATTATAGAGTTCACGTTCTTGACCAAGAGACTTTTAAAATTCATCAATGAGCTGAGCATGATTCTGAAAATCAATAGCCTCAGTAGAATTTTTTGAGATTTTGGTGAGATCTATTTCAGCTTTTGTGACAGTGTCAAATGTCTCAATAGAGGGGCTGATGTCATCATTTGATTGAACAACCTTTATACCTCGGGATTCGGAAGAATCGGCTAAGAAATAATCCTTTGAGGTAGTCCCAAGACATTTGGCATAGTTAAAAGCTTTGGAAGACATTTTGGTATGCGTATATGTCAGAGATGAGATCCTGTCCACAGACTCAATTACTACAAACACAGACTTGTAAGGTCTTTAAACGTGTTTGCCTGCTCTGATACCAATTGAAAAAGCGGGGGTACAACAACCACACCAAATATTTCGATTAGCAATCTGTATGGTGTAACTCCAATGTACTTTTAAGAGAATCAACAAGACGGTTAGACTCAATATTAATAAAAGTATATCAAAGAGTTATATCTCCCTTTGCCCCGATTCAATACTTACTCAAGCAAATAGAAATCTGCGAGTCTAATTGAATACAAGAGAAAACACTGAACGGTACCAAAGACCAATATTCAAGGATCAATCAATTTCAATCAACAACCAAAGGTTGAATTTCCCAATTGATCGATTCAAACGCACAACCTGTGATATTTCAATTATATACCAAAATATAATACGGAAAAGAAATAACACATACACCAGAGTTTTGTTAACGAGGAAACAACAAATGCAGAAAAATCCGGGACCTAGTCCAGTTGAACACACACTGTATTAAGCCGCTACGTGACACTAACCTACTACAAACTAACTTCGGTCTGGACTGTAGTTGAACCCCAATCAATCTCACACTGATCCAAGGTACACTAGCGCTCATCACATCTCTGATCCCATCGGATGCTACGCACTTGATTCCCTTAGCTGATCTCACCCACAACTAAGAGTTGCTACGACCCAAAGTCGAAGACTTTAATAAACAAATTTGTATCACACAGAAAAGTCTATGGTAATAGATAAATATGTCTCCCACAGAAATACCTACGAGTTTTTGTTCCGTCTTTTGATAAATCAAGGTGAAAAGGAACCAATTGATAACCCGGACTTATATTCTTCGAAGAACATCCTAGTATTATCAATCACCTCACAATAATCTTAATCGATCAATGAAGAAGATATTACGGAATTACAAACGATGAAACGAAGATGTTTGTGACTACTTTTATATCTTTCCTATCGGAGAAATCAATCTCAAGCCAATCTTTACGATTGTACTTAGTACGATAGAAACAGCAAGATCAGATCACACAACTACGAGAAATTATTATCGGTCTAGCTTCACAATCCCAATGAAGTCTTCAAGTCGTTAACCTACAGGGTCTCGATAGAAACCTAAGGTTAAAGGAGAATCGACTCTAGCTTATACAACTAGTATCACACAGGAGGTATGGGGATTAGGATTCCCAGTTGCTAGAGTTTTCCCTTATATAGTTTTTCAAATCAGGGTTTGCAATCAATGTTAGCTTAGTAACAAAGCATTCAATATTCACCGTTAGATGAAAACCTGATTAGATTCAAGTTAATATCTTTCAACCGTTAGATCGAAACTTATCTTGTTACACACAAATGAAATGCACGTTTTTAGGTTTGTGTAACCGTACCCAAACATGTACATCTAGTTGTTTCAACAGTATTTAACCAAATGGTTATCCATATGAGCACTTTCATATCAACCATATTCTTATTTACCATAACTAGTTCAAATGACTCAAATGAACTAGTTAGAGAGTTGTTTAATTGCTTAGATCTTTATAATATACACAATTGTAACAAAAACGATTTGATTCACTGGAATCAATTCATGAACTTTATAGCCATGGTTTGCAATTATGCATTACTTAGTTTATATAAGTTTAAGTTCACAAATAATCGTTTTTAGAAAATAACCAACTTAAGTACGCGACTTAAGTACCCGGAATAAGTTTGTTTTTAGTTTACAAACTCATGTAAAATTTCTCGGGATGAGAACTTCCAACAGTACGCGGACTTGGTACGCGACTCTAGTTCCGGTTTTCCTGAGCAACAAAGTACGCATACTTTGGTTCAAGGAATAAGGACTTACACACATATGTGTTACCACACAATGTTTATATCCTTCCATGCTTATATAATCTAAACTCTCATTTCAATCATTGAAACATTCTTAGAGGACGTTATATGGTTTATATTCACAAACCATTTTTCGTCAATGCCATTTTCAAGTGATTGAAACTTAACATGACTTTCGTCACTAGTAAATATGAACTTGGCCAAAGCGAAAGCTTGCCAACACATATTTCGAGAAATAGATAAGCGAGATAAACTCGGATCGAAATAGCAAATGTGTAAAATCATAGTATATATAGCAAAACGACTTTGGTCTCAAGATAGGAGATAGAGTAGATAGACTTTTGAGTGATATATAAGTTCAAGTCTCCACATACCTTTTAGTCGATGAAGTTCCACAAGTTCCTTGAGTAGTTATTCGTCTTTGTATTATGATCGCCATGGAGTCTTGAGCACAACTACACTTTCTATCCTAGTCCGAGACTTAGCTAATAGTAGACTACAAATCAAGACTTATAGTTTTGATCACTAACATTGACAAACATGCTTGAGATAGCAACGCATGCGAGTTCAACCGAGCAGTGCTCTAACATAAGTATATTCGGTCTTTACACAAAAGAAAACTTCAAGTTAAAGTTTTTACAAGAAACCATAATATGGCTTCCTCTTCTGAAAACCCCATTAATCAGCTCTCAATAAAACTCAGAAGAGCCAATATATAATTGCCATCAAGGAGAAGAACAGTTGGATCATCTCAGGTTGTTCAAGATGTTGCTGAAGAATAGACCTTTGGAATACTGGGAAAACTAATGTGGAAACATAAGTTTGATATGAGAACTATCACGGAAGATATCAACTCACTCTGGACAAGCTACAAGTGTAAGTAGATTAGAGTCATGGGTCAGAATCTAATGCTTGTGAAACTAAACTCTGAAGAAGAAAGGGATGCAGTCATACAAAATGGTCCTTGGATTGTAGGGGAAGCTCGCTTTGCAGTTCAAAAATACACTAATGGAATACCATTATCAGAGTACAAATTCACTCATCCAATATTTACTCTACAGTTCAAATATTTGAAACTAGAGCATCTAAATTGCGGTAGTGGATGAAGCAATTGACTTTCTGGGTAGGAAGATATCTACACACCCAGCAAACTGCAGACCTAGATATGGCAACACAGTCAAAGCTCGACTAGAATTAAGTCTTACTGAACCCTTTCATAGGGGAGGATGGTGGAATACAACCACAAATGAAAAGGTTTGGATACAATACCTTTGGGATCTCCAACCAAAAAATATATGTGACAAGTGTTTTTTTATTGATCACAATGATAGCAAGTGCATGCATACCTCCCATCTTTTATATCTTGATAGCTTGTCGGAGGAAGAATATGAACAATACCTGAGAGATGAAGCAGATGTATATGAAGGGAAGGATGATGAGAGAAGCATGGATAAATATTTTGACTGTGTAGAAGAGAAGAATCCTGAGGATGAAGCTGGAGGTAACAGAGAGGATCTAGGCAAACAAAAAGAATGAGGAATTCTATCCTTAATGAAGAACCACCTATGAATCCACATAATATTCATGTTCAGCCACCTAGCAGCAATGGAAACACTAATACTACTGATATGGACACTCACAATAACTCGATGATGGAAGCAACTGAATCAGGAACTAACACATCTGAAACCACAAATGCTAGTCAGGACATGACCATGCAGGTATACCTAAAACTTTCTCAACAAGTAATTTTTTACGTTCCTTATAGTGCAAGAGTCTTAGAAGTAACATTTCTTTCATTGTTTTAGATATTGTGGAAATTCATTTGGACAAAATGAAAATCTTATCATGGATATGCAATGGTTACGCTGCTATAGATACCAAAAACTACTTATCTGATATAAATAAAATGCTTCAGCCTGACATCATTTTTTGTAGGAAACGAAAATTAACTCAGATAAGATTCTTCAGCATGTTAAACCTTTATGCTTTCCTAATGTTTTCTATGTCCCCTCTATAGGAAGGGCAAGAGGTATTTGTTTACTTTGGAAAGATGGGTTTCAACTGGATATTATTCATCATGTTAAGAAAATGTTTCTTTGTCTTATTAAAAAAGCGACACGCCTAAACCACAATAGTTGTTATTTTGTGTATATGGCTCTCCGTACCCATAGGAGAGGAAAGAACAATGGATTTTCATTAAAAATGTTTGTGAAACTTTAACATAAATGCACCCCTGGATACTTTTAGGTGATTTAAATATTACCATGCATGCTGATGAGAGAGCTAACATCTCCGGCTCCTCTTTAAAACCCCTAAGATAGTATAGCTCATTCAAGGAATTGGCCTAACTGATTAAGGTTATCATGGGAGTCCTTATACTTGGACAAGTAGCAAGAATGGCACGGGTAGAATAAAATCTAGGCTAGATAGAGCACTTATCAACCCAGATTGGTTTTTATCTTTCCCTGATGTTATCCTTAAACATCTTCCATTCCTAGGATCTGTTCATTGTCCAATACTCTTAGATTTTCACCCTAATAAGACAGTTAAGTCTAAAATTGGAATTTTCTTGAGTGTTGCTTAAGAGAGGCTTCATGTAAGGATCAAATAAAATACTCTTGGTCTAAAAATATTTAGGGTTCTGCTGCTTTTAGATTAGATAAAAAATTAGACACAACTAAGAAGGATTTATTTAAATGGAATAGAGATACTTTTGGTAATATTCATGATAACATTAAATGTCTCCAAGAAAAACTAACTGATCTGCAGCAATCAACTTCTGAGAGTGACATCACTGAACAAGTCAAACAGATTGAGCATGAAATAAATGAGTGGCATGCAAGGTAGGAAGAATTTTACATGTAACAATCGAGAGACACAATGTTTCGTGAAGTTGATCAAAATACTAAGTACTTTCATCAACATAGGAACAAAAGGAGAGCGATAAATCGCATCGAATCGCTTCTCAACCCAAATGGCACATGGTGTACTGACAGAGATAATCTTGAAGCACTTCTCACATCACACTTCACCAACATTATGATCTCAACTGATCCAGTGCAAAATGATGATATTTTTAGTCTACTACCAAGGTGCATCACAGAAGCTGAAAATACTTCCCTTACTAGAATACCAGATGAAGCAGAGATCTTTAAAGCCTTACAATGTATGCAGCCATGGAAAGCGCCAGGTCTAGATGGCTTTCCACCTAGATTTTTCCAGACTCAATGGGATACTACAAAAGTTGATATCATACAAATGATTCAAAGATTCTTTGAAAGTGGAAAACTACTTCGGAAAATGAACAAGACTAAGTTATGCTTGATACCAAAATCCAATTGCCACAATCACCTTGTGACTACAGGCCAATACCTTTATGTAACATTACATATAAGCTTATCACAAAAATTATGGCTCTGCGATTGCAACCACTGATGGATAAATTAATCTCACCCATGCATGCAGCTTATGTTCCTAGGAGGAAGATAGGAGACAACATTACACTTGCTCATGAATTAACACATTGCATGAGAAGAAAGAAGACAAAGATGGGTCACATTGCATTGAAGTTGGATATGTCTAAAGCGTTCGATCATGTGGAGTGGTCTTTCTTGCGCAGAATCATGGAAAGCTTTGGTTTTGCAGATCATTTTTGTGACTTGATTCATGAATGCATAAGCACTACCGAGATTCAAATAATGCTAAATGGCTCACCTTGTACAACATTCAATCCAACTAGAGGAATACTGACGGGGTGATCCGTTATCACCCTATCTTTTTCTTCTCACAATGGAAGTATTCAAGAGCTTTGGAAAGACAGAAAAATGAAAAGAATATTCAAGGCATCAAAATAGATAAAAATGCACCATCAGTTTCACACCTCCTATTTGCAGACGATCTTACATTTGTAAAGGCTGATCTACACAATGTTAACAACTGCTTTTAAATAATATATCGAATTGACTCCATATCGAGTCAACAAATTAATCTCCAAAAATATGCAGTGTTCTTCTCAAGGCATCTTCACTCAAGACATTGCATATTTTGATTGAGAATACTGAAAATGAAAAAGATGTCTCTTGATGAGAAATATTTGGGTATTCCGTTGTTTCTTAATAGAAGAAGAACTACATCTTTTTCCTCTCTTGTAGAAGGTATGAAGTCGAGACTACTAAGATGGAATGGCAAGTTTTTGACTCAGTCTGGAAGGTCAGTCATGGTAAATCATGTCTTAAATACTATGCCATCTCATCAAATGGGAATTTTTAAAATCCCGAAAGAAATAATTAAAGAAATGGACAAGATGCAAAGAAGGTTCTGGTGGAAACAATAGGATGCTAAAGGAGTACACTTAAAATCCTAGGATAGAGTTAACAGTCACAAAGATGGTGGTGGTATGGACTTTAGAGATTTAGAATGCTTTAACAAGGCTTTGTTAGCTAAGTCTGTCTGGAGACTTTGTCATAATCCTCACCAGTTGTGGGATAAAGCATTGAAAGAGAAGAATTTTACTGATACTTCAATACTGCACTCAACAAAAAAGAAGAACTCAGCATATGCATGGCAAAGCATTCAGGGAGAAGTAAAGTTTGTTCAAAAATATAGCTTCTGGATTTTAGGTGATGGGAAGAAGATCATCACTTGGAAGGACAACTGGATTATGGGAAAACAAGAACCGCCAATCTCCATTGTTGACTTTGAAGTGGCAGTAAACTACAACACTGTTAGTGATCTAATAGATGCAGATACCAAGACTTGGAAGGTCACAGTAATTCAGCAACTTTTCTCCCCTGATGATGTTAACAAAATCTTAAGCATGAGAATACCTGCAAACTCTTCAGACAGACTAATATGGACTTTAACAAAGAATGGAAAGTTTACAGTTAAATCTGCCTATAGAAAACTTGTGGATGTCAAGACCAATGCAAGTGAGACGTATGATGCAGACATGGCGGCACTATGGAGGAAGCTATGAAATCTAGATACCCTGCCAAGAATCAAGACCTTCTTATGAAGGTGCATGAATAATGCAGTACCCTCAAGTGAACGCATGGGGAGAGTAACACATTTTGGTGGAGAACACTGCAGTATGTGTCATCAAGTAGAAGAGACAACTAAACATATAATATGGGAATGCCCATTTGCTAGAGTTGTTTGGACTTCAATTCCTGGAGCTAGAAGAAGTATGGAAACTGCTGATATGAGTATGGATAGATGGATCACAAGATGGTTTACTAATGAGTTTACAAAACTAGATGCATACTGGATTGTAAAAATGGCAAACGCAAGCTGGGAAATATGGAAGGAACAATGCATAAGTGTTTTCGATGGAAAGAAACATAATCACCAGAAGTAATCTATAACATTCAGCACCTAATAACATGACAGGATCATCTATGAAGAATACACAAAGAACTACGTGTGTCAACATGCCTGCTAGTGATACACATAATAATTGGATACCTCCTATTGCTCATGCTTATTCTACATGTCGTGATGTTTCCTTTAAAACTGTTTCATCTATCAATTATACATGCATAGGACTAATTCTTCGTAATTCTACAGGTGCATTCGAACAGGGACGTTGCATCCATGAATGTGGACACTTAGATACAAAACATGCAGAGATAAAAGGGCTGATGCAGGCTATGCTATGGGCGGAAGAACTCAAGTTACAACATGTACGTGTTTTGAATTGGATGCTCAGAACACGGTGGAAGCAACTAAAGGAGACTATCAACAAGTCAGATGGGAATTGCAGACCATGATTTTCGATATTATTAGTTTCTTTAGCAAGTATCCATCATGGACTTGCAAATCTATTAATAGGCAGTATAATAAACCAGCCGATAAGCTGGCGAAGCATGCTCGATCTTTTCAATTAAGTAGAAGTAGGATCTAGCATCCACCAAACTTTATAATGGCAGCATTACAAGCTGACATGAATGGTATAACTGTTTCCAACAGTTAATAAAATTCAGATCATGGTGTAGTTAGTACTTTTCATTTTGTAGATCTTAGTATTTTTATTTATGCGGGCCTTGGTATCCATATTAGGCCCAGGAATCATATATCAATCCTTTTTGTGATTGTGAGAAGAAAAGCAAGTACTGTACAGTATTTTTCTCAAACTTCTCTTGAAAATAGAACTAGTGTAATCATCACTTACAGTGTTCTTTGCACAACTGCAAAACCAAACACAGATGAGGAGAAGTAGCTAGCGACCTAGCGTAGTGTAGGAGGACTACAATTGTATACCAATTGCCTCCCTTGAAAAATCAAGGGAAAGCTTTCTGCAAATAATACTCGTATAGACAATTAAACCAATGATACATTTTTCAAACACAACCAACCATGTCCATGTTGACCATGTGGTGGTCAATACGTCCAGCCATGGGGCATGGCCCCTATACTCTAATTATTCATTCAATTTATACACATATACATAATGCAACCTACTCTAATTTACCTTCCTAAATTGGGGCCTATGCCACTTAATTGGGGCATGTAGATTACTTCATCTACCTTATACACAATGATAAGGGGTGTCTAAATTTGAAGCAAATTACCAAAATTACCCTCTAAAAAATATTAATATTACTAAATTACCCCATCAATTCTTAATAATAAACCTAAAGCTAAATCAGTTTTCATTTCAATCTCATAAACCGATTCTTCATCTCTTCTACTCCCTCTTTTTCATTTTTTGAAACCAAAAATCGACGATCCAAAATCGATTAATCGTTTTCTTTCTTATAAAATGTCGAAACCATCAACAATAATGAAGTATGCTACTAACAGGAATTATTCTAGTGAAAACGATCCCGGAATTGATAAAGTGATTCGAAAGAAAACGAAGGAAGTGCTCGAGGAATCCGAAGCCTCTCGTATCGCACAAGAGGAGGAAATGGGTCGAATCGGTACTTTTCTATCAACCCATCCTCAAAACTAGGTTTTAGTAACATGCAATCGCGTAGAAATCAAAATTATTAAAATCAAAATTTTAAGGTTTTTTACTGAGAATCGAGATTATGTTAGTGTAAAAGTAAACCGATAATGTTTAGAAGCGGTTTATGTTCTTGCTCACATAAACCGATTATTACGCATGTGAATAGGAATCGGAGAAAGTTAGTGTATAAGTAGCCCGATTCGGTTATTGGTTGGGATAACCGTTTTTTACGTAACTTTTTTGTTAGAATGGGATTACATATGTGTTCACAAAAACCGATTGTGTAGCCTTTGAATTCTTATATGCTTAGTCAATAATCGGACTTTATATGTATATCGAAGACCGATTGCAGAAATCGGTTTACATTAGCACTTAAAAATCCGACCGTTGGTTTTATTATGTTAGGAATCGGACTTTATATATGTATCGTGTATACCGATTGTGTACCTTGACTTGGAAAAAATTGTTGTTTGTCGCTTAAGAGGAAACAAGGGCCAAACAAGGGCAACCAACAAAAGCAAGCCGAAAATAAATATAAGATGAAACATGACCTTCCTTCTCCTAAGGATTTGGGACCTCGTCGAATAGACGGAAAAAATTTGAATGCTTCCACCGAAGGGCCAAGGGGAGTAAAGCCAAAGGGATCGGCATCAATGATCCACCACCTCCGGAGGAGCAACCAACACATGAAGAATCGATTACGATACACCTGCTTGAACAAGAAGGTGGTGAGGAGGAGATGAATGTAGAAGAAGAAAGTCGTGGCAAGAAAGGTGTTGAAGAAGAAAGTGATGAGAGTGAAAGTGATGAAGATAGTCGTGGCAAGAAAGGTGTTTAAGAAGAAAGTGATGAGAGTGAAAGTGATGAAGATAGTCGTGGTAAGAAAGGTGTTGAAGAAGAAAGTGATGAGAGTGAAACTGATGAAGAAGAAGGTGAGGAAGAAAGTGATGAAGAAGAAAGTGAAAAGCAAGTTGATGAAGAGATAGGAGAAGTTCAAGAACAAGTGTAATAACAAGTCCAAGGAGGAGACGCTCAAGAACAAGGTAAGACATATGGTAAGAAGAAAGATGGTCCAAAGAAGAAGAAAGGTGACCACATGCCCGACCCGCTGAAGATGTTTCCTCGCGGCTCTAAAGATCGCGTTTACGGGTTACCAGGTGATGGAGGATAAATGTTATGGGGGTACAAAGACAGTTGGGCCGCCGTCGTTTGCCATACCATAGTAAGTACCTAAACCTTATGCTATGTAACATAAAAATTATTATCCGTGTAGTGTTTTGATTGTTGTCCATCGGGTTTGTTTTGTTTTATAGGACCAAAAGGATGTCGTTCGTCTTATGAAGCCACTAACGTCAGTGAGTATGATGAGAAATGGCCCTTTGCAAGCAATAGAATCAACCGAGAAGTTCGGAAGTAATCGACCTAGTCAATTCTCTTTGGGTTGATACTGCTGATCGAGAATTTGGACCTTGGTTACGACAAACCTCTTTGTTCCGCCTTTGCCGAGAGATATTACGTGGAAACGGATACTTTGCATCTTCCGTTTGGAGAAATGATGATAACTTCAAATGATGCGAAGTTCATTACCGGGCTAAGCATAGAAGGTAAAGCCGTGAAGCACGCTAATTACGTGCATGAGCTTGACTGGGACAAGATTTACGCGTTCACCAAGGATGTGTTCCAATGGGATGAGGAGAGGACCAAGTCAGAGATACTAGTAGGAAAGTCAAAGCAGAGTATATTCCATCTATCGAGGTTGAGAGACAACTTTATGGGAACAAAGAAGCTTCGTGCCGAGAGAAATGTGTTGACCAGGGAACGTATTATCGCCACGGCCAATGCGTATGTCCTATACATCCTGGGATGTGTTATCTTCCTCGACGTTTCCGGTGCCCGTGTGAGTGCCAACTTTATCCAGCTGTTGCAACCATTTGACAAGATTCATGAATACTCTTGGGGCACTGCCATCCTTGCATACTCGTTGAACGAGTTAAGAAAGGCTTTTAGGGCTCGAAGGAACCCAATCGGAGGGAATATGGCTTTTCTGCAGGCGTGGGTATATGTGCACTTCCCAATATTTGCTGAAAGGGCTTTTGAGAACAAGAAATGGGACCACCAGTATTATGGAGACAAGTACATCTACGAGTAAGTGTTTAGAAGAACCAAAAGAAGGGTTATACGAAGTTGAGACGCCGATTGGACAACTTGACAACGACAGATGTTGTCTTTGATCCTTCTGGGAGGAATTGGCTAAAGAAAAAGGAAAAGGAAAGAAGGTTGGGTGCAGAGAGAAAAGTGATTATTTTGGGCCTTTGTTTCACCCAAGAGGATATGTAATGTACAACCCGACGAGAGTCGCAAGACAATGCGATTACGTACAAAAATCCCAAATGAGCACAAGATGTTCAAAATCAATGAGAAAAAAACCAAATCATATGATAATGATATTGACATTGTTCACAAGCCTTTACCATCATGTGACTATTGGAAAGACAGGCATTTCACGAGATATCCTTTGGATGGTCCATCTCGAGCAGATGATGATGCAATTCGGGTTACATGTCGTGGTACCTCAATGTTTCGCATACTCGAGTGATATGACTAGATGAGAGGCCCAAGATAGAGGACAAAGATAAGGCTCTCGAATGCCTGGTGCATATTGTTACTCAATTACGGTTTTGTTAATGTTATTAGCGCTTTTTGTTGAATGTTTGTTATTTAAAATGGAAACAGAGAAGCCAAGTCGGGTACTTGATAACCCAAGCAAAGCTATAAATCAGGGAAGGGAAAATGTTAAGGCCAATGAAAAGATGATTGATGAATTGAACAGTCTCGAAGATGTAGAAGCTGGTGCAAAGTTTGGGGAGCTGGAGGAAGAGGAGGAGCCAAAGAAGAAGAGGAAGAGCACCCCCAAAAAAGATGTCTCGAAGGTGCATCGAGCGGCGCCCAACACAGTAAACGAGGACGCGATGGACGTGGTAGTGGTGGACGTAGTCGTGGTAGTGGTCGTGGTGGGTATGTTCATGAATGAATGGTTATATTCATGTTTATTTCTTTAACTATGGATAATTATGGAGTCAAAACTTATGTCTTGTCTTAAACTTATTGTCGAATTATGTTTGGTTATATTCTAGTTTATGAATAACTTAATCTGGTTTCTTTGAAAATTGTTGGTGTTTGTCAAGACGCGATAAAATAGCCAACTAAAATTGTTGGTGTTTGTCCAAGACGCGATAAAATAGCCAACTAAAATTGTTGGTGTTTGCAAAAAATTCAGGATTCGGCATTTTTGATCGGGAATCGGATTACATGTAACCATATGTAAACCGATTCTGACAGTTTCCCAGAGGTTGATTTCAGAATCGGTTTACATGTACCTTTATAAAATCCGATTGTCATGAAGAAAAATCCTGTAACTTTTGAAGCCAAGAATCGGTTTACATGTACATACATGTAATCCGATTTACGAAAAACTCCTGTAACTTTTGAAGCCAAGAATCGGATTACATGTGCATTACAAAAGCCCGATTGATGAGAGGCATATTTTATATGATTTTGTAAGGACACAATCGGACTATGTGGACATACCTAAACTCCGATTGTTTGATTTGAATTTGAAAAAAATAGTCGTTAAGTCCTTATCTATATAAGGACAACCTCTTTCAGCCACTCCCATATCACACACTTAGCCTAGAAAATGGAATGGGAACCGTATGAAGATTTGTGTCTTGTTAAATCGTTTGCTAATATGTTCCGTGAACGTCCGAATGAAATCTATTCAATGTTTTGGAAGAGAGTTAAAGAGTTCTTTTACGGGCGTACCGGGAATCCCAATAATCGCAAATGGAGAGACTTGGCATTTCGATTCCAATACATTAAAGGT
Organism: Papaver armeniacum; assembly: GCA_023531295.1. Taxonomy (NCBI): domain Eukaryota; kingdom Viridiplantae; phylum Streptophyta; class Magnoliopsida; order Ranunculales; family Papaveraceae; genus Papaver; species Papaver armeniacum. The sequence continues at coordinate 869,962 of JAJJWW010005764.1, read as the reverse complement.
GCAATGCGAGAGTACGTAAAACTTAGAAATATGGTGTACGACTATCATCCACGAGCTCCTCTTAGGGAAAAAGTGAGTAATGCGATCATTTTTATACCTATGTCAAAAGTTCACACACTAACATTTAAGAATTCATTGAATTTCAGCTGGAACGTTTCAACGGGCTATGGAGAATCCGTAATGGGGAAACTAAGTTCATTCACCACAAAGAATATACGACGTTGTACCGACGTGCTCGGAGGTTCATTGACGAGCATTTGATGTGTAAAATTCTAGAATTCCCATACCGAATCCTATATATGTAGTGCGCTAATTTCCTAAACTATGTAATCAATATTTTGTTTCTGAAAGTAAGTCATAATCGGATTATAAGGACTTATGTAAACACCGATTCCCAAAATCGGTTTATGTGTGTATTAATTAAACTCTGATTCTGGGTTTACATCGTCATTACGCATAAACTCAACCCGAATCGGTTTACAAAGGCACTAACATCAACCGATTCTCAAGTGAGAGTCTTTTGAAAAAAAAAAAAAAAAAAAATTACAAGTGTTGATTATGCATTAATCAAAGTTAATTTCAGGATTAACTTGATTAAACATGATTTAATTATCCGAATTAGCACTAAATTAACAAGGGCATATTAGGCATTAACATAAATAGTGGATAAGGGGTTTCTAGAATTTTTTTGTTAATGACCCTATTTTGTCATGTAGCTATAGGCCCCAATTAAGTGGCATAGGCCCCAATTTAGCCAGGCTAATTTATACACATACATAATACATTAGTACATCACTTTGTTCCTGTGTGAAAAAAAAAGGCTGTTCAGCTAAAATTTGTGTCATTCAATTTTAACCGATACTCACGTAGTCACGTCCTAGCGATTTTTTGTTCATGTGTTTTAGATATGTGAAGAGCTGCATTCCAAATTTAGAGCCCGGCCGTTTCACTATCTATATATTTGGAACAATTTTCCTCTGTTTACTTTGTTAACCTATCCATTTTGGTATATATTCATGCATTTTTTTTCTTCAGAATTATGCTGGAGAACAATCTGTCTTTGATATTACCGTTATTTGAGAGAATGGAAGCTTATAGAAGTTGCAAAGCACATCTCCGGTGATATCATACTATGATATGTCCATCTTTTGGTTGTATGAATAAGATTTAATAAGATATTGGAGTAAACTGAAAAACGATACAAGTAACTAAGATGGTTAAATCAGGGATGTCAAACTCAAACATGGGCCAGTTCAAATGGAGATGATAAGGCCCGATGCATAACAAAAACAAATTCAAAGCTAACTGAGGTTGAAGTTGAACACCATAGAAAACTTTGTTTCCAATTTATCTTTTTTGTAATCTTACTTTTAGAGTTGTTAAGAAATTTTTAGAGTTTTTAAAATTCTTTAATCTCACTTTTAGTGTTCTTTTGCTCATTTCGATTTCTTAGTGTAACAACTAAACCAACAACATAAACGTACTTCATTACCAAACTGTTGTACACTCTTAGAGAATCTAAAACCAGTGCCTCCCTTGGAAATTCACTTACTAAACCAACAACACACATAAGAATCAGCTCACGTAGTACTTGGCTACCAAACAGTTGCACAATTACACAGTCCAGAGACTCTAAACTCTAAAACCAATGCCTCCATTGGAAATTCAAGGGAAAGCTTTCTGCAAAATGCAAATGGAGGAGAAATCAAAATAATGGAGACAAACAGATGGATAAGAACACTTGTCATTACTACACCTAAAGAAAACAAAAGAGAAAATTACATAAATATGATATCCATTAAATAAAAAACCAATCTCCTCTCTTTTAAAACTTAACTTCAGACCATAAGATAATATCCATCATGTGAACTACTACATCAATTCTCTGGCCCTCCCCGGAGAAGATGACAAACTAAAATAACAAACCCAAACCCCTCTAATTACATTAAACCAGCTAAAGAGATTAGCAGTGTGTGATTACAATAGCTTCAATTACAATAAATTTCACACGCACCACTTCTAAATTTAGTTGCAACCATTCATTTGTACTCCAAGATCATGTTATTCTCTGGAGCCAAACCAACACATGCTCTCATGATGTTCTCCAGCATTGCCCTCTGCTTTGACAAAGCGTTCACCACTGGTGTACCAGGTGGAACCTGTAAATTTTCCAGTAGAACATCAATAATCCAATTCAATTGGCATAGATAAGAACCAAGAGAGTGTAGTAGTACAAGTGAACATTCACTTTTAGGGTACAACAATTATGCAGTCAATCAACAACCAATCATGCAGGGTACAACAGACTAATGCCATATAATTCCATCCTAATTCCACTGGCAAGCATGAGCCTTACAAGCCTTACTACAGGACAGGTGCATTATTTTTGTTTGTACTAGTGATTCAGTCTCGTTTGTAAAAAGTTAGATGGTTAGACTCAATTATTTCACAATTCACGAAGTGAATCAAGTGATGCATGAAACTTGAAAGAAGCCTAGATGCTTACCAGAGGGGCCTTGGTAAGGTAGCTAAGAATGGTAGAAACCGGATGGAAGGAGTGAAACTTCCCCTGCATAAGCAAACAAGGTCCAATCGAAAATTAGTTCAGCCAAAAAACTAGCCATTGAGGTAACTTGAAATTTAGTTAAAAGACAAAGAACATACCTCTTTCTCAGACTTGAGTTGGATACGGGTACTGAGTTCTGCCAGAAGAACCAGATCCAAGATAATTGGAGCAGCCAAAAGTGAATCTTCGCACGTGTTGTGCATAACAATTGTGCTCTTTCCACCCATGAATATTTCAGAGGTGTATTCATCCATAGCTCTCTTACTATCTCCCACATATGGCACATACTATTCATTTCCATAAACAAATAAACAAGGTTAATAATATTAAACTACTGTGAGTGAGGACATTACACTTAAGATTTTGTGATTTTACCTTAATGACAATGACATGGTCAGGATGTTCACCAGGCTCATAGAGAATACCATTGCTTGAAACCATATCATCCACAACATTACTCTTTGATATCTCTTTTGACCTAAATGTTTGTGGCGCTGACAAGTTCATCCCATCATTGTTTCCCAAATGATTATAACTCACAATTGAAGTTGGCTGAATCACCCAAAAAAAAAAAAAAAAAAAAAAGTTAATAAATCAAATAAAAAATTCAACCCGAAGAGCAAACCGTTTAATACCAAAAATATGGGGTGCACGATTATGCTTTCATGCTAAAGAGACACTGATTTTCTTACTCAAATGAAACTTAATCCTTTCATTTACGGCACTTTCGCTTATTAGAAGTTCAAGATTCAAGTATAACCACATCCATCAAATACTTTATAACTAGACCCCCCATGAGCCGAAAATGGTCCCAAATGTATCCAAAGAAGACAAAAGTCTATTAGTATTTACATGAAATTGGAATATCTTTCAGGGCCCATAAATTGAAAATCAAGTACTATAAAAGAATCTAAGTTCACAAGTTGGAATATTTTAACTCCACTATAACCCAAAATCTAAATTTGATTTTAAGTTTCAAGATATTTGATTCACTAAAATCTACAAACCATGATGGTTAGGGACAAAAATTCTAAAGAGATTTCAAGACACAAGTTGGTACTACACTTGCCTTGATACCAGCCCCCACAAGGAAATCAACCAACACAGATTTCATCTTAGTCTGACCACTCTTGAAATCATCTCCACCAATTAAAGTATTATGCTTAATTGCCAAATCAATCAACCCTGTGAATCATTAAACAAACCCCATGTCAATAAGCTCAAAAGAATCACACCCTTGAAAAAGATAAACAAGTTTAGTTAGTCAGTAAGTAAAGAGATAAACCTGGGACAAATGTGTTCTGAGGGCTTCCATTGATAAATGGAATATTTTCATAGATACAAGCCAAAGCATACAAAGTTGAAGGTGAAATTTCAGCTTCATTCTTTTCCACAGAAGCTAAGAGGCTTTCTTCAGTATCATTTAGACCAACAATTACATTGCTGTATCTTTCAGTGTTTGCAGTCCAAAGTACAACAACTTTGTCCACTTTGTTTGCTTCCTTAAACTCCCTAATTTAAACAAAACCCATAATTAAAACCAAATTCAACCAAATTAGGTGCTTATAATCAGATTTCAAACTTTGTATACCTTATATCTTTGATGATTTGTTGAACTTGTTCTTTCTTGGTTCCTTTGATAATGTTATTAGCACGAGAACCTTGGTTAGCAGCAATAAAATCAGGATCATAAATTCCAGGAAGTGGAACCATTGATTCCATGTAAGGTCTCAATTGTTTCTGCAAATCAATATCAAAGACTCTTGCCCTGGACATAGCATCTGCTAAGTTCATGTCACTTATGTCCCATCCTCCAAACACAATATCATCTGGATTAACCTATAATTAAACCCTCAATTAAAACCCATTTCTTAAAAAATCAAAATAAAATTGATGATGGGGTTTATGCAATCAATTTACCATGGGAAGTAAGCTCTTGAATGGAGCATAGATTTCTTCTCCATTAAAAGATCCAACCCTGATTGTTGAAGCTTGTGTGAGTGAACCAAAATAATTAGCTTGTTGTACTTTATCCTTGGTAGCCCAAGAGATTCCCCTGTAAAAAACAAGAACAAAAACAATAAATCAAATTATTTTAATTAGATTATGACAGTAGTAATAAAAGATTAATGCAACAAAAAATCACAAAGCAAAATCTAAGAAAGGGAAAAAAAAAAATTGCAATCAAACTTACTCTTTGTTAGCAATCATACCACCAGTAAGTGTTGATCCATTGTTTCCACCCCATCCAACAAGCATAACACTGTTCATCATCAAAATGACAAACAAAATCAGTAATTAGAATAACCCTTTGATTTTAAGATCAAAATATACACAAAACCAAAATGAATCAGTTATAAATTTAAAAATTACCCAAGTTTAGGAACTTTGGTATCAGTTTTGAACTGGTACTGAACAGACTTAGGTTTAACAGTCCATTGATAAGCACCATTCTTGTTCTCATGGATTAGTTCAGTAGTTTCATAATTGTACACAGATTCAATCCCTTCCTCTGTATACTTGACATTTGGACTCTCTACTTTGAAATTTTCAATAAACATTTTCAAGAAAATCAAACAAGCCCCAGGATCTCAAATGCAGAGGAAGAAGAAGAGTAAGCAAAAGAAAATTTCTCCTTGTTTCTATCTATCTATCACTCTGTGGTGTGTGATGAGCATTTCATGGCTCAGAGTTACAAATATTTATAATGAAAAAAATAAGGAGATGATGACACCTGGTGCCATATTACTGGTGTAGTCAGTTTTTTTTACCGAACTGTGTGGAACCTTTTGACATGCAAGTGATAGTTCTGAAAGTTGAAACAGTAGCTATATTAACCACATAGCCACACGTACTGATGACACGAACCGTAACTGTTTACTCTCGTGGGGCCAAGTGTGGAGGGGCTTTTACACGTGGTAAGGGCGGAAGGTGTGCCACGTATATTTGCTTCAGTGGAACGTACTGTGAGCTAGAGGAGTGAAGAAAGTGCTGGAAGAAAATGCAGAGAATGTGACACATGGTGGTGCCAAGCCAAGTAGCGTTGTAACGTTCATGAAAGTGCCAAGTAGTTTTCTTCTCCTATCGGTTTTTTAATAAAACGGTGCCACTTGAAACCTACACGATTGAAACCAGATTGTTCTCTTTTCTTCTCTTGGGTTAATTAAGCAAGCCGTTTAATTGCCATTAGGTAAAAGTTTAGTGGTATTATTACAACGTGGGAAAACGTCATTTCACCCCGCATCATTTTTTCAAAAATTTTCAAAATTTATTAAATTACCCCATTAAATTTGAGGTTTGAAGGATACATAATGCGTATATACATATTTTATTTATATATTATTTATATAATATAAAATTTACAAATTTATTATACTTAAAGTTAAATATTTCGAATTGAAAAATTAAAAATGATGTTATATATGTATAAATTTCAAAAAAAAAAAAAATAAGATATCGTTTGTTTATCACACGAAGAATGTCAAATAATCAGTCACTATTAAACACATAAAGACAACCAAAATACATTCTTGAAATCATACAACATGTCCAATACATGGAGAATACGTGATGTCATTTCCAATTAAAAAAACCGAATAAAGAAAAATTATTGATCAAAATGTTTAAAAAAACTTTTCTTCATTTGGATAATAATAGTAAAAATAAAGATTGGTAAAAATTATACGAAAATGAAAAAAAAATAAGTAGGTTTTATTGGTTTTTCATAAAATGCGTAGAAAATGGGTCCAGGCAAAAAATTTAAAACACCTGTTCAATAGAAAAAAAAGCGGGTGAAATTGGTGCGTCGGAAGGATCAACAATTTGTTCTATTGAATAAAAAATAAAAAGGATGAATACCCGACGTCCTTGCCGCGAAAAAAATATTTGAAAATGGGATCCGCGGACACGGCTAAAAATTTGTCGGATTTAAACGATCTTTTTAATTTTTGGCTATTTAAACCAGATTGTTCTCTTTTCTTCTCTTGGTGGGTTAATTAAGCCCAAGCCGTTTAATTGTCATAACGTGGGAAAACGTCATTTCACTCGCATCATAAAATAGCCATAGGAAGTCTGAAAAAACGTGATGGGTTGATCTACTGTTGGGGAGAATATGCTCGACTCATTCCTTGCACAGTTACACTCTGACTACTCTTATGAATCCCAAACTTATCTTATGAATCCCCTCCCAGCTCTCTGAATTAGATACCGAGTTAGTTTCAGATGACGAGTCAGATTCATAATTTAATCCGCACATTGGATTTTTTTTATTGTTTTTCTTTTACCCCCGCAACTTCCTTGGATCTTAATTTGTGTACAAAATTTTACTGAAGATTGATTCAGAAACCAAGGGATTTTTTTATTGTTTTTCTTTACCCCCACTTTTCTTTTAATTCCTTGGATCTTAATTTGGCTAAACGGAATGGAATCGAGAACCATCCATTTCTGTGTCATTTCAAAAACGGGTCCCATGTTCCATTTTAAGGTAAGAGAAAGAAAGGCCACATGATGAATTTTCTCATTTACAGAAATTCATTCAATTTTTGGCACAATGAAGGCCACATGGTCACCCCAATAATGCATCTCCTCCAACATTCTAGTGACTGCCTGATCAATTCAAAACCCCAGTGCCATTCATATATGCCTTTGCTACATCCATGAAGTCATATTTACTTCCCATCACGCTTTTTCTTCCACGAACAAAGGGACAATCATGCTATCAATCAAGGGAGGGGACCATTCCCAGTTTCCCACCCAAGGGCTCTACCAAAGTCTGCATCACTTTCCATGGATTCTTTGGTGCAGGAATCTCCCGCTGACGGACCCTCCACCCCTAAAGAATGAGGGGCCATGGCGGGATGGAGCAAGGCACTTTTATACAAGGGACGCTGAGATGATTGTTGGGGTTGCCAGTGACGGAAGCATGACTGAAAGTTTAGGAACGCTAAAACAGCGCAATAAACTATAGAACTTTTTCGGGAAAAAATGTTCGCAAAGAAATGATTTTCAAGTATTAGAATTTTGAAGGTCACCCATGGTGGTCTTTCTTTTTAAATCACAAGAATTTTACAGAACTAACAATTTGTTTGTTTGTTAAAATGGCGCGAGTCGGATATCAAATTGTGTGTTTTTTATTTTGGGAATTTTGATAAAGTACCCTCGTATATGGATACCTACTAAAAAAATACCCTCGTTTTTTTAAAATTTGTTAAACTGCCCTTACAGTCTATTTTCACATCTTGGACTCACATATTGAGTCCACCGTCGTTTACTTAGTCAAGAAAATGGGCCAGATTACCATAAACTCCCACATTATATCTAAGAGTAAGAGAAAGTTAGTCGACACTACTCCTCTTCTCTTTTGTTTCTTCTTCTCCCCTGTTCTTCGCTCCTGTGATTCTAAGAGTGATTTTGAGAGTATAAAATCGAGAGAAAGGGGCGGCGGAAGTTTAGGGAATGGCTGGTGATGGTGTTATTGATTCATATAATGAACTCGAACTCAGGGAAACATAAATCAGGTAACAAAATTTAGGGTTTGTGGTTTATCTTTTGAATTTATGTCAAATTAATCATGTTACTGAAGAATAGAAGATGGGTTTCCAATGATAAAGATGATAAAGCGGGATTAGTAGTTGATTTTAAGCTTTAGTGAGGATTTGAAAGAGATTTGTGTGTGTGGTGAATTAGGGTTTGCTTGACATGAAGCAGTTGTAAGAGATTTCAGGGATGCTGAGTCTTGAATCAGGAATGATGTTGTTAGTGTGATGAGGAGAATCAGAAAAAGGGTTGGTCTTGGATTCGATTTTGAGTTGGGAATTGGAGATGGTCTTGATGGGTTTTGTTTGAATTCTATGGTATTGCAGATGAAGATTACAGAGAAGGTGGTGGTGTTATACAGGTTCAAACCCTATTTTAAATCTGGTGGTGTTTAAATCTGCAATGGTTGTGTAGAGCTAAAATTCATGGAGCTACAGATTTTGATGTGACTCAAGGAACTAATAGATGTATGCCTAGGTTATGTGATATGGTAATTGGTGCAGGCAATTGAAGATTAAGATGGATTAGAACATTTTGGATGATGTTTATTTGTGTTGGTTGTGAGCTGAACAGGGAAGTGCCGATGGTGGTTGTGTGGTGCAAACTGGTTATGATGAACCGTGTAGATGGGTGTTGCAGACTCAGGTTGATGGTAGTTGTTAGAACTGAAACAACTGAAGCATGGATCTGAAGTTGCAATTGAGATGAATTTAGAGTTTGTCGTTGAATGGAAAAGAATCCGAGAAAAACACTGTTGAGATGGGATTACAGAGAAGAAGGAATTGGTTTGGCTCTAGTGGTTGTGTGCTTGAATTGCGTAAGAATAGGTAGTGATGGATTTGAAGTAGTGGATGTTGTGGGTTGCTGCTTTAGGAATATGTAGGTGATTGTATGAAGATGAGCACAGATCTGTGTGGGTGCTGAGATGAAATGATATTGAACCTGCAATTCATTGCACTGATGGAAGGATGTCATTGTAGGAGCGGTGTTGGTCTTTGGAAAGACCTTGAGGAAGAGAAAGAGTAAGAACATGGTATTGATGGTTGAAACTTGGGTTTTGTTGTCGCTCTTTACAGGGTAGTTTGATGAACTCAGGTGATTGAGCTGGTGGTCATTTACAACTATATATGTTAGGATAGGGTCTTGGAAATGGCACGTATGAGTTGAATGGTGTTGCAAAGAAGCAAGTTTTGGCAGTAGTTTTGATTCAGTTATAAGGCTAAGTATGATTTGACTGGAACTGATATTTGTAGTTCAGTTTTGATTGAATGTAAGAAATATATTGAATTAGTTGTAGTGGTTTTGTAAGTTACAGAGATAATGGAAGTGGTAGTAATGTTGCAGGTGTTGACTCGACTCGAATCGGCGATTCAAGTAGATTAAACTCAACTCGGTAGGAATGGCCTTTTAGACATTTTGACGTTGCCACCTAAGCGTTAATAGCTGCTAACTGTCGTTTGCCGTTTTTTGAATAAAACGGTCAAGGCAAGGGTACTTTAACAAATTTCTAAAAAACGGGGGCATTTTTTAGTGTAATGTGAAAAATAGGGGTACTTATTAATGCCTGAGTCGGCTTATATATTTGACTTTGGGACTATTTGAGCCTCATATAGTCATATTATATTTTTGTACATGAATCACTGAGCACATACCTAATTGGGCACAAAAGCTTTTTAACTCGGATGTAATATGTCAAATCTATATCCAACGAGTTACATGAAAATGAGTGGGATCTGCTGACGATTTCCGGCGAGAGAAACAACTTTTCAGGTGAGTGTTAACTGCTCGGATCTGCAAACGAGTAGACCTCTCTCTCTCTCTCTCTCCTTTCTCCCTCTCCATCCACAGACGATTTTCGGTGAGAGAAACAACTTTTCAGGCGAGTGTTAACTGCTCGGATCTGCTCCTCTTGGAGTAGATCTGGGCAGTAAAAGTGTTTATTTTCAGTTCTTTACTGTTTTTCATAGATTATAAGGTTAGGGTTTAGAATTTTTTGTTAGTTTTTAGTTTTCCGGCGTCGTCTCCGGCGATGTCCACTCTCTGCCGCCAGGCTTTTTTACTGCGTCTTCATGGCGTTTCTTGATGCGTGTTTGTCACACTTCTTCCTTGCATTAATGTCAATTCTACTTTGGTTTCATGGTGTTTCAAGTACTCCGACGTCGTGCTCCGGTCACCGGAATTTGGATTCATCCAGTCAAGAATTAAGCAGAAAACTCCTGATATGGAGTATCTCTTTTCAAAGAAGATTCAATATCAAATGGCCATACTATGTCTAGAAGACCATCCTTCTTCCGATTTAATCGGCTCTTCCATGCTTGTAATTTGTCGTTTCCTGGTATTCCTTCTCTTCTTCTTGTCGGAATATTCGGCCATGTACCTTTTACGATGTGTTCTTCTTGTTCTACAATGGTTTCTTGATATATACTTAATCACCTTGTAATCATGGTTTGCTATCAATGAAATGAAATCTTTTTTATCAAAAAAAAAAAAAAAAAAAAAAGTGGGATCCAGATAAATTAGTTAGTCAGAAAAAACAAACAACTTATAAGTTAAAATTTCAGGGATGTAGACCATCATCGGATGAAGGCATTCGTAGTGGACCTCCCGTGCAATATAACATTTTCGTCTCGAAAAAGATCCTTAAGCCGCTGGAGCGATAAAACTGCTAACATGTTTTAGAAAGCCTTCGGGGATAATTACCGTAATTGCAATTACAAACTTTTAACCCAGCCATGGGACCCCAAATTTTTGGAGATTTGAGGAAACAACAGGAAAGATCTATGTTGATATCCCAATTTTTTGGAGATTAAATAAATACGAGGAAACAACAAGAAAGATCTAAAGAAAGATATTTTAAGTTTTTAGATATCCCATCTAAGATTATATTTTTCAACCTCTTTTTTTGACTTTCACGTAAGAACATACTACATTTTCAATCCAAAAAGTACTAATTTTCATTATCCACGTAATCACTTAGTATTTGTGAAGACCTTGAAAATGAGGGGTAAATTAATGTTCATCAAACCATAATTTCCATGCCACGTGTCACAAGTATTACATAATCCCCAATTATCCACGGGGAGGAAAGAAGCATCAAACCCCGATGCCACGTTCATAACACTCAAGGGGCATACATCGTCATAATCTTCCACGTACTCATTACCAAACAAATCCGACGACAAGAGGATCAAGGAGTACCGGATGCATAAAACACCGCGAAGCACCATAGAAGACCCATAAATCTGCTTTACCCTATCCCAAGACAGATCTGAAATGAACGGAGGAGATGAGTTTCACTGACAAGGAGGTAACGACCGCAGTAACAGCTGTCTGACGCATGCGGACTGCCCAACCACCCGCCTTAAATTCTACAAACATAGGATACGTGTCAAGCATCCTATGGAGAAAGGGAAAGTGCATCATCGTTGTAATACATTACCGTTGGAGGCATCGGGGAATCACGAAGATAGTCTTCGAGTCTGCACAATAACCAATACGATAAGCATCAACGGTGTCAATAAAGAGAGGCCCACATAGAAAAGTCTATAAATACCCTGCTCGACCACAAGAGAATGGGTCGACCAATTTTAGGAGAGAGGGAACTATTGTTAGAAAAAGAGAAATTGTAACAGTAAGTATGAATTTTATCTATCCTGCCCTATCATCGTTCCCTACTCATAGTCATTCGATTATCATTTGTAATCTTATTTGATCCATAGTGAAAAACCTATGCCCCGTGGACGTAGGCCTTAGTGCTGAACCACGTAAATCATCGTGTCATTTACATTCTTCACTCATGGCTTTATTACTTTTACATTCAGCATTCATCGTTTTAATCATTATAAGCACTTCTATCATGCAAAATAGAAAAGAAACGATGATGAGCCCGAAGGCTCCAAGTTTCCAATAAAATCTAAGTTATCATCTTGTATCTATTTTAATCAGTAACGAATTTAATTAGTACTGCGAACATTGATTGTGGACACGATGCTATCATCGTTACATCTGTGTTCACAATTTGGCGCTAGAAACAGGGACGCTTTTGTCCCGGTAAAAGATTTATCTTTCCCTGTGAACTTCTTTCATCACCCAACATTGTTCTTCAATACAGACTTTGGGTGACAAACCAGCAAAAAAGACCGGATTTAAAAGGGTTTTGGGTAAAACAAAACTTTTTCACTACAAAAACCCGCATATTTGAAAGACCGACTAAAAATGCAAAAACGATTGGATTTATTATCGGCTAAAAACCTTCGGATCATTGTTTTATCTTGTAAAAATCTTTGGATCCATGTTTTCAAAACTAAAAATCTTGGGATCTATGTTCTCTCGTAAAATATCTTTAGGTCTATCTTTGGATGAAAAAATCTTCGGATCTACACTTTCTATTTTAAAAATCTTGGGATTTATGTTCTCTCGTAAAATATCTTTGTTAGTCACTCTTACATCGTCATTATGTATGTGACTAACAAAACCCTTTGTGGGTATGTTTTCCTTGCCAACAATCTATTTCTTGCAGAACATGGAAAAAACAAAAGATGTTAGAAAAGCTAAGGCAACGTCAAAGGAGACACCAAGAACCACACCGGTTGTAACACGAAGCAAGCATAAGGGTGAGAAGTTGAAAGTAGCCAGCAAAAGGCAGGATGTAGCGGAAAGTACCCCACCACTTGATGCTAATGCAATAGCAGCGGTAGCTCTCAGAACTGCAGCAGCTAAAGCCGATGCAGCGAAGATGGCAACAATAACCAGTGAAAACGAACAACGAGAAGGAGTTGCGGAATCAATAATGCAACAGCCCATCTATGGAATGCCACTTACTGATGAGCAAAACCAACCACTGATAACTACTCAACCCATGCCGACAAAACCAACAGCCAAAGACATCAACCTATATAGCTCCGTGTCTTACCCTAGATCCACCGATCCCACTAATCCGGATCAGACGAAGACCATATCATTACCTGCCGGTGGACAAGTACAAGTAGGAACTCCAATCCAGGGGATCAAACCACTCCATCCAACTAATGGTAGAACTCGAAGAATTTAATAAGAATCGAAGGTATACGCCGATGCTATAGCGTTAATTGCACGAGAGAATCAAGAACTCAAGGATAAGATCGCCTTTAGTGCCGAGGTAGAAACCGGCATGACGAGGCAAATTCGAAAGCACCACAGTCGAATCAAGACCAAAGAATGATAGTAGCGAACATTAACAATACCTAACCACTAAACCGACGAGTTGCAGGAAGAACCAAATCATTCGATCCCGATTACGTGCCAGAAGATTCCGATTACTTCGATAGCGAATCCCGAAGACCAGGGCGATCAACGATAAGGGACGAACACTTCATTGCTTTGGAGAATCTTTGTACTGAGATGATGGCAGAAATCAAGCAGCTGAAGGTGAAGCAAGGAGGAGGAATACTAGAGGAAGTAATGAGAGAAGCCATTACTACACCATTAACCGCGCACATGGAAAGAGCACTCATCCCACCAAAGTGTCTGATCCTAGCGTTTGAATGCTACGATGGTTCAAACGATCCAGCAGCCCATCTTCGGTATTATAACCGAACAATGGCCCGATGGGAGCGAGACGACGTAGTTTTGTGCAGATATTTCCCCTCAAGTCTGAAAGAATCGGCATTATCATGGTTCGATAACCTACCCCCAACTCCATTGATTCTTACAGCCGACTCACCGAAGTATTCTTGGATACATACATGTACAACAAGACTGTCAATGCGGGTATGGACAAGCTTTTCTCGCTAGCAATCGGACCTAAGAAAACGATCAAAGAGTATACTGATAGGTGGCACAAGATTTTTCAAGCAATGGGGAACGTCAGCCCGAAGGTCAGCATCAACTGCTACAAATGGGGACTGGATAGGATAAGCCCGTTATTTGTCGAGATTCATGGAAGCAACCCCTCAACTGAAGGAGATCTCCGAGTAATTATCGAAAAGCACGCCAGGTTGGAAGAAATCCAACGGGAGAATCCCAGAGCCCAGATACAAAGATCTCATCGGACGAACTCAGTGGAGCAATCCAGCGGATCAAAAAGGTCTAGCTCAACCGAGCGTTTCAACGAAGATAAGAGATGACGAAGAGACGACCATCGGCGCAACGATCAAAAGTTTGAAGATCAGGTCTACACGAAGCTTAACACCAGTTACGTTCGCATCTTGAGAGAGATCAAGGACCGAGCCAACCTCGAATGGCCATGTTCTAAGGAAAATCACTCACCAAGATCCTAGAAATCAAGGGAATACTTTGAGTACCACTACTTCAATGGTCACCAGACGGAGAAATGCAAAAATCTCAAGATAATGATCCAGAAGCTGATAGACGCGGTAGATCTCAAACAATACGTTCTAAAGCCAGCAACCGAAGAAAGGACCCAACGAAGCAAGCAAGCCCACTTATCAGAGAATGACGAAACGCTCAACACCATTTCATGTTCAGAGCCAAGCGGACCGTCGTTGACTGATCAAATCGAAAAAAGGTTGAGAAAACTATTCGAGTGTACTATTGTGAGTTATACAAGATCGATGGAGAGGTGGATGGACACGAAGACTGGATGAATGAATCGTTAACTTTTTTCATTGATGATGTTGAGGAAGACATGGAAGATCATAACGACCCTTTGGTGCTCACGCTACCTGTCTCAGGATGGAATATAAAGAAGATCTTGATCAATGGAGGGAGATCATTCAACGTCTTATTTTTTGACACTTTCAAGCGGATGAAATTAAATGATGAGCAATTAATGTCTTTTTACTACACCATCTATGGATTCAACGGGGCAGCAACGAAGCCCCTTGGGGATATCGTCTTGGAAGTCAAGGCCGGACCGATGAAGGTCAAGCACCGCATTCGAAGATGGTATATGCACCATCCCCTATAATGCCATCATCGGACGAAGATGGGTGCACAAACTCAAAGGAGTAGCGGCAACGTACCATCAATACCTCAGATTCCCAACACCCGAATGAGAAATGGAAATCAAAGGCGATCAAGTCACCGCACGAGAATGCCAGTCTCAAAGAAATCAATTCAACAGTGAACCAGGAAGAGTAATGCAAGGTTCGAAGGGGAAAAAACAAAGCAGAAACCAAAGACAAGGTCAAGGCGATCAACCTATATCTCGAAGAAATTTAAGGGATGAGTCTAACGAAGAGTAGCACCGTGCTAACTACCGAAGCAAGCGGTTTAGGGGCCAAGGATGCCGAAGAATCTATCAAATAACAATTAAGAAACGTTCCTCTTTTAGGGGAACCTAAGCCTACGTTCACGCCAAATTAACCTACCAAAGAAATTAATATTGGAACAAGAGGCGGATCCCAAGATAATCAAGATAGGTACTTTAATGAATAAAAATTGGAAAGAAACATTAATCAAGCTGCTCAAGGAATATTCCAGGGATCGATCCCAAGATCATACAACACGAACTTCGAATAAAGTCGTGCACGAACCCATTCGGACATAAATTACGCAAGGTAGCACCAGAATACCATCAGGCAGTTGAGAAGGATGCATGATTCATAAAAGAACTCAGATATCCCACATGGATCTCGAACATGGTCATCGTACCAAAAAAGAACGGTGGGGTAAGGATATGCATCGACTTCACCAATCTCAACAAAGCATGCCTTAAGGATAGCCACCCGCTCCCAAGCATCGATCAATTAGTGTACGATGTAGAAGGCCACGAAGAACTATCTTTCATGGATGTATATTCCTAAGTTACAATCGATAGCCACAGCGAAGAAGATCAACAACACACAACATTCTTCACTCAACGCAGACTCTCTTACTACACTCGCATGCCCTTTGGACTAAGGAATGCAGGGGCAACATACCAGGGGATGGTTGATGCAATCTTCAAGTTATGGATTGGGAAAACTTTAGAAGTCTATGTTGATGATATGCTCATCAAAAGTAAACTGCGCAAGGATCACTATAAGGACTTAAGAGATATCTTCAGTGCAATGAGGAAATATAGAATGAAAGTGAACCCGGAAAAGTGCACCTTCGGTGTCACATCAGGAAAGTTCCTCGGATATTTAATAACAAATAGGGGCATCGAAGTCGATCCCACTAAAATCCAGGCCATCGTGGAAATGCCATCCCCAAAAAATTTGAAAGAAGTCCAAAACTCAACGGATCCATAGCGGCACTTGGGAGATTCATCGCTAGATCATCGGACAAATTCAAACACTTCTTTAATATCCTCAAGAAAGAGAACAAGTTCGCATGAACTGCTGAGTGTGAAGAAGCTTTCCAGAAGATCAAAGAATATTTGGCAACGATCTCGTTCCTCCAAAACCTGAACCTGATGAGATGTTGGAACTATACATAGCCGCAACCAATGATGCAGTCAGTGCTGTGCTGGTTAGGACCAACACGAAGGTGGAGCATCCGATATACTTCGTCAGCAAAACCCTCAATACAGCAGAGATAAACTACACTAAGATTGAACAACTCATAATGGCACTAGTATGAGCGAAGCGGAAGCTACGAACCTACTTCCTAACTCACCATGTTTGTGTCCCAAGCAAAGCCCTGCTAGAATCTGTTCTCAAAAATGCAGGAAAGGTGGAAGAATAACAAAGTGGAATACGCAGTTGGAACAATTCAACATCATACACGAGATCCAAACGCCCAAAAATCACAAGTCTTGGCGGATTTCCTAGCAGACTTACCTCTCCCGGATAACTACGAAGAAGTGAAGGGCATACCGGGGATAGACGAAGATGTAAAAGACCCGATCGATGTGCTCGAACCATCTAATCAACGAAGATGGGAAGTCTTCGTCGACGGATCCAGGAACAAGGATGGTGCAGGGATATGGATCATTATCACAACACCCACCACCTGACGAGGATGGTGTATGCACTAAGGATGGAATTTGAAGGGCATACCAACAACATTGTGGAGTACGAGGCTATAATACATGCTCTCCGTTTGATAATGGAGTTAGGAATAATCGATGTGTTCCTAACAAGCGACTCACAACTAGTCATCCGACAGATTGATCTGGAATATAACACCTATGATGAAACCCTCTCAGCGTACATGGCTCGGGTCCAAACTCTAGCATCGCAAGTGCCTAATATAAAATTTCGACATCAGTGTAGGAAAGACAATAGACACGCCGATGCCTTAGCTTACATATCGTCAATGCCGAAATACAAGAATGTTAAGGCCATCAAGATAACAAGAGTGTACCAACCTTCGATCATTCCACAACAAACCGTCACTGCTAAGAACCATGAAAACGATGTAGGAGAAGACATTGCCGAAGACGACGCATATGAAGATATCTCCGAAGACTTCGCCGAACATGATATCCTTTCAAGAGTGAATGAGGACGAAGATTTTAGCTTCATACGTAGGTTTTCCTCAGAATCCTTGAGGATCGATTCGTTAGAACAATTCGAAACATAAACACATGTGTAACATCTTCTCAATCTTGTAAAAGAAATCATCTTGGACATTTCTTGTTTATCCAGAGAGGAGGGTCAGTCTTGAGAGGAGTGACATGAGAAGTTGTCATCTTCTTCTTTTCCAACGAATTCAAAATCTTCACATACTCATAGACTTCTTCATCAACATCTCTATCAATATTTGAATCACCTTCATCAGAAAGTTCATCTTACCTTTCTTCTAGGCGTGTTTCCCAGACTTCAACAGTTTTTACATTAAGATAATGTTTAGATATTGACTTAGATGTGACAGTTCTCTCTGGTGAATTCAAGCTTTGAGAATCATCTATTTTCCAATATTCACGTTATTAAAGATAGACTTCGTCCATAATCGGATCGCTATAAACACGGATTTTATAAGGTCTTTCAACGTGTTTGGAAAGAATCGACACCAATTGAAAATGCGGGGGTCTAACAACCACACCCAACAATTCGTTTGGAAATATGAGAGGACTTACTCCAATACACTTTATAGAGAATCAACTAGACAAATCAATCAATCTAGATTAAAGTATATCAAAGAGGTTAATATCTCTAACTCTTAATTCAATCATGATCAAATCAAAATAGAAATCTGCGAGCCGATTCAATATAAGAGGAGTTACTTGAACGGTACCAAAGACCAATGTTAAAGTGTCAATCAATGTAAATAAACAACCAAAGGTTGGATATTCTAATTGATTGATCTTAACGCACAACCTGTGATATTTCAATTATATAACAAAATATAATGCGGAAAAGAAATAACACATTACAATTTAATTTTGTTAACGAGGAAACCACAAATGCGGAAAAACCACGACCTAGTCCAGATTGAACACCACACTTTGTATTAAAAAGCTACGACACTAGCCTACTACCAATTAACTTCGGACCGGACTGTAGTTGAACCCTAATCAATCTCACACCGATTCAAGGTACGGTTTGTGCTCCTTACGTTTTCGATCCCAAATAGATACTATGCACTTTATTCCCTTAGCCGATCTCACCCACAACTAAGAGTTGCTACGACCCAAAGTCGAAGACTTGATAGACAAATCTGTCTCACACGAAAAGTCTATAGATTGAATAAATCGTCTCCCACATAAATACCCAAGAGTTTTTGTTCCGTCTTTTGATAAATCAAGGTGAACAGAACCAATTGATAAACCGGAATTATATTCCCCAAGAACAGCCTAGTATTATCAATCACCTCACAATAAACTTAATCGACTAGCGAAACAAGTTATTGTGGAATCACAAACGATGAGACGAAGTTTGTTTGTGATTACTTTTCTATCTTGCCTATCGGAGATATAAAATCTCGAGCCAATTATTTCAATTGCACTTAACACTTTAGAAAAAGCAAGATCAGATCACGCAACTACAAAGATAATAGTTGTGTCTGGCTTCACAATCCCAATGAAGTCTTCAAGTCGTTAACCTACAGGGCCTCGAGAAGAAACCTAAGGTTAAAGGAGAATCAACTCTAGTTATGCAACTAGTAACACACATGAGGTGTGGGGATCGGGTTTCCCCGATTGCTAGAGTTCTCCTTTATATAGTTTTCATATCAATCCAAGTTTTGCAATCCAAGTTACCTTGGTAACAAAGCATTCAATATTCAACTTAGTTAGATGAAAAACTCTTATTCAACCAAGCTAATATCTTTCAACCGTTAGATCGAACTTAGCTTGTTACACACAAATGAAATGTACCCTCATTTAGGTTTATGTAGCCTACAATTGAAATCAAATCGGTTTGATTCACTTGAATCAATCATGAACATTATAGCCACTGTTTGCAAAGATTTCATTCCTTATGATTTAAATGTTTAAGTTCATGGACTTGACCGATTTGACAAAGTAACCAGCTTAAGTATGCGTACAGGTATGCGTACTTAAGCAACCGGTTTTTGAGTTTGTAAAGTTTCCAAACTCAACAGAAATTTTCGGTTCAAAACTTCCGCCAGTATGCGTATGTGTATGCATACTTAAGGTGACTAGTTAAGAGTTTTGCCAAAACCAAACTCAGCAGAAATTCTCGGTTTGAGAACTTCCGTCAGTATGCGTATGTGTACGCATACTTAACCTGTCTCCTTCACCAATTTCGTATACGCACATATGCATACTCTTGGCTCCCAGTTTATGGACTTATACACTAATGTGCGAACACACTATATATGCTTATATCCAAAGATGGTTACATCATCAACTCTTCATTTCAATCATTGAAACATTCTTCTATAATGTCAATAGCCATTTTCACACACTATTAACATCAAAGCAATTTTCAAGATATTGAAATAATCATTATTTAAACCTTCCAAGTCTTACACCAAATGATTGTATCACACAAACCATGTAAGATGTTACTCGGAAATTTTCTCATGATATAAGATGAACTTGGTCGAAGCGAAAGCTTACCAACATATATTTCGAGAGATATGTAAGCGAGATATACTCGGCTCGAAATCTCAAATGTGTATAAAGAAAACTATATCGTAACACGACTTATGTCTCAATATAGAAGATAGTAGAAATAGACTTTCCAAGTGATAGATAAGTTCAAGTCTCCACATACCTTTTGTCGAAAATGTTCCACAAGCTCCCCTTAGTAGTTCTTCGTCTTCAAGAGATGAACGTCGAGAGATTTAAGCTCAACTACAGTATCTGTGTCCTAGTCCGAGACATCTATAAATAGGATAGAAATCAAGACTTATAGTTTTGATCACTAATATTGACAAACATGCTTGAGATAGCAACGCATGCGAGTTTGACCGAGAAAAACTCTAACAATCTCCCCCTTTGTCAATTTTAGTGACAAAACTATCAATACATATGGATTACAAAAAACATAAAAAATAAGCTTCTTATCCACATGCTTGATTTTCTTGGCATCTTCAACGCAACTCGAAATCTTCGTCACTTCCAAGTACTCCATGATCCTAAAGGTTGTAAGTTCAGCATCACAGTTGTTGAAGATCCATAGCTATAACAATGAGAAAACAAAATGCTCTCAGTCATTGTTATACAATGTTATAGTATTATTACACAACATCAAAGTTCAATTGTATCACAACTTTGACAATAACACTATGGTGATATGCATCACTCCCCCTTAGTCAATACATATCTCAACATGAAAACCACTCCCCCTTACATAATGATCCGTAAACCATATGTATTTGTAGTGTGAACTACACATTAATTCTCCCCCTTTTTGTCAAAAAAATTGGCAAAGGTACGAAAATTAGTGGGATCCTAAAGAAATTTCCGCGGAGATACATCATTACCAAAAGGTGTATTTACATGCCAACAAATTTAGATGCAATCATAAAGCCGAATCTAAATGCATTCATCAAGGAGTTATGAAGATACATGATAACCCCTAAAAATTCCACATCCGCACTCCCCACAAAGATATGGCAATTAAGCACAAGTTCAAAAGAACTCTCCCCCATAAAATGTCATCCCCGAAGGAACAACAAAGGCGACCTTACTTTCACAAGAAATGAAGAATTTCTTTTGGACAACCAAATCACATGAAAACATGAATTTGTATCCAAAAATATTCAATTGAAATAACCACAAGATAACCCATAGTTAGTTCAATCGAAAAATAACAACCAAATTAAACACAAGAGAACCCATGATTAATTCAATTGAAATACACAACCAAATTAACCACATAAAACGATCAATTTAATTGGTCATGCTCGACATAAGCGAACTTACGTAGCAAAAACTAAAATAACCAAAAGAAACTGATTAATTTAGTTGATCATGTTCGACATGGGGAACCTCATGGAGCAAAAACTAAGTTAATCATAAGAGAATAATCAACTCATTCGATTGTGCCCAACATAAGAAACCTTACGGAACAACACAGGATATGCACAAAATATTTTTGGATCGGAGATCGACCAAATTCATTCTATTTTCCATCAATAAACAAAAGTTTTATCCTTTCTTTTTATCAAAACATGACATAAAAGGCTTTAACTTTTGTAATGTCAAAAGTTCATTCTATCTTCCATCAATACATTCATATCGACATAATAGAGATAACTTTTGAACAAGTATGGGATAGTCACAGGTTCACGGATGTAAACAACATATCCCATAACTATTCGCAATATATAAAATCATAAAGATTAAAATTGCGAAAATCATCTTCCAAATAACTTAGAATTTAAATAAATAAATCTAAAAACATGAAGATGAAAACGTTGGACATAGCTCTGTGTAATCATAATAATTGTTATTCCAAACTCTAGTAATCCTTTCTCAAAAACAAGAATAAATTCTCATAAGAAGTTTCCTAGGTATCTCTGTTGATGGTAGTTTTTAGTTTAAGGGCTAAAATCGTAAACCCTGTATTTAAAAGAAATGAGTGCTTAAGACTCTTCGCTCACATATGTATTGAGCAATTCAATATATCTGTATATATGAAATTTACTCGTAATGATGGGTGCAACAACAATCCCAAAATATTCGGTGAATTTTATCTTCCACCTAAGCATTATTCACTAATGCATTGCCCACTAGTATTTTCCTATGCTATGTTCCCAAATTGAACTTTCAATGTTTGCATGACATGACGATTAATGTTCACTCACAGCAGAGTATCGCGAATCTCCCGAAATGTCAGCATTGAAATCTGCATGAAAACACCCGCGTAGGCTACACCACCCTCTGACAAAGAGATTAGCGTGTTTACACACCTTTTAATTAAAAGTTAGCGCAATCAAACGCGTTTAAATTCCTTAAGGGAAATCTAGAGTGTCCATATCAGTCTTAAGAAACGATCATGGACACACAATTTGGCCACACAATTTAATAGGCCTAGTCTACTCCTAACGGAACTAGGCGATCACAGGATGACCACCAGTGGGCCCACTAATACCCCAACCTAGTCGGACTCCATCTAACATATTCCAACGCGTCGAACACTAACCCCAATGTGGGTAATCGCGCTTTTGGAAAAACAAGCTCAAACGAGCTAAGACCAGGCAAAAACGGTCTCAAAACCCATCGCATCCGTCAACTTAGTCGGCCTAGTTGTACGGCTTAGATAGCATCTTGAACGATCAAAGACGTGCCAAGGTGTTCACCGGCGGCCCAATTTTCTTCTCAGTCGATCGACTTGATCATAGCAAGTCAATGATGCATAAAACCATTCGATCGAACAAGGGAATACGCGGCTGCTTTGAAACCCTAATTTGTGTTTGCGGCAGTATGTTACTATCGCAAATCGATCATGACCGCTCATCTGCGCCAGCCAAATCGAATGGCTTAGATCTAATTTTAGATAGCCCAAGAGATGTCAACGTGCACACCAACGGCTGTCTTTGTGCATAGCGAGATCGACACAGCAGTACTAGCGCCTAGCGCTTCAAATCGCTTATCCAAAATAGGGTTTGCCACACGTTCCAAACCCTAATTAGAATCAACGACAACATACAAGCGCCACAAATCATCTCGTCGAGTCCAACTTCGCTAGCTTGGTCGGACGGTTGGATCGATTCTAGATGACCAACAGGGTGACGATGTGATCACCGGCCACCCTCCTCCATAAAGAACGATCGGCCAAGTCATGGCTCCATAAAGAACGATCACTCAAAAGAGGCCATTCGCGTCATAATTCAACAAGAGCCATGAATCGCCAGAATCGTCCCAAATTACTCAACTTGGCTAGCCGATTTGCGACCTCAGATCTAAACTGGATCGACCGGTAGGATTTTAGAATGGCTACCATCTCGCCACTCACCTACGGAGTGATCGACCAAGTAGTAGCTCACTCCTAAGTCTACCAAACAATCGCCCAAAGGTGTTCACTCACGCTCTTCTTTTAAGACGATCGACTCGTGACTAATTTAGGCGATCTTTAAAACTAGGATGCGTAAAGCATCGATTATAAACAATGCTTCATAAACATTGATTTCACAAATAACTTTATTATTTAACCTAAAAGCACTGCAAGTCTCACAACTTGACCAATTTACTCGAGACATCAAACGTGTCACAAACTGGGGGATACTCACTGGTATTGATCCGGCGGTTTATAACTTGCGCCGGTAACGCGCGCCCACTACGAGAAAGTGTCTGGAAGGACGAACGGTTAACAACGATGAGAGTAGTGGGTGAAGATGTGACCAGTCTTCCCTCATAATGAAAACG
Source organism: Papaver armeniacum (assembly GCA_023531295.1). Taxonomy (NCBI): domain Eukaryota; kingdom Viridiplantae; phylum Streptophyta; class Magnoliopsida; order Ranunculales; family Papaveraceae; genus Papaver; species Papaver armeniacum. The sequence continues at coordinate 846,212 of JAJJWW010005764.1, read as the reverse complement.
TGATGATCACCACCTCTTTACACAACCCCACTACTCCACTACTTAATCTCCTCCACTTCCTACGAGGTCGTGGTGCGCTCAATGACTTGTATAAATAGGTTTTCAATCTATTTCGATAACAACAACACAAGTGTTATCAACACAAGTATCCAGAAACCATTTTCTGATACAAGTCATAAAATAGCCATACCTTCATAATTCAACATTATGATCTCAAACACCTTCTTCGCTTCCCTCCCTAAGATCAACCCTTCTCCTTCACCTTGTGACCGAATTGAATCTGGAACGGCCATTTCTTGGTTTAGGCCAGTCTTACCGATTGATATCTCGAATCTAAAAGTACTCCCGTGCAGCAAAGCATTTGTTTAGGGTTTGAATTTTTTCTTATTAACACACCCAAATTTGCCAAAAACAATGAAATCAATTTTTACCCATAACTCGTAATGCACATATAAGATGATTTGTCCTTATAGGGTAGAATCAATCTTTTTTCGCCTTGATGTACACCAAGAATAGCTACCAAGGGCGTATAAAAATATTTTCTTAACAAAGAAGAACATACAAAGTCACTAATGACCATGCACCATAGTTCACATAAGATGATTGTGAACATTCAAGAATCCCATAAAAATGCGTGCTACTGTCTATTCTTGAACTTCCTTCTTTGTGGTTTACCAACAACATTCTTGTAAAGCTACAAATGAGCTTAGAAGAGTAGTACTCCAAGAATCCAAGTGCCCAAGTCCAAGAGAAGTGGAACAAGTGCGACGAAACGGAGCAAAACACTCAAAAATAAGAGACAGGACAAATACCAATCTTAACTCATTCAAATTTAGTAATTCTCATCTCTATTTTGAATAAAATTCAAATAGGAAGAGAATGCAAAAATAATGAGGTCATTCCGAGTTCGACGAAGAAGTTATGTTCAAAACAAATTCTATCAATATCGAATGTTAAGTATGCATACCGTTTTGCAAACGAATTTTCATGACCTGGGGAGTATGCAAATGGGTATGCCTACTTAAACCCTCAATTTTGATTTTAAATGATGTTATGCATACCGGGTAGGTGTACCATGAAGTCCAAACATCCCGAACTACTATTTTCAAACCTTTTTAGAAGAATCCATTCGAATTCTACAACCTTACCGAACATAATTTGTGTGCCCCAATTCTTGTGCTTCCTCACCGTATACATGAAAGGGCATTCCTTTGGTGAGGATGCACTTAAAACACAATTGTTGTGTTGGGTGAACAATGTCTTGCTCACCATAAGTGACCTTGATTATCATGAAAGAGATCGCTTTAGAACCTTTCACATCCAATTCCATTTTTCCAAAAACTTGTTAAGTTCCAACATCATGGATACTACCTTCTCCGTAGTCATGGAATTTTTCTCGAAGATCATTCCTTTCACACTCAAAGCATCATTGGCTTTCTTTAGTACCCACTTAAAAGTGAACAACCGAACCTTCTTCCCATTACTCTCTCTAGAATTCTCGGAAGAGAATTGGATTAACTATTATTTTGCAAGTTAGTCTTTCTCCAATTGGGGGCATCGGATCTTGTCTTCGTCTTTAAGAAGTTATCCTTTTGATAACTATTACTATTGTGAAAAGGATTCGTATGATGTTTATAGGAAAAACTAGGAAAATCACATCACTGATTCCTTTCCCTCAAGGTTGGACAATTCAACCCGTAACGTTAAGGGGATCGGTCTTAACATATGATCTTGGTTTCACAACTTCTTGTGATACCCAAACAAGAACATCATGAAGTTTCTCATTCCTTATACGGAAACGAAATCTCCTTTCCAGGTGACCTTTATTTCCGCAAGAGTGGCAAACATAAGGAATGTTCTTACCTCGATATGTGTGTGTGTCGATTTTGGGGTTGATATATTTTTCTCTTTTTGAACCTTAACTTCCGGGAAGGTATTTCACTTTTGCCATCAGTGGAAACCTTTGTTGAGAAGAATCACTAGCCTTGACAAATTTTACATCTTGCTAATACTTGGAGCATCTATTCCTTATAGCCCAATCCTCGGTATCACGATGATTTTTACTTGCTCCTAGCATAGCTGTTAATTTGCTTGAACTAGTATTGAACTTTTCAATTCATCTTCCAACATCTTGATTTTATCAAGAGCAAGCAATTAAAATCAAATTTCAAAACGTTTTTCTCGAGCAAGAAAAACGCTTTCTTTTCATCAAAACTAATTTGTTGAGAGTTAAACCTTGCTTCAAATTCTGAAAGTTTTTCCAACGAAAAGTACTTTTGAAAAGATTATCACATTCAAGTGACTTCATACGTAGGTTTTCCTCGAGATCCTTGAGGATCGACTCGTTAGAACAATTCGAAACATAAACATATGTGTAACACCTTCTCAATTTCTTGTTTTCTCAAGAGAGAGTCAAGAGGAGTGACATGAGAAGTTGTCATCTTCTTCTTTTCCAACGAATTCAAAATCTTCACATACTCAAAGACTTCCTCATCAACATCTCTATCAATATCTCAATCACCTTCATCGTAAAGTTCATCCAATCGTTCTTCTAGGCGTGTTTCCTGAGACTTCAGCCAACAACATTAAGGGAATGTTTAGATATTGACTTAGATGTGATGCTTCAGAATCCAAGCTTTACAATCATCTCAATTTCAATCGGTACGTTATTAGAGATACCTCGCCCATAATCGATCGCTACAAACACAGACTTATAAGGTCTTTAACGTGTTTGCCTACTCATACCAATTGAAAATGCGGGGTTCTAACAACCACACCCAACAATTCGCTTGGCAATCTAAGAGGACTTACTCCAATACACTTTCTCGATAATCAACTAGACAGTTAGACTCAATCTAGATTAAAGTATATCAAAGAGTTTAATATCTCTAACTCTTAATTCAATCCGCAATCAAAGAAATGAAATCCACAGCCTCGATTGAATGTAAGAGGAGTTACTTGAACGGTACCAAAGACCGACAGTTCAAGTGTCAATCAATGTAAATAAACAACCAAAGGTTGATATTGTAATTGATTGATCTTAACGCACAACCTCGTGATATTTCAATTATATTACAAAAATATAATGCGGAAAAGAAATAACACAAACACCAATTTTGTTAACGAGGAAATCGCAAATGCGGAAAACCCCTGGACCTAGTCCGCATTGAACACCACACTTTGTATTAGCCGCTACAGACACTAGCCTACTACCAATTAACTTCGACCGGACCGTAGTTGAACCATAATCAATCTCACACCGATTCAAGGTACGCTGCGCTCTTACGCCTCTCGATCCCAAACAGGATACTATGCACTTTATTCCCTTAAATGATCTCCCCCACAACTAAGAGTTGCTACGACCCAAAGTCGAAGACTTGATAGACAAATCTGTCTCTCACATTTAAAAAGTCTATAGGATTGAATAAATCTGTCTCCCACGTAAATACCCAAGAGTTTTTGTTACAGTATTTTGATAAATCAAGGTGAATGGGAACCAATTGATAAACCGACTTATATTCCCCAAGAACAACCTAGCATTATCAATCACCTCACAATAAACTTAACTGACTAGCGAAACTAGTTATTGTGGAATCACAAACGATGAGACGAAATTTGTTTGTGATTAATTTTCTATCTTGCCTATCGGAGATATAAAATCTAGAGCCAATTATTTCAATTGCACTTAACACGATAGAAACAAAGAAGATCGATCACGCAACTACAAAGATAATAGTTGTCCGGCCACACAATCCCAATGAAGTCTTCAAGTCGTTAACCCACAGGGTCTCGAGAAGAAACCTAAGGTTAAAGGAGAATCGACTCTAGTTATGCAACTAGTAACACACATGAGGTGTGGGATTAGGTTTCGTTGCTGTAGTTCTCCTTTATATATTTTTCAAATCGTGGTTTGCAATCCAAGTTACCTTGGTAACAAGGCATTCAATATTCACCTTTAGATGAAAACCCGATTCAACCAAGCTAATATCTTTCAACCGTTAGATCGAACTTAGCTTGTTACACACAAATGAAATGTACCTCATTTAGGTTTATATAGTCGTACCTAAACGTGGACACCAGGTTGGTTCACAAATAGTTAACCGAGGTTAGCCATATGATTACTCTCATATCAACCTTATTCATCTTAACCATAACTAATTCAAACGACTCAAATGAAACTAGTTAAGAGTTGTTCAATTGTTTAGAAAACACAATTGAAATCAAATCGGTTTGATTCACTTGAATCAATCATGAACATTATAGCCAAGGTTTGCAAATATTGCATTCCTTATGATTTAAATGTTTAAGTTCATGGACTTGATCGATTTGACAAAGTAACTTGCTTAAGTATGCGTACTGGTATGCGTATTTAAGCAACCGCCTTTGAGTTTGTAAAGTTTTCAAACTCAAAGTGAAATTTCTGTTCAAAAAACTTCCGCAAGATGCTCATGGGTATGCATACTTAGGGTGACTAGTTAAGAGTTTTTCCAAAACCAAACTCAAAGAGAAATTCTCGGTTTGAGAACTTCCGCTAGTATGCGTATGTGTACGCATACTTAACCCGGCTCCTTCACCAATTTCGTATACACATATGCATACTCTGGATCCAAGAGTATGGACTTATACACTAATGTGCGAACACACTATATATGATTATATCCAAAGATGGTTACATCATCAACTCTTTATTTCAATCATTGAAAAATTCTTCTATAATGTCAATAGTCGTTTTCACACACTATTAACATCAAAGCAATTTTCAAGATATTACACCAAATGATTGTATCACACAAACCATGTAAGATGTTACTCGGAAATTTTCTCATAATATAAGATGAACTTGGTCGAAGCGAAATCTTACCAACAAATATTTCGAGAAATATGTAAGCGACATATACTCAGCTCGAAATCTCAAATGTTTATAAAGAAAACTAAATCGTAACACGACTTATGTCTCAATATAGGAGATAGTAGAAATAGACTTTCCAAGTGATAGATAAGTTTAACTCTCCACATAACTTTTGTCGAAAAAGTTCCACAAGCTCCCCTTAGTAGTTCTTCGTCTTCAAGAGATGAACGTCGAGAGATTTCAGCTCAACTACACTATCTATGTCCTAGTCCTAGACATCTATAAATAGGCTAGAAATCAAGACTTATAGTTTTGAACACTAACATTGACAAACATGCTTGAGATAGCAACGCATGCGAGTTTGACTGAGCAAAGCTCTAAGAATCTCCCCCTTTGTCAATTTTAGTGACAAAACTATCAATACAAATGGATTACAAAAAAAGATAAAAAATAAGCTTCTTATCCACATGCTTGATTTCCTTGGCATCTTCAACGCGACTCGAAATCTTCGTCACTTCCAAGTACTCCATGTAACTAAATGTTGTAAATTCAGCGTCACAGTTGTTGAAGATCCATAGCTATAACAATGAGAAAACAAAATGATCTCAATCATTGTTATACAGTGTCATAGTATTATTACACAACATCAAAGTTCAATTGTATCACAACTTTGACAATAACACTATGGAAATTTTCTCATAATATAAGATGAACTTGGTCGAAGCGAAATCTTACCAACAAATATTTCGAGATATATGTAAGCGACATATACTCAGCTCGAAATCTCAAATGTTTATAAAGAAAACTAAATCGTAACACGACTTATGTCTCAATATAGGAGATAGTAGAAATAGACTTTCCAAGTGATAGATAAGTTCAACTCTCCACATAACTTTTGTCAAAAAGTTCCACAAGCTCCCAGTAGTTCTTCGTCTTCAAGAGATGAACGCCGAGAGATTTCCAAGCTCAACTACACTATCTATGTCCTAGTCCTAGACATCTATAAATAGGCTAGAAATCAAGACTTATAGTTTTGAACACTAACATTGACAAACATGCTTGAGATAGCAACGCATGCGAGTTTGACTTGAAAAGCTCTAACAATCTCCCCTTGTCAATTTTAGTGACAAAACTATCAATACAAATGGATTACAAAAAAGATAAAAATAAGCTTCTTATCCACATGCTTGATTTCCTTGGCATCTTCAACGCAACTCCGAAATCTTCGTCACTTCAAGTACTCCATGTAACTAAATGTTGTAAGTTCAGGCATCACGGTTTGTTTGAAGATCCATAGCTATAACAATGAGAAAACAAAATGATCTCAATCATTGTTATACAAATGTCATAGTATTATTACACAACATCAAAGTTCAATTGTATCACAACTTTGACAATAACACTATGGTGATATGCATCACTCCCTTAGTCAATACATATCTCAACATGAAAACCACTCCCCTTACATAATGATCCAGAAACCATATGTATTTGTAGTGTGAACTACAAATTAATTCTCCCCTTTTTGTCAAAAAAATTGGCAAAGGTACGAAAATTAGTGGGATCCTAAAGAAATTTCCACGGAGATACATCATTACCAAAAGGTGTATTTACATGCCAACAAATTTAGATGCAATCATAAAGCCGAATCTAAATGCATTCATCGAGGAGTTATGAAGATACAAAATAACCCCTAAAAATTCCACATCCGCACTCCCACAAAGATATGTCAATTAAGCACAAGTTCAAAAGAACTCTCCCCATAAAATGTCATCCCCAAGGAACAAATAAAGGCGACCTTACTTCCACAAGAAAATAATGATTTCTTTTGGACAACCAAATCACATGGAAACATGAATTTGTATCCAAAAATATTCAATTGAAATAACCACAAGATAACCCATAGTTAGTTCAATCGAAAAATAACAACCAAATTAATCACAAGAGAACCCATGATTAATTCAATTGAAATACACAACCAAATTAACCACATAAAGCGATCAATTTAATTGGTCATGCTCGACATGCGAACTTACATAGCAACAACTAAAATAACCAAAAGAAACTGACAAATTTAATTGATCATGTTCGACATAGGGAACCTCATGGAGCAACAACTAAGTTAATCATAAGAGAATAATCAACTCATTCGATTGTGCTCAACATAAGAAACCTTACTAACAATACAAGTATATGCACAAAAGATTGTGGATCGAGATCGACCAAATATTATGAATAAACATTAATTCTATTTTCCATCACTATTTGCACAATGACATATAATAGACTTAATCCTTGTAAGCAAAAGTTTTACCCTTTCTTTTATCAAAACATGACATAAAAGGCTTTAACTTTTTGTAATGTCAAAAGTTCATTCTATCTTCCATCAATACATTCATATCGACATAATAGAGATAACTTTTGAACAAGTATGGGATAGTCACAGTTCACGGATGTAAACAACATATCCCATAACTATTTGCAATATATAAAATCATAAAGATTAAAATTGCAAAAATCATCTTCCAAATAACTTAGAATTTAAATAAATAAATCTAAAAACATGAAGATGAAAACGTTGGACATAGCTATGTGTAATCATAATAATTGTTATTCCAAACTCTAGTAATCCTTCTAAAAACAAGAATAAATTCTCATAAGAAGTTTCTAGGTATCTCTGATGGTAGTTTTTAGTTTAAGGGCTAAAATCGTAAACTCGTGTTTTTTATTTAAAAGGAACATAAGATTTAAAAGCAATGAATGCTTAAGACTCTTCGCTCACATATGTATTGAGCAATTCAATATATATGTATATATTAAATTTACTCGAATGGTGCGTAACAACAAATCCCAAAATATTCTCGTGAATTTTATCTTCCACCTAAGATTATTCACTAATGCATTGCCCTCCTAGTATTTTCCTATGCTATGTTCCCCAAATTAACTTTCAATGTTGGCATGACATGACGATTAATGTTCACTCACAAGAGTAGCGAATCTCCCAAATGTCGACATTGAAATCAGCATGAAAACACCGCGTAGGCTACACCACCCTCGACAAAGAGATTAGCGTGTTTACACACCTTTTAATTAAAAGTTAGCGCAATCAACGCGTTTAAATTCCTTAAGGGAAATCTAGACTGTCCATATCAGGTCTTAAGAAACGATCACGGACACAATTTGGCCACGCAATTTAATATGCTGAGTCTACTCCTAGCGGAACTAGGCGATCATAGGATAACCACCGGTGGGCTACTAATACCCCAACCGGTCAGACTCATCTAACATACTCCAACACGCCGAACGCTAACCCCAAATGTGGGTGATCGCGCTTTTGGCAAAACAAGCTCAAACGAGCTAAGACAGTAAAAATCGGTCTCAAAACCCATCGTATTCATTCAACTTAGCTTCGGCCTAGTTGGACGGCTTAGATCACATCTTGAACGATCAAAGAGGTGCCAAGGTGTTCACCGACGGCCCAATTTTCTTCTCGGTCGATCGACTTGATCATAGCAAGTCAATGATGCATCAAACTATTCGATCGAACAAGGGCAGACGCGACTGCTTTGAAACCCTAATTTGTGTTTACGGCATTATGTTACTATCGCAAATCGATCATGACCGCTCATCTTTGCCAGCCAAATCGAATGGCTTAGATCTAATTTTAGATAGCCCAAGAGATGTCAACGTGCACGCAAATCGACTTGTCTTTGTGCATGGCGGTCACCTTTGTACTAGCTTAGCACTTCAAATCGCTTAGCCAAAATAGGGTTTGCCACACGATTCCAAACCCTAATTAGAATCAACGGCAGCATAGAACTGCCACAAATCATCTCGTCCGTCCAACTTCGCTAGCTTGGTCGGACGGTTTGGATCGGATTCTAGATGACCAACAGGGTGACGCCGTGATCACCAGCCACCCTTCCTCCATAAAGAACGATCGGCCAAGTCATGGCTCGTTCATAAGGCCCCCAAACGATCACTCAAAAGAGGCCATTCACACTACTTGTATAATTCAACAGCCGTCATTAACTGTCGCAAATCGTCCCAAAATTACCAACTTGGCTAGTCGATTTAAGCGATCCAGATCTAAACTGGATCGACTGGTGGGATTTTTAGAATGGCTACCATCTCGCCACTCGCCTCTACATGGAGTGATCGACCAAGTAGTATCTCACTCCTAAGGCTACCAAATGATCTCCCAAAGGTGTTCAATCACGCTCTTCTTTTAAGACGATCGACTCGTGACTAATTTAGGCGATCTTTAAAACTAGGATGCGTAAAGCATCGATTATAAACAATGCTTCATAAACATTGATTTCACAAATAACTTTATTATTTAACCTAAAAGCACTGCAAGTCTCACGACTTGACCCATTTACTCGAGACATCAAACGTGTCACAAACTGGGGGATACTCACTGGGGTATTAGTCTGGCGGTTTACAGCCTGCGCCGTGCAACGCTCCCACTACGAGAAAGTGTCAGGAAAGGACAGACGGTTAACAACGATGAGAGTAGTGGGTTAAAGTGTGACCAGTCTTCCCTCATAATGAAAACGTGATGATCACCACCTCTTACACAACCCCACTACTCCACTACTTAATATCCTCCGATTCCTACGAGGTCAGGGTGTGCTCAATGACTTGTATAAATAGGTTTTCAATCTATTTCGACAACAACAACACAAGTGTTATCAACACAAGTATCCAGAAACTATTTTCTGATACAAGTCATAAAACAGCCACACCTTCATAATTCAACATTCTGATCTGAAACACCTTCTTCGCTTCCCTCCCTAAGATCAACCCTTCTCCTTCACCTTGTGACCGAATTGAATCTGGAACGGCCATTTCTTGGTTTAGGCCGTCTTACAGATTGATATCTCGAATCTAAAAGTACTCCCATGCAGTGCATTTGTTTAGGGTTTGAATTCTTTTTTCATTAACACACCCAAATTTACCAAAAACAGCAGAATCAGTTTTCCCTCCCTAAGATCAACCCTTCTCCTTCACCTTGTGACCGAATTGAATCTGGAACGGCCATTTCTTGGTTTAGGCCAGAGTCTTACAGATTGATATCTCGAATCTAAAAGTACTCCCATGCAGTGCATTTGTTTAGGGTTTGAATTCTTTTTTCATTAACACACCCAAATTTACCAAAAACAGCAGAATCAGTTTTTACCCAAAAATAACTGGCGACCACAGTGGGATATTAATCTCTCGGTTGCAAGATCAATTTCAATTTCATTTCAATTTTCTCAAATTCAAGATGGTGGGTCTTAGATCTGGATCAACGAAAATCCCTATGTTACTAGCGCCGACAACACCCCGGTGTCGGCGTTCCTGCAATGGACACCAATGTCTCGCCTACTGAAGACGATCAATGCATCTTGTGGTACTACATCCTCAACCACCAACACTAGCGCATGAAACATTCCTTAGGGCGTGACACCTCCAATCACTGTGAGCCGAGCCGTTGCCGCCACTCCCAATGTTTCTTCGAGCGAACGCCCCCCCAATTGTTACTGGAACTACCGCCACTCCTCCATCGAACGAGAGGCTAGAGGAACCCGAGGAAGCCAATACCCTATTACTATTGTTGATTTGATGGAAAGACAAGAAGTTCTCGCCAAGGCTCAGACATACGTGGCTACGACTCAGAAAGAGGTACTTACTCTCCTCAAGACACTAACGGAGCGACTACCACAAGAGCCGCGTTAGCCCATGGAACCAATAAGGAGTACTTTCAATACTCTTGGCGCAAGCACTTCAGCAGGACACACCTTTATAGATAAAGAAGCTCGTGTTGCTCCTGAACGCCCATTGGAAAGGAATCAACAATCCAATTTCATCACACATGAGGATATGGAACGACTTCTCCAAAATGGAGGCAAAAAAAACCCGGCGGACATGCACCAGCATCAACCTCCTTATCCTCTTGATGTGCAAAGAATTCTACTTCCAATATGATATTTTCTCCCGATTCTCCCTTTATGACGATACTGGGCGTACACATGGTACAACAACATTGCACCAAACAAAGATAGCCAATTATATTCAAGAACTATAATCCAAATGTGACTGAACTTCAATTATTGGAGTTGTGCATTAATAAAATGGTACCTGTCTATCGCGAGATATACTCAGCTCGAAATCTCAAATGTGTATAAGAAAACTATATCGTAACATAACTTATGTCTCAATATAGGAGATATTAGAAATAAACTTTCCAAGTGATGGATAAGTTCAAGTCTCCACATACTTTTTGTCGAAGAAGTTCCACAAGCTCCCCTTAGTAGTTCTTCGTCTTCAAGAGATGAACGTCGAGAGATTTAAGCTCAACTACACTATCTATGTCCTAGTCCGAGACATCTATAAATAGGCTAGAAATCAAGACTTATAGTTTTGATCACTAAAATTGACAAACATGCTTGAGATAGCAACGCATGCGAGTTTGACCGAGCAAATCTCTAACAATTCTCTTCGATACAATATTCAAGATCAGAAAGAACAAGTACACTCCTATCTACCCTCAGAGTAATGGACAAGCCGAAGTGACAAACAAGACCATCGCCCTTATTGTTAAGAAAACACTGGAAAAACATAAAGGCCGATGGTGCGAGCAACTGCACAATAGCTTGTGGTCATACCTAACCACAAGAAGATCAAAAACTGGTGAATCTCCATTCCTTGTCACTTATGGATCCGAAGCGGTCATCCCAATGGAGATAATCATGCCCACAACATATACCGAAACATGGGAAAAGAACCTCATAGTGGATATGATGCTAGAAAGGCTTGACGATCTAGAAGAAACAAGGGAAACAACATTACAAAGAATGGAGAATTATCAAAGATAGGTTAGCAAGGGAATACAATAAAAAGGTTAAACTTAGAAATTTTGTAGAAGGACAGTATGTGCTACGGACTATACCGCAATATCAACGAGAAAAGAAATAGGGTAACTTAGCACCAACATGGGGATGACCATTTGTAATACACGATATCGCAGGGAAAGGATCGTACTACCTGCGTAATTTAAAGGGACAAATTATACGGCACCCCTAGAATGCAAAATACCTCAATCCATATTATCCGTGAAGCAACGCAGTTCTGCATCTGCGTGAAGAGCACCATAAGAGCAAGGCAGTGTACCCTCTTGATATGTTTCTATCTCTCGTCGAGGAATAGTAGACCTCATCACATCAATCAAGCAAGAACCCTTTTTTGTCATAGTATTCGGTAAATAACGAAGAATCCGATAACGAGTTCTTACTCCTACGATCATATTGGGGAAAGTACTTGTGTACAATCTCTCGGGACTCCCCTATTAGTATCTATGAGTGTACGACCATGGGGAAGGATTCCAGCAGAAAGAGATACCCAACCAAACACAATGCAATGGATCGGCGAAACGGGTGTATGTAAATATTTAATAAACACACCACGTATCCGAGAACGCTGCATAACCCCCACCGTTAGGCAGTCCTCTGGCCCAGGACTGACCAACGGGGTGACAGGTCCAAAAGGATAAGGAAGGTATACTCCTTATCCAACAACACACTCCCACCTTATCTCGTTTACCATAATTTTAAAAGTTAAAATGCATGACTTAACATTGCAGGAAAATCGAAACTGTACATACGAAAAGACTGATGATCCATTTCAAGAAAATTCGATTACAAGTTTGGGTAAAATAAGCAAGAAATACAAAAAATACACGAGGAACCGCCCGAAGCTAGGTAATCAACAACGATCAAATCCTTAGTTCAAAATAAACATTCACTTAGGCACACTTCCACCAGACGAAGGATCCGATGAACTGATAAAGGGTTCGGGAACTGGGCGACGCTTATACTTTCTCACGATGCTATCCATCGAAATACCTTGCTCCATTTGAGTCAATGTTTTATTAACCTCCAAGGCTAGCTGACGACGATCTTCAACGGTAATGGCAGTGACCTTGAGCTCAGATTTGGACAACTGAGATTTCAACCGCTCCACTTCCTTTGTTGTTTCTTTCACGGCCATGTCCCGAGACCATGCTAACCCCTCAAAATACTTGGTCTGTCCTTGCTGCTTCGCTAGCTCAGATTGAGTCTTTTCAAGCTTCTCAAGCTGTCCCTCGATCTCTGAAACAAAAGAAAACAAAACATCGGAAGAAAGGACATAAGCAGATATCCACGAGCAAACGAACATATACCTTCGACATTGGCCGAAGCTATTTCAAATTCATTTACTATCGCATCCCGGGCCTCATCAAGAAAATCATACTCGTCGGAGAGTTTCTTATAATCGAGCCGAAGGTTTTCGAGATCAAATTGGCACTCATTAACTCTACCTGCTTCATGGAATCCAAATGATGAAGATGATGCACTTCATTAGTCATCTCTTCAATCCCTTTGGGAAGTCTATACATATTAACCTCTAAATCCTTCTCTGATTCCACCAGACGAGCAACGTTGGCACGAGAAACAGTTAAAGCCTTGTTAAGAGCATGCGCCTCCGCCCTAGCATCGTCCCTTTCTCGAACAAGCCGTTATATATAATCCTGAACTTCGGGGTCATGGGACGAACGGGCCTGACGGAGCTCTATTTCTAAATCTGTCACTTTATCTTCTAACCGAGAAGCAGTATCGCTGGCCTCATAAAGATTTTCACGAGTCCACAACAAAGCACCGCCGAACTGTCGACGATCGACGGTAATTGTATTTTGCATCTCAACCATATGCTCCTGTCGTTCTCGATCCAAAGCCGATATTTGATTATACTCATCGGCCCAAGAGTTACACTTGTTAGATGCCTCTATTACTTTCGCTACCAGTTCTTTAATACGTGAAGCCTGACGAGTCTTCTATTCCGAAGCCACATTAACTCTTCGGCACCACCCACTGAAGACAGGGATGGATAACTCAGAAAGAACACTGAGAAGGCGAAGGTGGAAGAAAATGAGAAGGGACAAACCATTAGACGAAGTACCCGCTGACGAAGCTTCAGCACGAGCTCTCTCCATATCCCCACGTAGAGAAGCCACTTCTTGATGAAGCTCTTCCTCAGCGGCACCAGCCTGCTGCTTCCCCTTCAGCTGCTCCTTCAACTCCAATATCTCCTTCCTGAGCACATAACATCTCACCATCCCTTTGATGTAGCTTCGCCTCCAACTTGAGCGCCTTGGCTCTGAAGAACTGATACAAAGCATGGTTGCAGTACTCGCTCCTTGCCAACTGTAGCAACCAGGGGCAAGTGAGAATCACTAATAAAGAAAATTGTGCTACTATGCCGTGAAACCAGAACTATATCTTACCTCGAGAATACGTTGCTGAGGAAATCTGTACTGGTGCCCATCGGCTATGGCCATCATCTCAGAAATAGAGAAAGGAGGAGTGACTAAGACACCGGACGGGACAACAACATTTAAATTCCATTGCCAGGCTTCGTTCACCTTATAAAGAGAGGAAAGCTCCATATTCCGACGGGTAAAAGCATCAGAATCCCGTTCACCAGGAAAGACAGGGGCAGGGTGAGGCACATTCATATTACCTTTCTTCTTCAACCAATCAAAGGTTTCGTCATCCCAACCACGCATCACAACACTTACGAAACCTTCATAGGACGTGTTAGCAGCGGTCGTCTCCTGGGTAGCAGCGGTTCCCTTGTCATTCGATTCCTTGGCAGCACGAAGCTCAGCGTCTTCGTGTTCAGAACTATCCTCTTCGTTCTCTTTCTCGCCATCGATGTCAGCCTCCACCTCCCAATTATCATTAGGAGATAACAGCGAAAACCCGGAAGTTATCCCCATCACGACACCCAAATCAATCTGACCATCAGCGGAGTAGATCTTACCGAAGGAGAATTCATGGTTCGGCTCCGAGATATTCATCTGCTTGGGAATCATTGATTGGAGATCAACGTCTTCTTTTCTTTAACGAGGGTAAGGATTGCCCTCGGGATCAGCCATGATATCATCCTTATGCCCCCCAGGAGCAATCTCTTCTTCAATATCTTTGTTATTATCAGGAGTAGTTTCAGTACGTTCTTCTTCATCGGTCTCCTCCTCCTCTTCATCATCAATTTCGTCTTCGTCACCCACCGGACTGGTAACTTCAGGAATCCACGTCTCTTCAACCTCCACAGTAGAAGATTCAACGAGACCAATTTTCTTCTTCCTCGAAGCCTATAGCAAGCACACATCAATATCTGATTCTATGGAAAACACAACATATTAGCACATTATGATAAATCATACCTTGGAAGTATTGGTACCCTTCGAAGGAAGACTGGTCTCAGAACCTTCTTCGTCACCTATATCATCAGTCTCAACAGCCTCAACGGTATAATCAAATTTTATACCGGCAAAATTCAGAGCCCAAGGACAAAAATCACCATAGCGAGACAGGGCACCGTCACGAGGTTTTCTTTGAGCAGTAGGCCTCCATCCATGCTCACCAGGGATCCAACCATGAGCCCAAGGGACAATAACTTCAAGTGGCGTGGCATGCCATTCATAATCATGATCACGACGAAGACGCTCCTTGACCGGAAATGTCTGTGCCTTAAGTCGCTTACTTCACTCGGAAGACGAACCTCACCTTGAGGAGCCGCCATCGTACGAAAACCAACACTCCACCGTTTCCGGTTCCAACTATTAACATAATCTCCAAAAGATAAGTTGAAGTTCTCAGGAGTATACCAACTCTTTTCCTCAGGATCGGGTGTATAACACTTCATCGTGGTCTCGCCCTTGCTCCGAAGATAACATTCACGAAGAGTACGTAGGTAGTTCCCGCTTAATTGGACCACCGAGCGGCAGTGGATATGAGAAGTAGAACTGTCCCCACGACGAGCCAACACATCGTAATAGAATGAATCTCCCCACTTATACAAGGGAAGCATCAAACCCGCTTCGAAGGCTCCTACGGTTGTCAGAAGATGCTGGGAATCGTACTTATAATTTTTGATAATATCATAAGTAAGATCGTCACCTTTATAAAAACGAACCTCAAAATGCTCAAGACCATGCTTCATGTAGCGCCCCCTAAGCTAGCAGCTGACTAATCCAGGAGATTAACTAAATAAAGAGGCACTAAGAATCTAAATCATTTACTTAAACATTCAATTTAGAAATATGCTACAAAAACTTAACCCAAAACTAGCCCCGCTCAGAAATATATATATACAAGGATTCATCTCAAATGATACATTTAAAATAGTCATTTGGTTTACAAATGAAATATACAACATAATAAACATAGCCGAAGTTAATCAACTAGTGAACTCAACCCTTGAAGCTTTCGCTGCGCAACTCTGTTCTGTCTCTGAAACTAAAAGTAGGAAAGGTTGAGCATATCATCCCTAGAAGGGGTGCCCCATAGGAATAACAACTAGCTTTCAATTAAACATTAATATGATTCGAAGACAATGCAGGTTTTATCGGAAGACGATAATACACGAAAAGACAGCAAAACATATTGTAGAAACTTAACTTTTTCAAAGTAATTTAAAAGATAGTAAACATCCATAAAGAACAGTAAACATTCATATATGAGATGTGTGTTGCCACACATAAGGAAGAGTAATATTGATGCCAATTCCACACCGAATAGGTAATACTGCGGTGTATCTCCCTAGCCATAGAAAAGGATATAAAGGAAGAATAATTTTGGCCATGTAATATTGCGGTGTATCGCCCTAGCCATAGAATACTGGATATTGTGCCGGCACACATCTCATACCACACAAAGACATGCATGAATTTCACAAAAGACATATTTCTAAAACATTAATGAATACAAGAGAGTTCGTTATCGATTCCCACCTCTTTTGATGACAAGCCCGCTTTACCTCGAGATCCATGATCCATTGGTTCATCCTTGAATGATCGTTGTTAATATAGACTAACCGTTAATCACACAAGAACTTCTAAGAATCTAGCCAAAATGGCTTACACAAGAATCATACAAGTCTATTTTATGGTTGTAAGCCCATTTATGACTTTATACCTTTTCATTCTCCATCTTTAGCATAACTAAGGTTTACTAACTGAATTAGGTTGGTTCTATAGTCCATTAGCTAAGTCTTATGAATATCTACAACTTTGTAGAAGAAACTAAAGGCCAATTCATATCATAAGTGGTCCAAACATCAACTAGGAAAACTAATCCTAATCTCAAGTCCACTAAACAAGCCCATTAAACTAAGGTCCAATCCATCTAAGTCAACTAACAGTCATTAAGGTCAACGGGGCCAACTAACGGTAAACGTCAGTCAAAGGTCAAGTCTAGTCCACAGTCAAAGGGTTAACTCGGTCAAAGTAAACTGAGTCAAATAGGGAATCGGTGAGTCAACTCAGTCAGACAACCTGAGTCGGGTAAGCCAGTTAGACTGACTCGGATGATTAACAAACCTAAAACTCAAGAACATAAGTCTATACAATCACTAAACATTCATTCATTCAAATAGAAATGGATAATTCAATACAACTGAATTTAAGCATACCTGCAATTGCAGTTCCAAACTTTCACAGCAATCTAACTGTTCTTTAACCTACCAACTCACTCTCAGTTCACCTTGACACACAAACATTCATCTCATTGTACCTCACCAACACACCACCACTATAACCTCAATTCCTTTACACTCCACCAAAGACATTCATATTCTTTGCAACTCAACACATTTAACTACTTATCAAATATCCATTGCGTACACTCATTCATATGACTTCCACTACCGCAACACCAACTCAACCTTCAATACCACTAACCTCATTACCCGCTAATTCCATTCTCCTTGCACCTACAATAAATCATACCCATTTCAGTGACACTGCAAACTCCATGAACTGCAACACCATCACCAAGATCTCATACTCCACTAATTACCATCACAAATAATCTCCAACTCAGGCCATTACAACACTACTATCCACCGTCACCTATGAACATTACTGCCAACAAAAAAACACTGCAATCCGTTCATTCATTTCTCAAGATCTTCAACCACACAGCCATTCTAACACTTAACATCAACTTCTACATCTCAAACATATAATCCTCACCTGAAATTCATTAGATATACCTAAACTAAATCGCAATTCCTCATTTCAACAACACCTGCAACTTCAAAGATTACCCACTGCAAAACTCTAAATATTCATCTTCATCCGCAATACATGTAAACACCGGGCAAGAACATCGTGCCTCAAACTCATCTGTCACTACAACATCATTTCCGCTTCCAAAATCTCAACAACATCAGTTCATCCTTTACTTTCTCAAGGCTTATATCATCAATACACCTTAATTGCAGTTTCATTCATAACTACTTTATCTAAACAATTTAAACAATCCAATTTAAAATCACAAACTTAGGATAATTAGAAGCTTACCCGAATTCTGGTATCCTCTGAATTGCTAATACGCCGAATCAATTCCACTGAAGATCCAATTTCTGTTTTTGGGGAAGAACAAAAACCCTAATTCTCAAATCTTCACCAAATTAACTTTAGAACTTCAAGTAAACAAATACCCATTAGTTCTCAATCCATCATCAACTCGATCTACATCTCAAATCCACACAACTCAAAAATCAAATTGAAAACCCTTCTTTTGATTCTTCCTGATTTTGAATCAACGCATGACTTAACACCACCATGATCATCAAATCGACCAACCCATCCTTAAATATCTTCTTAATCATCTGAAATCATAACTCCAATGAATATCAGATACCCGAATCTCCGATTTACAGCATCATCAGTTTTCTTATTCTCCCGAAATCGATAAACATCAACACCACCAACAACCGTCAATCCTTAACATAACCCCTATGATGGTCTATCTCACGTATCTGAGAAATTCTCAGAATCGCCAGATAAGAAAAGAAGAGAAGAGCAGAAGAAGAACGAAGAAGAAGAAAGAAAATAAAAAACTGAGTTTATCTTCTCGAGTGAGGGATAAGGCCGACCCAATTTGATGAGACACCCACTCGCTTCGACCTGTGCAGCCACAAGGGTAAATTCCAAATTTACTATTTTGCCATTCGAAAACAAATTGATAAATCTTCTTCACCCAGTGTCCGAATGACGTGTTCGAGTAGTCCATTACGCATAACTTTTCGATATCTATTTAACTGTACTAATTTCGTATCTAAATCGTTGTTAGATTAATTCATACTAATTAACTTCCGTGTTAAACTAATCGAGTTATTAGCAGCTAAGACCTCTCTTGACTAGTCTAATAGCGTTGACGAGCTTGAGGTTCCTTACACCTCACTTTAAACTCTTCGAGGTCAATGTGTTTGAAGGAGACAGGAGCCCGCTTTTTCTTCTTCGGAGCTGGAGAAGTTCGTTCAGAAGGGGCAACCCCAAAAGACGGTGCTTTACCCGATGATGTCTTCTTCGGAGGACTCATATCCGAAGCCTTTATCTTTGTCGACGGATTCCTCGACAAGTCTAGATCCTTTGGCAAAGAATTCTTCGACGAAGTAACTTTTAATGAAGCACTAGATTTTTTTGAAGACGAAGGGGAATGAGGAGCGATAGAACGTATAGGTTGAGCCTCCAATGGCTCTAAGCGCTGTGAAGAAGGTCTAACTGTAGGACGATCAACCGCATAGCGAGAACCTCTTGACTGATATCCCCTCTTTTGAGAAACAACCTTCAGATCAGATGACGAAGAAGTTCTACGAGGACGAAGATCCGACTGGGAAGATCTGGACGGACCACCCTTCGGCGGAGATATGTCAGAACTCCTAGTTAGAGGAGATCTATAAAGACTCGTCGGCGGAGATTTGTAAGGGACACGTCTATGATCATTACCCGACATAGCTACTTGAAAGGGGCATCAAAGAGTAACAAAGGTTAAAAACGGATCTGTGATCATCATTTTGCATCAAGAACACCATTAAAACATAAGAAAAACAAAACCCATAAGTAACCAAATCTCATGACTCCATTTCGTGACGAAGAATGGGGGCAAGTATATATACTTTCGTATATCATGTTCTCCATCCCGAAACTCATGAGCACAAAGAATAACAACAGCAAAAACCATGAACAATAGCAAATGAAGTCAAAAACAACAACGAAAAAGCTAAAGATGATCAAAATCATTGACATAACAAAACAAAAATAAATACACAGTAACATTGGCGAAATCGAAAAAGGAGATATCCAACAAATAATCGGGAAACAACAGCCAAGATTCTTCGAGAATAATGATGTCACCGAGGAGGATCTTGTCATAACAAATCTGGGAAAGTATTTGTGGGAACAATTATCAGTACAAGTTAAGAACAAAACAACAAAAGAAGAAGAGTTAAGTCTCTCTGAAAAGAAGAAGAAAAGAAGAACTGATAAGAGAATGAAGATGGAATAAAAGTTATTATGTCGTGACCCTCTCACGTATTTATAACCGTAATAAATGAGGAAGAAAATTGCCCCGAAAATCGAGGGGAAGTTATTACAAGGAGTGGGAAACGTGTAGAATGAGGAGAACGAGGAGTTTTTCTTCAAATATTGACTCTTTTCAAACTTAGAAGAAAAAGGGAAAATTGTATACACATAATCCCCAATTATCCATGTGTCACAAGTATTACACGTGGACAACACGAGGCAAAGAAGCATCAAACCCTGATGCCACGTTACAACACCCAAGGGGCATGCATCGTCATCATCTTCCACGTACTCATCACCAAACAAATCCGACGACAGGAGGATCAAGGAGCACCCGATGCATAAAACACCGCGAAGCACCATAGAAGACCTATAAATATGCTTTACCCTATCCCAAGACGGATCCGAAATGAACGGAGGAGATGAGTTTCACTGACAAGGAGGTAATGTACGGTAACAAATACCTCCGACGCGTGCGGACTGCCGAACCACCCGCCTTAAATGCTACAAACATAGGATACGTGTCAAGCATCCTATGGAGAAAGGGAAGGTGCATCATCGTTGTAATACATTACCGTTGGAGGCATCGGGGAATCACGAAGATAGTCTTCGGGTCGTCACAATAACCTAGACGATAAGCATCAACGGTGTCAGTAAAGAGAGGCCCACCTAGAAAAGTCTATAAATACCCTGCTCGACCACAGGAGAAGGGGTCGACCAATTTTAGGAGAGAGAGAACTATTGTTAGAAAGAGAGAAATTGTAACAGTAAGTATGAGTTTTATCTATCTTGCCCTATCATTGTTCCCTACTCAGAGTCATTCGACTATCATTTGTAACCTTATTTGATCCATAGTGAAAAACCTAACCCCCCGTGGACGTAGGCCTTAGTGCTGAACCACGTAAATCATCGTGTCATTTACATTCTGCACTCATGGCTTTATTACTTTTACATTCAGTATTCATCGTTTTAATCATTATAAGCACTTCTATCATGCAAAATAGAAAAGAAACGATGACGAGCCCGGAGGCTCAGAGTTTCTAATAAAAGCTTAGTTATCATCTTGTATCTATTTTAATCAGTAACGAATTTAATTAGTACTGCGAACATTGATCGTGGACACGATGCTATGATCCGTGTTCACAATTCCCTCATATAAACAAACGACCTTAATATATTTTCTAAATATATAACGATTATTACATTAACTAGTTGGAAGCCTAACAAGCTAAGCTCCAACGACATACTACTACATTAATTGAACAGGTTGCTGTGCTAGCCTACCAACGGGCCTCATGGGAACCTTGCCAAGGGGAGCCGAAACTGCCGGGCGGGGCGAGATTGTGTCACAAGGGGGGCAAACTAACACTACCTTCCATGTTAATTCCCGCAATATTACGCCATTGGGGACTCGAACCCAGGACCTCCTCGGAGCGCATTAAACTTTTGGGGAACGGGATGACCAAATTGTTAGGGGCCCGTTCTTAATCTTATGCAAGATAGTTGACAAGTTTGCTTCGGGCCTTGAGAATCATGGTCGCAGTGGCCCTCATGCTTTTATGATACGGCAAATATTTTCCGTGGTAAAGTTACTAGGTTTGATAATAACAGTGATATGAGCTGGAAAGTGGAAACTTACCAACACTAAATTTTTTACCAATCAAAAGAAAAAGAAACTGCATTTATGGAGGAATGACCAGGGAAGAACCACGAGTCTGTACCCAAAAAATTTCTCAATGACACAAAAAAAACGCCATGTGGCTCTACTCCTGGCATATCACACCATGACCACATGGTAGACATGACAAAGCCTGTTCTGTGGTGGATTTGTCCTTGTTATAAAAGATTCGCAGAAAAGTATTATCAGGTATCGGTTTTCAATGCTTAGCTGAAACTGAAATTTGAAATGGCCTTGAAGACCTTTTGAGTACATATTGGATTCCAGCTGCATTTGGAAAGGGAGAATAAATTTTAGGTACATAATTCGTCCATACATCACCTACTCTTCTATCATCTTAGCACAAGGCCAGGCCTTGGCACAAATGACCATTGATTGAATGCATCGAGACACAAATGTATGTGGATATCCACGCAAATGATCTCTCTGGCTTTCGTCGTGTCAGTACTCTACAATGATGTGACCTAAAGCCTTCAACATTGTCACATGTGTTTACCTACCATATAGCATTTGTAATGTAGCAATTAAAGGGTGTTAAGAAAAAGTTGAGATAGTACCTCAAATGCCACTGCCTTTAAATGTAAGTTTGACACTTATCTGGTCCAAGAGAAAAAACATAAGAATCCGTGAATGATCAAGGCAAGGCACGCGGAATATGAAACATTTGAAACCAGTCTCTTTTCGTAAGCCGATCAGGGATATACATTGCAGGAAGTGTGATGCCTTATAACAAGTTAACAACTGATTGGGTGCTGCTTTGGGTAAATGACAAAGGCTTTATAAAATCAAAGCCCAAGCACTCTGATTACTATCTAAAACTAGAAGCCTAGAAGAATGTTGTCAGTTACTGTGCACAACATTTTCTTCAGATAAACCCCGATCTTTCAACTTTTTGGCCGTCCAAAGGAAAATGCAACATAACTGGATTCCGATAAGCTCCCCAAATCAGATAACCAGAATGGACATTGAAACAAAGTATATAGGCCAAAGTAAACAGACATGGAACCAGCAAGTTTTCTCTCCACAGGTGGCTCAAAAAAAAAAATCTATCTATCGAGCTGCCACAGAATGGAGAAATAAAAAACCAATTGGCATGGTCTCCAATCAAAAATGCAAAAACCTCTGTAAAAAGCCGGTCTACAATTTTCAATATGTGCAACTTCTATCCGCATTCTTTATGAGTGCAGTTTTAGTCGTCCTGCTCTCTGGTTTAGCATGCGACCATCTGGCTCTGAAAAGAGTCCAGGCTAGGATAGAAAAAAGTTACTAGATTTCTGAGAATATAATCTGAGATGCCACAGAACTAGGAGCTGTGATGTCTTGGTATACATTTGGACCGCAAAGTGCCAAAATTGTTTTCAACACATAATGCCGGACCCGACCAGTACCATTAACAGAGCTTCAGGCAGTACCTAAAGAATCTGGATGGGGATGTTTAAACACAGAAAAAATAAAATCAACTTTAAACAACATCCAAATTAAAATCCATGGAATTAAACTACTAAAACATTAGAATTTGTACACAAATCATTAAAATCCATGGAATTAGTGCCCCCCCAAATTACAGATCATAATCAGTTATATATCTCCACCTTAAATTTCATCATCTGAATCATCATCAATCTCAATAACTTCATTCTCGCTATCAATCTCAATCACATCTAAAGGTAACATTAGTGTATTTACAACTCTCTCAACTTCCAAACCCACCAATTCCATACATTTCCTCTCTGCTACAACTCCAATCTCATCATCATTTTCAATCTTCAACTCCTCCTCCTCCTCCCTATTCATCTCAACACAGACCTTCTTGTTCTTTTGATCCATTTCTATTTCCATCTTTTAACCCATTGCAGTCATCACTCTTTGTCTCATCACACTCCACCTGTTCTTTCAAGTTAGACTGCAACAATGGCCTCTTTTGAAGCTGTTTTCTCCTCACACCCATTTTTACAGAGATCAGGAGTAAAAGAGGGGAAATTGAAAGAAGACAGTAACCAAGCTACCAAAGTGGAGCTGTGGAAGAAGATAATTTTTTTGCAGAAAAATGAAGCCTAGGAATGAAGAACTTCAATGGCGCCGGGGGTCATTCAATGGTGATTAAAAAACTCCAGAGATAATTAAGAAACAGAGCTAAAGATAATATTACATTTATGTCCTTCGGTTTGATGTCTTTTATGGGGATTATTGGTGGGTTATATAGTAAATACGTGAACTACTTTAAAAGGCACACCTACCTAGTGACTTGCTCACCTTTCAGCAAGTCCATCCATCCAGAGTCCAGACGCATGTATTAACTACTCAAAATAAAAAATTCATCTTAGGACCATTAGGCTTACAGCAGTGCTATCCCACACGATTTTGCGGGATGGTTTCCCGCAAGAAAATGACTTTTTACCGTCAGGATCATGCTAAACCGGATCTAACAAACCTTGAACCCTTTAGGGGAAGTGGTGGTCCTTTCCTAAAAGTGGTGGGTATTTTCCTGAATATTATCTAACCGTTGATTTGATGATCCAATGGTAAAGAAGGCGCTCTTGCGGGAAGCCATCCCGTAAAGTCATGTGGGATAGCATTTGTCTTAGGCTTAAGCCAAGGCCAAGGCAAGGGGTGCGGAATACTAAACAACTAAAACCAAATCACTATTGGGATAGAACGTATCCAAGAAAGTGAAAAGAACTCTGTACTGACTAGTGAGAGCTCATAGGTTCATGCGCATGGATTCGGCATCTTTTATTACAAGCTTACTCGAGACCAAAGCAAATACTCTCTCCGTCCCACTAATAAGTGACCTAATTACTTTTAGATTTTGTCCCACCATTAAGTCTTATGGGCTAGATTGGAGGTGCTAGATTAGCACATAAGTGTTGCAATTCCAAAAAAGCGTAGCAAAATTTAACACTAGTTCTCTCTCCTAGCAGTGCTAGCTTGTGAAGTAGCATGCTAGATAGTTCTGTTGAATGGTTCACCAGAAAAATACCTTTTCGCGGAATGGTTCAACTGGGGTTTTTTTTTGATCTGAACTAGATTTGTAGCACCGAATGGTTTAGCGCCCAAGGCGCGAATGGTTTGTTTGGCGCGAATGGTTCAATAGCTAAGTGGGACGTGGACTTCTAATCTAGCATGCTAGATTAGCACTCCCATAAGACTTAGGAGGTATTTCTGACTGCTAATCTAGGTGCTAGACTAGCACCCCATAAGACTAAGTCTAAGTGATCTATATAACTAAACAAGGAGATATTCCTAAAATTATCCTTTTAATTGATTATAAGAAATATGCATAATTTGATAGTCATGTTTATATTCCATTTACGTAGGTGTTTTAAAATGTTTTTCAATGGTCATTTAAGTTTGCGAACATCCGTGGTGTAGCTTGAGAGATAAATCATTTCAAAATTTCACTATTTATTATCCATAAGGGTATAAATGTAAAAGTGCTTAAAATACTTTTTCCTTGCTACCTTAAAATTGCAAGTAAACTCGAACTAAGTCACTTAATAATGGAACTCCAGGAGTATCCGGTTATTACAAGCTTGGCTTGGGTATTACTAGATTTTTTTTTGAAGCAGTCAGGACAAAGGGTATCAAACTGGTTCTTGGAAACAATTTGTCCCAGCGGTATAAGTTATAACCATCCAGACGGGTAGCAAAAATCTTTATTCCTTTTCGAATAGCGAATGGATAGCGAAGGGATAGTTAACGCTTAACACCATTAATAACCATTCCTATAAAAAAAGGGAAAATTATTGTTAGGCTGAGTACTATGGTCATTCAAGATTCAAAATTCAAGCTAACAACCGTTACAAAAGCGTTACCTTTTTCCTGATTCAACGTAAGGCTACAACATTTGCTTGAATGCAATCTTGAATCAAAACAGAAGCGACCAATAGTTGGCCGCTTTTAGTCTAAGCCATCCGATTTTATATTACAAATCAAAATCTAATGGTTATATATTTAGAACGCCAAACCATGTGGCTCTCAATGCAAAACCATTAGGCGCTTTCTATCTCAAAATGCCATTAGATTCTTTTTAAACTTAAAAACCTAACGGCTCGAATATTTGGGCGCCAAATCATTGGTCGCTTAGCGTCCAATGGTTAGACGCTTTTACAATGAATGTTGAACCACCGCAGGTGCTAGGGAGTGATTCAGAGTGACGTGGCACGATCTTGAATCTTAAATCTTGGATGACCATAGTACTCAGCCTTAGACTTAAATAGTCATAAGAGAGATGATAGTAAAAGAAGAAACAGAAAAAAGAAAGAAAAAAAACAGAATCAGTTGATCCAACTATAACATCCCAGTTACTTATTAGGATATTCAAAGAACAACCCTCGACAATATTTGTATTTAAAGCAACTGAACATGGTGTATTTTTAATGGAATTAATCGGTTGATCAAAATTCCTTGTAAAGCCTGCAATATCGCTATTTCCAGAAAATCCACCTGATTGCAAATGGAAGAATTCCCCACAGTTTCTTCACCGTTTTTTTGTTCTTCTTACTCGACCATTCTCAAATGTTGTTCTTGACAGAATCAGAAAAAACTCATTCAAAACCGAAGCTATCGAGAAAATAGTGTCATAATTTTCTTATTTCGAACAATGTAAAAAATGGTGATTCTGGGTCTCATGCTCTATTGTACATAAAACACACATACTAGAGTGAACTTTATCGTCTCTTTGGAGAAAATCTAAGGTAGGAGCATCATTATGACAAAGAATTCAAACAACGAAGGACACTTTTAGTAGAATCCTAGAGTTTCATACCTGTTTGTGAGGGAAGACAAGAAACCCATCCAAATCCAAGGAAGAGTGGCAATTTACTAGTGCAAACTCAGGGCCAAAAGCCTATTTTCTAGTATCTTCATTCACAACATTACCAACCAAATCAGTCACCTTGCCAAGCACTTGTAATAAGCTATCAACCTCATCAAATTCATGTTCGTCTAGCCGTTTTTGTCTCGGAGATTTTATAAATATTTGGAAAGTTATCTTTGAAACTAGAGGAGCATATTCACTTATCAGTGTAAAACTGAATTTCTAATCATTCTGGACTAAAATTGAAGTATTGTCTTTGACATATTGCCGAGCATTAAGAATGCATGCCCATAAACTAGATAAAATAGACTTGGAGGAAGTATTTGGGAAGAAAGAATTCCTATCACTGTAGGTGTAAATAATCCACAGGGACAGGTGGAATGATCCTCACCATGGCGTCAAAGAATCAAAAGTATGCATCTAGAAAGGATCACCTCTCAAGCGCAAGAAAAGAGGAACAAAGACAGCTCGAGAAGTCGACGAAAAGGGGGAAAAAGTTGTGATGCGATGGGCATCGGGTGCTGGAGCAATAAATGCGCTGACAGAGTTGGTAAGAAGATAAGAAGAGCTCGGTCAAGGAAGACTCGACCAAGGACCCAAAGGCGACATCGATCATCCCCACCAAGTGGGCGACATCGGGTGACGAGATAGCGAAGAGGACATCACTCGGCTTGACGTCCCGGCCAACAAATAAGAACATCGGCCGAGACATCGACCGATCACCCGAGAGGGACATCAAGGAAGCTACGCCAGGCCTAACATCATAGTACCGATGTATCATCACTTGTAACTATAAATAGAGACCATGTAGAGAGGAAGAACTTAAGTGAGAAGTGAGGAAAGAGAGCATACTCATAGCATTGAGAGAGAAACACCCGTCTTGTAACCTTGGATCGAGTAATAAGATCATCCTTTAACCCCGTGGACGTAGGTAATCATGCCAACCACGTATATCTCGTGTTCTACTACTTCCCTTGTTTGTTTTGCTTCCTTGGGATGTGTTTAATTACCTTTGGATTTAGAGGTAGGATTTTCTACATCTACATTCTGGCGCCGACTAAGGGGACGTATAACATCTCCGGATACCTTGAAATCGGACACCAAAAGGGGAAAATACGAGCTCCTAAGACACCTTGTGTGCTAGTTGATGCTAAGGGAGAAACCCTTTCGGTCTGCTATCTTTGTTTTCTTAGTAGCGTCTTGTTGAGTTGATAAAAGTTAGCTTTGCGTTCTTGCTTGTTATCTTCGTTTTCTTAGCAACATCTTGTCGAGATTGATAAAAGTTAGCTTTGCGTTCTTGCTTGTTATCTTCGTTTTTCTTAGCAACACCTTGTCGAGTTGATATAAGTTCGTTTGTGTTTTAACTGGTAGTCTCCATTTCCCAAGCAAAACAAGTTTTCCGCTTTAGAAAAGTCGTCGAGACCGCTCCGTCACGATAGGTCGTTTGCTTAAGACGCCCTCGAGAGAGTTATCGGATAACCCATGAGCTCCCTAAATAGCATCTTTCGATGTTGGTAGAAGGCGGAAGGGGACCCCATCTCGCCGACCGTGATCCGTGGCTTCAAACCCCTGTTGTAAAGAGAGATTCAACAACTCCTATCGACATCTAGTGAGGATAGTTGATGCTAAACGAAAGGCTCTAACCAGTAGCAACGCGTAGGTTACTGTGGACTATCTTCTAGGGAAAGATATTGTCGCATTTATCTCCATTTTACACCTGCCTTCATTTTAGCAAGGTAAACGAAGCACGATAATGGTGGAAACGGGGCTAGCTCAGAATCGTTGAGTCTAGTTCTTGGAAACCATGGCCGGAGGGATTATAGTGAACGGTCCGAGTCTCACCGTAATCCTACGCTAAGAGCCTCACAAAGACGGAAAATCGAGGAATCTTGCGGCCATCGCACGACGGTGACCTGAGGGCCAATCGCCGCTATCACCGCCATGAAAGAAATCTTCCGATTCAACGCACGAATGATTAATGATTTCCAGCGCTAGGAATGTTAGGACAAATAATGATTAATGCATAGGAAAAGTACCGAAAGCGATGTGTCAAGACAGCTTTTCAAAATTTGTCCTTTGCGGCAAAAACGACTTGATGGCTTTGAGACCGACACGCCAACAGATAGGGAAGCGTACTATAAAAAAAAGAATCTTTTTCATACTTCACTGAACTGCTGTACTCCATCCTTAACCTTTTCGAAAGCAGTTCGAAGTAAGTGCTGTCTACTTTGTTGACGTAGGAACGGATAGGCGAGCCAAGGAACGAGGACGATAGCAAAGGCAATGGCAAGTACCTCCAGGACGAGCAGGATCCTGAGGAACCGAGTCACGGCGGGATCTAGCGGGCAAGAGGGACTCACGGATTCCCAGCACGGAGATCGTCGACCTAACGACCGGGGCGAGACTCAGGCGTTGATCAAAGGCATGACTACGGTCGACGAGGAAGTCGATCTGGGCCGAGATGACGACTTCCCACCCGGGAGGTTGAGGATTAGCCCGAGCGGATAGGGCCGAGGAACTGGGCGGCATGGAAGACGGGAGAACCACATCGGATGTGAGGAGGATGAGGAAGTTCAAACGATACACGAGGAACGAAGGAGAGAAAGGCAACCTACAGAACACCAAGGAGATTTAGAACGAGAAGCCGAGAGGCTTAGGCAAGTACACTTGGCGGGGGGAACCCTAATCGAGACGTCCCCCGAGAATCAGTTAACCATCCACGGCTCCTGGTTATTCCCCCGGTAGTGATCGACCACCCAACGGCACCGATCGTCCCCCCTGTCGTTCTCACTACGAGACCCCCAACCGCACCCCCTAACACAACGGGACACCAAGTGAATGGTCACTCTAGTCACGAGAGCACCGAATTCGACAAGCATCGATAGGTGTAGAATACACCGTATTTACTATATAGAGTTTATGCTTTCTTTGCTATTTTTCGTGTGAATTATGTATCTTATGTTTGCTTTTGAGTTATCAGGTGCAATGGAGTCGCACGGAGGAAAAGAAGAAGAAATTGTCCAAATTGGGCCAAAGGGCGAAATTGTCATCTCACAGGCGAACTATTTGTGGAGCAGGCTGAAACGCGGCGAGCAAGGACGGAGCGAAACCTATGAATAAGCTTGTCAGATTCATGAAACCGACAGGCCATATTTGAGCTAGTTAGCCCTTAGCGGGAACAGCTGGGTGCCTAGAGTATTGGGTAACCCCTTATCTGTCTCGTTTGAGTGGGATTAGTCACTCCCTTTCTTACACCCTAGGTCGAAATCAGGTTCGACTTCATTTTTCAATTATTGTCTTCACCTGAAATCAACGGAGAGAAGAGAGAAAAGAGTAACGATTGCTGCTGAGATCGTTCAAACATGGAGAGATCGAGAGGGTGGTGTGCTAATTCGTGGGCTGCTGCTTCCATGGCAGAGATCGAAATGCAGAGAAGATGAGTTTTGGTTGAAGAACAAAAGTAACGAATGCTGCTAATAGGATCGAAGTTGTTGCCGCGGTAGATCGAAACACAGAGAGGACTCGATGCTGCAATTGATTCAGAGAGAAGCAGATTGGGTTTGAGAAAGAATTGCTCGATTTGTGATGAGCAAACTTCAGGTTCTGGTGAAAGATGAGGCTGGTTCAATGGAGGGTCTTGTACTGTTGAATCTTGAACTGAGAGAAGTTGAAGTTCATGGAATTTTGGTCGAGATAAGGCTGGGGTCGGAGTCATTCTTTGGGAAATCAGTGTGGATGATCAGGATTGTTAACTCTGGGATGTTGCTGGGATTGCAGCCAGTGGCACTGATGTTAAGCCAAGGTAAAGATGCAGAATGGAGTTGAGCTCAATGAGCTGTTGCACTGAAATGGAATTGGTGTTTGTGCTGTGGTAAGATGGAATGAGCAGGTAGTGGTGTTGCTCAGTGGCAAAGGAGTTGTTGCTGGTGCTATTAGAGCCAGGAGATGAAAATGGGCTTGAAGCAGAAGGTGGAGTCCTTGTTAGGGTCTGCTGTAGGTCAGGGTAATGGAGCAGCTAGTACTGCAGGTGTTGGAGGTGGTATGAATTCAGTGATGGGGGCTGTGTTATCAATAACAGGGCTGGTGCTGCTCTGAAGTTGCAGTTCAGGTGATGCAAGAAGGTGTTGATGGGACTGTGCTGAGCAAGAGAAAGTTGATGCTGATCCCTGGGAAATGGCAGAGCAGAACAGTGGTAGGAAATTGCAAGTGCAGCTGGTGAATTGCTGTGTCAGGATGTGCTTGAGTCTGTGAGGTGTGAACTGAGCTGTAAGCTTGGGCTGAGAATTGGCCTGGGATTGATGCACTGGTTATAGTTACAGCAAGGAATGATGGCTTGAGCATTAGCCTGAGAGGTCAGTGCTGATGATGTGTGTTGCCTATGACAGGTTTAGAAGTGGAATGGCGGGCGGCGAGAAAGATGATAGTGCTAGGTTGGCTTTGAGTTATGAGATAACAATGCAGGGTAAGAAGGCAGCCAGGCAATGGTCATGGCTGTGCCAAGCAAGTTGCAGCAGTTCTGATGTTGCACAGAGCAGAAATTGGCTGCTGGTGCTGTAGGCTGAAATGGCTGAGGCATATGATGTTGCAGGTGCAGCTTAGTTGCAGGGGTCTATGTTGTAGCTGAGTCTGGTGCTGGGTATTGGAGCTGTGATGTTGGCTTTTCGAGTGATGGCATGATGTTTAAGTGTGCTAATGCATGGAACTTAGTATTGTGGGAGTGCTTAGATGGCAGTACAGGTCAGAGCTGGTGCTGTGAGCTTGTTGGAGTTGCAGTGGCTCAGAGTGGGAATTTATAGCAGAATGGAGATGCAGCTGAGTAGCAGGTATGAATGGCTCAGGTGATGTTGTGTTAAAGGATCTGTGCAAGTTAGCTGTGAGCATTGAGCCAAGGAGTTGTAGAGCAGGAATTGGCCTGGCCTGAGGCAATATTGCAGGTGGTCCAGTGAAGCTGTAGGATGTGACAAGGTGCAAGAGTGAAATTCAGTGAAGCTGGTGGGAGAAGATGAATCTGCAGGGAATGAATTTTGAACAATTGCAGGTGCATAAGCCACAATAAATGGAAGTGCTGGGATTGAGTTATGAGCTGGAATGACATGAAAGGCAGCAATGCTGTTACAGGGCTGAGATAGCTTGCTGGCAACACTGAGGTGGGGAATGGCAGGCTAGGTTGAGAGCATAGTATGAGCTGAAATGGTGTTGGAAGCTTGCTGAGTGACGGCCATCTTGGCTGGGAGTGAAAGTTCAAGTGAATGCACAGCAGGGCCATCATGGCTGGGGTTTGAGTGACTCTTGCCAAGCCTAGTCAGACTGAGTTAGCCCCAACTCAGAGCTTACTCAGGTCTGACTCCTGAAATTGGCATTGACTCGGTTTGACCCGCTGACCCGATCCAACCCGGTTTGACCCGTTGACCGGTGACCGGGCGGACTTTGCCTGTCACCGGAGCCGACTTCCGGCGACTTTCCGGCCGATTTCCGGCCACAATACCAGGATTCCGGCGAGCACATTTTTTGGATATATTTTCACATGGGTTTCTCACACATGGTTCATGGGCTTAGTGGACTTCTACTTATTGGACCGTGGGCTTTGAAGACCTAATATGGAAAGTTGGAAGGCTATAAAAAGAAAAGTTTCTATTCTTTTTGGGATTATCACGTATTTTCTCTTTGGAGTTTTGAAGGAGAGCGATTCTACTAGGGTTTGCTTCCATTTTATTTTACATGTTCTTCATCTTATTTTTGATAATAATTATGTTGAATCAAAATACTATGAGTAACTAAATACCTATTATTGGTTATGGGATAATAAGTGGATTTCACAAATAAGATTTGATTCAATGTATTAGTTTTGTCTCGGTAATTTATTGATTATGATTCATGGTTTATAATGTTTATGATTTGATAGTTTGTTTGGTTGAGTCCTAATCAATCCGATCTACTTTCATATCTAGAGCTATATTAGGGTTTTCAATACGAAAACGTTGTCTATCCCTGATTTTGAGTAGCATAAATGTGGGTAGTGCTTGTAGTGATATATCCTACTAGTCACATATGAATCGTAACTTGGGTTAAATCGAATTAGTGCTTTTACACATTTTGGTTGCCTTGATTAGTCTTATTCCGAAAAACTTATTGCTTTTAGGGAGTTAAACTTAATTGTGCTTTTACACTTTAGGTTGCTTTCTAGAAATAATTCACATATGCATCTTTTAATGTGGTTGTGATGAAATCAGGGAATTAGCGGGATACTCTTGCGATCAAGGTATCCTAGGACTTTTAGTAAATGAGAGATTAAAATTTCAATTCTAGTCATTGTTGATAATTCAAGTTTGTGAATGAAACTATCCTGACCAATACTTTCTCCTTATTGATAAATTTTATTATTACTTTGCTTTCAATTTATTTTTATTGCTTTGAAACATCAACATCCCCCTTGGTTACTAAGAAACCGAAAATTTGCATAACAACATAAGCCTCTCTGTGGATACGAACTCTTTCTTATTGCATACTACTTTATTTTAGTGAAGCAAGAAAGTGAAATTATTTTTGACCGGGTGACAACCGATCAAATTTTGGCGCCATTCTTGGGGAGGCATATACGGCTTGTTATTAAGTTTTTAGTTTCTTTTTACAATTTTTGGTTTTATACTTGCTTTTGGTTTATTGTCTTGTTTCTCACTTGTTTGCGAGAATTGTTTTTCGTACTAATCCCTGGCTTCCAAAGATTGGAATTATCAAAGGTGCGGGATAGCTACTCGTAGAGGCACAATACTCCAACCAAGGCAAGACACAACGGAAGAACAAGTCTCGGAAGTAGAACACGAAGCTCTTCATCGAAGAGGAAGAGGAACTAGAAGAAGAAGTTCCATTCGTAGGAGAACCACTAATTGAAGAGGAAGAAACAATGGGTGACAATGCAAACCGTACACTCAAGGATTTGGCTTCACATAGGCTTGATGCACAACAATGGTGTATCCAAACAAACTCAACTTTCGAGATCAAGCCGGGGTTGCTTAGGGAGTTGCCAAAGTTTCATGGTATGGCGAATGAGGACCCAAACAAGCATCTCATGGAGTTCTATACCATTGTCAAGGCTATGCTTCCAGTGAGACTCAAGTCAATGGTGCAATGATGAAAGTTTTTCCATTTTCTATGGTGGACGGCGCTAAGGATTGGTTGTATTGTTTGCCACGGGAGTGTCACTACATGGAACGGTTTGAAGAAAATCTTTCTAGAGAGGTATTTTCCTGCGTCAAAGGCCACTCAAATTCGCAAAGAGATTTGTGGAATAAAGCAACATGTTGGAGAATCATTGTATGAATGTTGGGAGAGGTACAAGAGATTGGTGGCAAGCTGTCCACACCATCAAGTTAGTGATGCTATGATAATCCAGTACTTCTACGAAGGTCTTCAATCAAGTGATAGATATCTTCTAGAGGCTGCGGGTGGTGGTGCACTAGTGAACAAGACGGTGGCCCAAGCTACAGTTGATTGAAAGCATGGCTGCGAACTTCGCAACAATTCTACACAAGAGGTGAACCAATGGTAAGGCAAGTGCATGAAGTTAGTGATTCATTAGCATCACACCGTGAGCAAAGGATGGATAACATGGAGCACATGATGCAAAGGATGGCTGCGGTTATTTTACCTTCACATGGTGAAGGGTTGGAGCAAGCTAATGCGGTCTTTCCAAATCAGCAAAGACGGTATGATCCGTACTCAAACACGTACAATCCAGGATGGAGAGATCATCCCAACTTTAGCTATGCCAACAATCAAGGTGCGGTTTCACAACCTACTTTCAACCGTCCAAGCGGGTTTCAACCACAACAACAACCATTTCAAAGAACAACAACAACCAATGCAAAACCAAGGTTCGACATCGATGAAAAGCTTAAAGCAATGATGCAAGGTATTTCTACCATGTTCAAAGAAAGCCAACAAGAAACTAAGAGTGCTATCAAGGATTTGCAGACTCAAGTGGCTTCCATGGCGATTGATATCAACAATTTGAAGGCACAAAATAGTGGGAGACTTCCTTCTCAACCTATCAACCCAAGAGAGAATGTTAGTGCTATTACATTGAGAAGCGGTACAAAACTTGTGCAACCTGAAATTGTTGATGTGGGTGATATGGAGACCCAAAAGGAACCTATTTTGGAGGAAAAGAATGATGATTTTCCCCAAACTTCTGAGGTACCCAATTCCAACTCTAAAACTCCTATTTCTACTTATGTTCCTCCTATGCCTTTTCCTCGCAGATTTGCAAGTTCTAAGAAGGAGGAATTAGAAAAGGAGATTTTAGATATCTTCAAGAAGCTTCATGTAAACATTCCACTCATTGATGTTATCAAGCAAGTTCCCAAATATGTGAAGGTTTTGAAGGACTTGTGTACCAAGAAGAAAAAAGCTAACCGGTAATGAGGTTATGAGTGTGGGGGAAAACGCTTCGGTCTTGCAAAAGAAACTCCCACCCAAATGCAAGGATCCGGTAGTTTCACTATACCCGTAGAGATTGGTAACACAAAGATTGGTAAGGCTATGCTTGACTTAGGAGCATCCGTGAATATCATGCCAAAGATCTATTTATAAGTCTTTAAAGTTGGGTCCCTTGAAACCAACTAATATTGTGCTTGAACTTGCGGATCGTTCTAATGTCTACCCTAGGGGTATTATTGAGGATGTCCTTGTGCAGGTGAACCAACTAGTTTTTCCAGCTGATTTTTGTGTTCTAGAAATGGATGATGGTTCGGATGTGTCCATACCCCCTTTGCTTGGGAGACCTTTCATGAAGACGGCTAAAACCGTCATTGATGTGGACGCGGGAATACTCACTATGAAGTTTGATGAGGAGATAATTCGTTTCAACATGTTTGAAGTCATGCGGTATCCAAGTGATGTTCATTCGGGTGTCCATAACGCATGGGACCCTAGCTAAGGCTTTGCAAGCAAGGAGATAGTCGGGCTGACGACTTTAAACCAAGCGCTAAGTGGGAGGCAACCCACCGGTTTTGTATCTTTTCCTTTATCTTTTTATTTTTAAGCATTTTATCTTTCTTTTCGTGTTTTTGCATATCATTTGCGGAATTTCCCACCTTGAACCTTCTTTGGATGATTCAATTTTACATTGAGGACAATGTAAAGTTTAAGTGTGGGGGAGCATTTATATGATTGTATAGTTTGTTTTATGCGTTTAGTAGTTTTTTTTTTTACCATAAAAAAAAAAAAAAAAAAAAAAAAAAAAAATTGTGCTTTTTGAACTCCGAAATCTAGAAACTTGTGCCTTTAGGATGACACCATTAGTGGATGGAACCATGTTGATTGCAGGAGTTGAGGAACCGATTAACTAAAAGGGACGAACATAGCTCATGAATCATAAATTATATGATAGTTGTTACCATATCTCGGAATATCACCATATCACATGCTATTTTTATTTTTCCATGTTTATCTATTGTTCTCTAAGTGCTTTGGTGGGTCACTAAAAATCGAGTTGTTATTGCTGCTAGGATGATTAGAGTGATTGAGTTGTCTTTAAAAAAAAAAAAAAAAAAAAAAAAAAAAAAAAAAAAGAAAAAAAAAAAAAAAAAAAAAAAATATAAAAAAAAAAAAAAAAAAAAAAAAAAAAAAAAGGACCTCAATTAGACCAAAACGGAATAAAAAGACACTTGGGAATAGCAGTATGTGTGAAACGTAGTCCCTGTCTCCGTCGCCTAAACAAGCGTGGAATGCAGGATCCAAGGCAACTATCATGTACTTGCTGACAAGAAGCATGCGCTTGGATCCAAAAGATCTAATCATGCCGTCTAAAAATTGGATCCAGTTTGATCCAATCAAAAAAAAAAAAAAAAAAAAAAAAATATATATATATTATTGTGTTGAATAAAGTCACTTTTGGTTCCCTTGTATATGCCAATTGATTGATGTAGCATTCAGCACTAAGTAGCTCAATCCAATAGGGTTAGGTTCATCTTAGCAGTGACCTTCAGACAGATATGGGAAACATCAAACACTTGTGAATATCCGCCAACATCTACATCTTTATCCATCTTCTTAATCTTTTCATTGTGATTGTGGTTTGTTAGTTTCCGAGTATTGTGGCTTGTTCAACTATCTAATTAGAGTTTATTTACTAATAATTGAATTGAATTTGCAAGGTATCTCCTCCTGTAGTCAATTTGGATTCATTCATTGATTTGTCACAAATAGACGGAGTTTGAAATATAGGTTTTGTAGGTATATCTCTAGTAAACCTTCACGAGACTATAACTCGTCCACTAGGGACACTTAGTGGTTTAAAGGCTTGTTATTTACGCTAAAAGTAACCGTAGCCTCGACGACACGGAGTTGTTGTATTTTATTATTTTGTTTGATTTGCTCGAGGACAAGCAAAGTTTAAGTGTGGGGGAATCTGATAGGTGTAGAATACACCGTATTTACTATATAGAGTTTATGCTTTCTTTGCTATTTTTCGTGTGAATTATGTATCTTATGTTTGCTTTTGAGTTATCAGGTGCAATGGAGTCGCACGGAGGAAAGAAGAAGAAATTGTCCAAATTGGGCCAAAGGGCGAAATTGTCATCTCACAGGCGAACTATTTGTGGAGCAGGCTGAAACGCGGCGAGCAAGGACGGAGCGAAACCTATGAATAAGCTTGTCAGATTCATGAAACCGACAGGCCATATTTGAGCTAGTTAGCCCTTAGCGGGAACAGCTGGGTGCCTAGAGTATTGGGTAACCCCTTATCTGTCTCGTTTGAGTGGGATTAGTCACTCCCTTTCTTACACCCTAGGTCGAAATCAGGTTCGACTTCATTTTTCAATTATTGTCTTCACCTGAAATCAACGGAGAGAAGAGAGAAAAGAGTAACGATTGCTGCTGAGATCGTTCAAACATGGAGAGATCGAGAGGGTGGTGTGCTAATTCGTGGGCTGCTGCTTCCATGGCAGAGATCGAAATGCAGAGAAGATGAGTTTTGGTTGAAGAACAAAAGTAACGAATGCTGCTAATAGGATCGAAGTTGTTGCCGCGGTAGATCGAAACACAGAGAGGACTCGATGCTGCAATTGATTCAGAGAGAAGCAGATTGGGTTTGAGAAAGAATTGCTCGATTTGTGATGAGCAAACTTCAGGTTCTGGTGAAAGATGAGGCTGGTTCAATGGAGGGTCTTGTACTGTTGAATCTTGAACTGAGAGAAGTTGAAGTTCATGGAATTTTGGTCGAGATAAGGCTGGGGTCGGAGTCATTCTTTGGGAAATCAGTGTGGATGATCAGGATTGTTAACTCTGGGATGTTGCTGGGATTGCAGCCAGTGGCACTGATGTTAAGCCAAGGTAAAGATGCAGAATGGAGTTGAGCTCAATGAGCTGTTGCACTGAAATGGAATTGGTGTTTGTGCTGTGGTAAGATGGAATGAGCAGGTAGTGGTGTTGCTCAGTGGCAAAGGAGTTGTTGCTGGTGCTATTAGAGCCAGGAGACGAAAATGGGCTTGAAGCAGAAGGTGGAGTCCTTGTTAGGGTCTGCTGTAGGTCAGGGTAATGGAGCAGCTAGTACTGCAGGTGTTGGAGGTGGTATGAATTCAGTGATGGGGGCTGTGTTATCAATAACAGGGCTGGTGCTGCTCTGAAGTTGCAGTTCAGGTGATGCAAGAAGGTGTTGATGGGGTGTGTCTTGAGCAAGAGAAAGTTGATGCTGATCCCTGGGAAATGGCAGAGCAGAACAGTGGTAGGAAATTGCAAGTGCAGCTGGTGAATTGCTGTGTCAGGATGTGCTTGAGTCTGTGAGGTGTGAACTGAGCTGTAAGCTTGGGCTGAGAATTGGCACAGGATTGATGCACCGGGTTATAGTTACAGACAAGGAATGATGGCTTGAGCATTGGCTCCGAGAGGTCAGTCTTGATGTGTGTTGCCTATGACAGGTTTAGAAGTGGAATGGCAGGCAGAGAAAGATGATAGTGCTAGGTTGGCCTGAGTTATGAGATAACAATGCAGGGTAAGAAGGCAGCCAGGCAATGGTCATGGCTGTGCCAAGCAAGTTGCAGCAGTTCTGATGTTGCACAGAGCAGAAATTGGCTGCTGGTGCTGTAGGCTGAAATGGCTGAGGCATATGATGTTGCAGGTGCAGCTTAGTTGCAGGGGTCTATGTTGTAGGCGAGTCTCAGTCTTGGGTATTGGAGCTGTGATGTTGGCTTTTCGAGTGATGGCATGATGTTTAAGTGTGCTAATGCATGGAACTTAGTATTGTGGGAGTGCTTAGATGGCAGTACAGGTCAGAGCTGGTGCTGTGAGCTTGTTGGAGTTGCAGTGGCTCAGAGTGGGAATTTATAGCAGAATGGAGATGCAGCTGAGTAGCAGGTATGAATGGCTCAGGTGATGTTGTGTTAAAGGATCTGTGCAAGTTAGCTGTGAGCATTGAGCCAAGGAGTTGTAGAGCAGGAATTGGCCTGGCCTGAGGCAATATTGCAGGTGGTCCAGTGAAGCTGTAGGATGTGACAAGGTGCAAGAGTGAAATTCAGTGAAGCTGGTGGGAGAAGATGAATCTGCAGGGAATGAATTTTGAACAATTGCAGGTGCATAAGCCACAATAAATGGAAGTCTTTGGGATTGAGTTATGAGTGGAATGACATGAAAGGCAGCAATCTTTATTCTGGTGAGATAACTTGGCTTGCAACACCGAGGTGGGGAATGGCGAGGCTAGGTTGAGAGCATAGTATGGTGAGCCGAAATGGTGTTGGAAGCTTGAGAGTGACGCCATCTTGGTGGGAGTGAAAGTTCAAGTGAATGCACAAATAGGGGCCATCATGGTCGGGGTTTGAGTGACTCTTGCCAAGCCTAGTCGGAGGTCGAAGTTAGCCCCAACTCGAGCTTACTCGAGTCGACTCCAGAAATTGGCATTGACTCGGTTTGACCCGGCCGACCGATCCAACCCGGTTTGACCCGTTGACCGGTGACCGGGCGGACTTTGCCTGTCACCGGAGCCGACTTCCGGCGACTTTCCGGCCGATTTCCGGCCACAATACCAGGATTCCGGCGAGCACATTTTTTGGATATATTTTCACATGGGTTTCTCACACATGGTTCATGGGCTTAGTGGACTTCTACTTATTGGACCGTGGGCTTTGAAGACCTAATATGGAAAGTTGGAAGGCTATAAAAAAAAAGTTTCTATTCTTTTTGGGATTATCACGTATTTTCTCTTTGGAGTTTTGGAGGAGAGCGATTCTACTAGGGTTTGCTTCCATTTTATTTTACATGTTCTTCATCTTATTTTTGATAATAATTATGTTGAATCAAAATACTATGAGTAACTAAATACCTATTATTGGTTATGGGATAATAAGTGGATTTCACAAATAAGATTTGATTCAATGTATTAGTTTTGTCTCAGTAGTTTATTGATTATGATTCATGGTTTATAATGTTTATGATTTGATAGTTTGTTTGGTTGAGTCCGAATCAATCCGATCTACTTTCATATCTAGAGCTATATTAGGGTTTTCAATACGAAAACGTTGTCTATCCCTGATTTTGAGTAGCATAAATGTGGGTAGTGCTTGTAGTGATATATCCTACTAGTCACATATGAATCGTAACTTGGGTTAAATCGAATTAGTGCTTTTACACATTTTGGTTGCCTTGATTAGTCTTATTCCAGAAAACTTATTGCTTTTAGGGAGTTAAACTTAATTGTGCTTTTACACTTTAGGTTGCTTTCTAGAAAGAATTCACATATGCATCTTTTAATGTGGTTGTGATGAAATCAGGGAATTAGCGGGATACTCTTGCGATCAAGGTATCCTAGGACTTTTAGTAAATGAGAGATTAAAATTTCAATTCTAGTCATTGTTGATAATTCAAATTTGTGAATGAAACTATCCCGTGACCAATACTTTCTCCTTATTGATAAATTTTATTATTACTTTGCTTTCAATTTATTTTTATTGCTTTGAAACATCAACATCCCCCCTTGGTTACTAAGAAACTGAAAATTTGCATAACAACATAAGCCTCTCTCAGGATACGAACTCTTTCTTATTGCATACTACTTTATTTTAGTGAAGCAAGAAAGTGAAATTATTTTTGACCGGGTGACAACCGATCAGAAACTTGGCGCTAGAATACGAGAATTACCGGCTCCGCAATAGGAGAGCGGGGTCGAGAGGATCATCAAGCCGAGGCGCCTCTAGCAACCACACTCCACCAAGGGACGCCCCACCCCTTCACCGAGCCGAGGACGAGCACCCGACCCTAATCGGCCAAGAGAAGGGTATGGGCCATACGAGGATTCTTCGGCCGATGAGGAAGCAACCAACGAGAGTACGGACGCGTCCACCAAACAAAAGATCGAACGGCTCGAGCGGATGGTTAAGAAACCACCGGAGACGGCGAGGATGATAAGTTAGCGAAGTAATCAATGAAGCCCCCGAAGACGCCGTTTACCGGGAGTTGGACCGAACACCATTTCCACCAAAGTGCACGCTGCCAATCTTCCCATCTAGGTTCGATGGCACAAGCGACAAAGGAGAACACATCAAGATGTACGGCATGTCCTTACTACGGTGGAAGAATCACGATGTGGTAATGTGCAAGTTCTTCCCTGCTAGTCTAGAGGGAGAAGCGAAAAGTTGGTTCTACACCCTGCCCGATAAATCCGTTGGGAGCTATGCGGTTTTGGTGGAAACCTTTCTCGAGACGTACATGCATAACAAAGATAGCTCGGCCCCAGTCGACAAGTTATTTACCCCAGCACGAAGACTCGGGGAGCGCTGCGTTCAACGGAATGAGATGGAGGAAGTTATGCACGGATATAGGGAAAGCACCGGTCGACCAACAGATATTCGGCTTCGAGAACTCGCTAAGAAAGACGGATCCCATCTCAGGTGGCAATGTACACAGAGAAGCCTAAGACACTAAGGGAGATCCTAAGATGCGGGAGCACTATATCGCCTTGGAGGAGATTCGGGAAGGAGCGCAAGATAGGGGAATACAAGAGGCAAGCACCGCAGACGAGGCTACCCCAGCGGAAGCCACGCCGAAACGATCCGAGAAAAGGCCCGTTGCCCAGCCCCAGGGTGAAAACAAGAAAGTTTGGGTCGAGAAGGGAAAGAAGCCTCGCCACGAGCCAAGATCATATACTCCGCTCAATGCGCCCTTGGAAGAGGTGTTCAAGGAGGTTGAAAAGAGGAATGACATCCGTTATCCCAAGACTGGGGAATCCAATTCGACGGGACAAGGAACCACCCGGAGTTCTCGCCATTATCATCGGTTCTGCGGCCATTCAACCAATGATTGTAGAGAAGTGAAAGACATCGTCCAAAGACCTGATCCGCGATGGGTACCTACGGCATTTTGTCAAAACATTGTCGACACCGGCCCAGCCCGAGGTCCCAAAGACACCAAATAAGAATCAATCGCGGTGCTCGGCCACTTGCAATACCATATCACACTCGGCAACACAAGGATACGATTTAGGGACCGTATCACCTCGAGGATACACAAGAGAGACAGACGGGCGAGAGAAATCTTTAGTGTGGCCAAGACCCTCCCTATGGAGCCATGGATGATGCACGGCATTACTTTTTCGGCGAAAGATGTTCCATTAAACGGGCAAGCACATGGGGATCCCTTAGTAATAACCCCGCTGGGACGAGGAATGGGGCGTCCGCAGATATTAATGGACAAGTGGTAGTTCAAAGGGAAGTTCTGTTCTATGACACTTTCAAGAGGATGGAATTGTCCGATGACATCCCCGATCCCGTCGACTTATCGAATTTACTTTCTTCAACGGTACGGTGACAGTGCCAAAGGGAGAAGTCACTCTCAGAGTCTCGGACGGGGAAGGGTTCCTTGACACATTGACCACCTTTTGCGTAGTCGATGTCGCATCACCGTATGAAGCGATCCTGGGACGACCTTGGATCGCAGGGATCAAGGGAGTCGCCTCGGCCTACCATCAAAGATTACGCTTCCCTTCCTATCGCGGAGTAGTAGAGGTGCTAGGCGACCCCCAAGCGGCAAGACAGTGTGTGCAGATAGACATCCAACAGAACGAGGAAAGACGGTCGAGGAAACGCCAAGAAAAGAAGAAGTCTAAGGAAATGGAGGCGGGAGAGGAATTGGAAAAGGTAATGTCGCAAGCCATCGCCACCTACGAAGCGGGCGAGACAGAAATCTTATAGCAATCACAGGAACCGGCAACCGTCGGCGAGCCGAAGCAAAACTTTTCGGCCCTAGAACCAACCCTAAAAGTCAACTGGGCACACGAGGAGGAGCGAGGTTAGTGAGAATAGGGTCACGCTAACGAACGAATGGTCCCAAAGAATGATAACCCTCCCGAAGGAGCACATGGATGTATTCGCTGGCAAATGCACGACATGGAATGAATCGACCTTAAGTTTGCTCACACCATCTCGCGGATAGACCCCAAGTTCAAACCGATCGTGCAAAAGATGAGAAGAATCGCACCCGAGCTACAATCGCGATGGAGGCCGAGCCGAAAAAAAGCGTACGCTTGCAGAATCATCCGAAAGGCCCAATATCCGCAATGGATATCTAATATGGTAATAGTCCCCAAAAGGAATGGGGGCGTCCGAGTTTGCGTCGACTATAGCGATTTGAACAGGGCATGCCCAAAGGATGACTTTCCTCTCCCCAAAGATCGACCGTTAGTGGAATCCATTGTCGGGTATAAGGCGATAACACTCATGGACGAGTACTTGGATATAACCAAATCCCCCGCCCCCGAAGATCGGAACATACATCTTTTTCACGCCAAGAGGACCGTGTTGCTACACCAAAATGCCATTCGGGCCGAGAAATGCGGGCACCACATATCGAGGTCTGGTGGAGGACATGTTTGAAGATAAAATACACGACACCATCGAAGTATACGTGGACGACATGTTCAGTCAAGAGTAAAGTGGCCGATACTCACATCGACGACCTTAGAGACATCTTCCAGACCATGAGGAAGTACAAGATGAGGGCGAATCCGTCCAAGTGCACCTTCTGGGTCACCTCGAGCAAGTTTCTAGGATACATAATCACCGACAAAGGGATCGAGGCAGATCCGAGATAAAATCAAAGCCGTAAAGAAATGCCATCACCCGTAACAGATTAAGGACGTGCGGGCGAGCGAACTAGAACTTGGCGGCTTTAGGACGATTCATCTCGATCGTCGACAAGTGCAAGGATTTTTTCTGGACGTTAAGAAAGGAGAGAAGTTTAAATGGACCGAGGAGTGTGAGGAAGCATTCCAGAAAAATCAAGCAACACATGGCGAGCCTCTGGTCTGCAAAGACCCGAGCCCGAAGACATACTAACACCAGTATCTCGGGCAACCACCATGCTATCAGCGCCGTGTTGGTCAAGAACGAGGGAGCAGAGGGAAAAGCCGGTATATTTCATAAGCAA
The DNA here is from genome assembly GCA_023531295.1 of Papaver armeniacum. NCBI lineage: Eukaryota > Viridiplantae > Streptophyta > Magnoliopsida > Ranunculales > Papaveraceae > Papaver > Papaver armeniacum. The sequence goes on along the minus strand of JAJJWW010005764.1, from coordinate 802,063 downwards.
GACCATGAACCCTATGGAAAAGAACTACACCAGAATCGAGCAACTCATACTAGCGCTAGTGTTTGCAACACAGAAGCTCCGGACATATTTCCAAACTCACAAGATTCGAGTGCTCACCAAGTCCTCCATAGAGTCAGTACTCGACAATGCAGCTAGGTCGGGGCGGATCTCCAAATGGAGCGCACAAATAAAGCGATTCGATATCTTTTATAAAATGAGGACGGCGGTGAAAGCGCAGCGATGGCGATTTTTTGCGTACTTCCTCTCAGTGACGAGGACGAAGTAGAAGACATCCCCGGAATGGAGGAAGATCGAGAAGACCCACCCGATTTACTCGAGACCTGCAGCCCGACACGATGGGAGGTCTTCGTCGACGGGTCATCCAATAAAGACGGATCGGGTTTAGGCCTGGTCTTCACGACACCAAAGGGCAAGAAAATGGTCCACTCCTTTAGGCTTGAGTTTAAAGCAACCAACAATGTCACGGAGTACGGCGATAATACATGCCCTACGCTTGATTGTGGAGATGGGCATCCAGGAGGTACGACTGACAAGCGACTCCCAGCTAGTTGTGCGGCAAATCACCGGGCAATATGCCATACATGACCCTTTGTTGCAAAAATACTGGGAGCTCGCCCAATTCTACATCGGGCAAATACCAAGCATCAAATTCCGACACATCTCGCGAAAAGACAATCGGCATTCGGATGCCCCGCATATATCGCTTCCATGTTGACAGACTCAAGCATTGAGGGTATTAGAATCATGAGGATCCTAATGCCTTGATGCCGAGAACGTGGATATCGGCGTACAAGTCGCGGCAACCACTACCGATCAATACCGGGCCGATGATTGGAGGAAGCCGATCCATGAATACCTCGAAACGGGAAGGTTGCCCAAGGAGGCTGAGATCAACAAGATCAAGAGCAAAGCCGCCGCAGTTTGAACTTCGGGATGGCACCCTATACCGAAAATCGTACTAGGACCATTGCTAAAGTGCCTAAGTAAGGAGGAGGGCAGATGATCCTTAACGAATTACACTATGGGGCTGCGGGAAACCACAGCTCGGGCCGCATCCTAGCGGCACGAGCTAAAACCATGGGATACTTCTGGCCATACATGAATGAGGACGCGAGGCATATGGCCACCGTTTGCGACGAGTGCCAGAAATTTGGGAAGAAGATACATGCGCCTGCCGTAACATTAAACTCCGTCATCGCTCCCCGGCCCTTCGCTAAATGGGGAATCGACATCGTAGGACCACTACACGTCGGATCGGGACAAAGGAAGTATTTAATTGTAGCCACCGACTATTTCACCAAGTGGGTTGAGGCCGCTCCGCTAAGGCACATACGGGATAAGGATGTCTTTCGGTTCATCCGGGAACACATCATATGCCGCTTTGGGATTCCTACTGCAATCGTCTCGACAACGGAAACAATTGCAAGGCAAAAACATCGACTGCTATTCAACACTTACAACATCCGAAAGAGCAAGTCCACGCCCTATACCCCAAAGCAATGGACAAGCCGAGATCACAAACAAGACCATCGCCGATAACATGAAGAAGAAACTTGACGGGGAATACGGGGAATGGTGCGAAGAGCTCTACAACGTCCACGTGGGCATATAGGACAACTCGCAGGGAGGCAATCGGATCTGTCACCCTTCATGTTGACATACGGGACCGAAGCCATCCCCGCCTACGGAGGGGCGATGATACCTACCACGAGGACCGAAGCATGGAGGCGAAACATCTCGGCGGACCTTATCTTGGCTAAAATCGACGATTTAGAAGAAACGAGAGAGATGGCCCTGCAAAAAATGGAAAATTACCAACGAAGGATCCAACGAGAATACAACAAGCGGGTCCGTCTAAGAGAATTCCAACCGGGGCAGCTGGTACTAAAACACCTACCTAGCTATGAGCGTGACAATAAGGGCGGTAAACTTGCACCACGATGGGGAGGACCCTACACCATAGTCGAGAAGGTCGGAGAAGGGGCATACAAGATACTGAAGCCGGACGGAACACCCGAGCCACGACCATGGAACGCGACACGACTAAAGCTCTACCATCCATGAAATCAGGTAAGATATCTTGTCATCCATTTCCGTGAAAGGCCGCGTGGGGTTGAAAATATGATAAGTGCGTCTGAATGGTCGTTTCGAACCCGGGGCGATGGCATTGTGCAAGTGCCGGGGCGACTTACACTAACACGGACTATTCGAACTCTAGGGCGATGGCATTGTGCAAGTGCCGAGGTAGTCCAGGGCCCCGGCGGTTGGAAACCAAATCGATTGTCGGGGCATGAGTACTCGACGGTCGAAGCGATCAACATTGCTCTCCTCGCAAGTGGCCGAAATCACTTGCCCAAGAAGATTAATCGATAACTTCTTGGGGTGTCGATCCCATAGAAACTAGGCAAGACCCACTTCCCTTCCACTAGATCTCGAAAGACGGTGATGAGATGCCTCAATCAGGACATGGCATCGGGCCCGATGACCCTCCTTGTTGAGTGTGTTCGACAGAAATGGCATTTATGACTAACCTATCTATTCGTACAGGCATACATAACAAGGCTACGACAGCAAACCACACACGGGCAACTCAGCATAAATAAGGATAATAACATCAGCAGTATAATAGTGTCAGTAGCAAGAAGAGCGAACAACCGGCAACGCAAAGACCCCAATTAAAGTTTACGAAAATAAAGGTGTTCAAACGAATTACAACCCGGAGAAGAAGGGCAAGATAGCGACGCAGCGCTACAAAAACATGATCACTCTTTGGAGGGAGTGGAACCCGTAGCTGTCTTCTTGGCGGCGGATCGGCTCGTTTCTTATCCAAAGACCGCCTTCACACCGGCCTTGACCTTCGAGACAAGCTCATCACCGAACTTCGCCTTCTCGACAAAGAAGATCCGCGCTAGCTGCTCCGATGCCGCTTCGGCGGTGGCCGCTCGATCGAGCAAATGAGCCTCCCTCCCCTTTAAACGGACGATCTCTTCTTCCAACGAGGTCGCTTCTTCTGCTCGGCTGCCAAGACAACAAGAACGGGTCAGTCACACAACAACGGTGAAACAACAACACGGAAAGCACTACACAAGGCACACCACCTTCCAAAGAAAGGGGCAATTACTCTAATGGACTCCTCGGACTCGGACGAGGCTACACTCGAGAGAAGATATCTTCAAGACAGTTCTAGATATCGCTGTTCATTAAACTCATTAGTAGGGCAATACTTCTTGTGATCACTCCATTCCTCCCTCCTCTCGCGAGAGTGGGCAGCCTTGCAAACCTGACAATTGAGCACGAACCCAATCCAACTCCTCAGAAACCTTTACGGACTCCTTAAGCCTCTCGAGGGACTCTCGGCTACACTTCTCGGCCGCGTCCCTCTCCCCCAAGATCCGGAGGCGATCTGCATGCAAATCTCGAACCTGGAGTCTTAGCCGACCGCATTGTTCCTCTAAGTTGTCGGCCGATAATGTTTTCTCGGCCGCTATACCTTGGAAATGAGCTAGGTCCGCCCTCGCATTATCAATTTCCTCGAACATACTCAAACGTCTCATACCGATAAAGTTTGGATTGAAGATCTTCAATATCGGTTTCTAGACGATCAATCTTAGCATCCTTATTAACTATTCTCTGTTGTAAGTTCGAAACGTGATCCCGTTCTATGTTCGCTTCCCTCTTCAACAGACGATACCTTGTGGCAGCGTCGGCCTCCGCAATAGAGGATTCGGCTAAGTAGGGAGTACTAAACTTAGGATATTGGCACTACAAGATCAATCATAACTAGTCGCGAGTAAAACGAATACCTTGGGTTTTGGCCAACTCCTTCTCCAACCCTCGAGACCGTTCACGCTCCCCGCACGCAATAAGAGACGAAGATCCTCCCTCTCGATGGCCTCCCGACGTTGGATGGCAGCATTCAACAGCGAGCGGTTGACATCCTAAGAACAACACCAACATAGTCAGCCCTAAACAAAAACAAGAACGCAACACCCAAACGGTTTAACTCACCAGGAGATCAAAGGTACTCTTCGGACCCACTTCATACAAAGAGACGGCATTGACCTTCTCTTCATCGGACGAGAGGCAAAATCGGGGAGATGAGTGCCCCAGCGGAGTTGCACATAGGGCCCGAGATGGTGAAGGAAATCACGTTATCGGAGTTAGGGACCGCGGTAAGGAAAGTCTTGGCGGTTGACCCCCGACAACAACATTCTCCACGTCGCGCCGATCAAACCGTTCCCACCACCACCCGACTTCTCCGTCCGACCCGACTCCCCCTCATTACCAAGGACATCATCCTCATCATCAAAAAGACCTTCTTCATTATCACCTTCATACACAACATACACACATTGCCATCGGCGAGAACAATCCCTTCACCACCGCTTCCCTGGCACATTCTTCTCCGGGGCAAACACATCCTCCTTAGGTTCTTTACCCCTTCCCTTGGGCTTCCCACCTACAAAGGCAGACGAATCGTCAGACGACTTCTGAGGCGACCTCCCCAGGAAATGTGACAAAGGTAGTCGATCCTCGGGATCCTCACCGTCCTTCGCCGAAGCACCAACAGCCTTGTCAACCCTCAACTTCATCCATGAGCCGACGTCGGATCCATGCAAGGCAACAAATAGGGTACGTATATGTACGTTAAATAAAAAAATAATAAGTATATTTGTTACCTTCCCCGTATCCTCCTCGCTCAGAATCCTATCCCTCTTCCGATGAACGAAAGCCTCGGGGAAGGAATACCCCGGACTTAGTCCGAAAAACACCAAAACAAAACATCACCCCGCAAGTCGCCCGAGCCGATCAATCAAACTAGAGAGACAGAGAAATGCACCGACCCGATCAACATTGACTACCCGATAAAGGATAAAATTCGGTGAGGAGGGGAGTTAGCCGCTCAAAAGAGGACCGGAAATAGCCAAGGGAACCCTGGTCCCAAGCCGTGTCATTAGTATGATGGGCGTGCTTGTTGGAACTCTTTCCTCGGGGTCTTCATCCAAAAGAAGTCTCTAACTCCTTCGGGAAGAGTTTTATGACGATGAGGGCTGGCAGACAAACCCTAAGCAGAGATCGCCATTAGTAGTGGTCCCGCTCCGATAATTATCAAGCAAGCCGGCGGGAGTATAGTCACTCGCACAGGGAAGAATTATAGGTAGACCAAGTAGTAGGAGCGCACTCGCCTCGACTACGCCTCTCCCACTCGGACAGATACGGAAAGTATTACCATTCCATTGAGCCAAGGCACGGCACGGACGGATCTTAGAAAGGGCCTCGTACAAGAACTCAGGCGACTAGGATCATATAGAGGGAAACGCAGCCAGCTCTAGCCGGCCCCCTCGGTGACAATGGTCGCCTCGGCCGAATGAGGAAACCTCAAAACATCCTCCTTCTTCGAACACCCTCTCGGCCTGACAAGAGCCTCGACATCATACCCGTGAAGACCGAATTCATCTTTCACCGTTGAACATATTGCTCGTCCGTTAAGTCCTTAGCAGTCCTCTTGTCGGCCCTACAAGAAAACGAAGACGGTTATCGGGAAAGATAGAATCTAGAGCGCGATAATCATACTTGGAAGGACTCTCTACGACGAACGGGGAATCAAGCGGTGCGCCGTCTTCGTCGGAAAACACATAACTCACACACCTTCTTTCTGTCATTTGAGGAGTTGAAGATGCCATACAAACTAATGAGAAAAACGGCAGGAGAAGCGAAACACGACCGGAACCGGAGGTTGCAGCGGCAACGGAGACGGAGAAGACGACGGATAACGGAGAAGAAAGGGAAGAGATTGGTCGAGAAAATAGCCAGCAGCAACGAAAAGAAGACGGAGGAAGAATGAAGTTGCGGAGAGGATGGAGGAAGAATGAAGTTGCAGAGAGGATAGAGAAAGAGTGAAGTTGCAGAGAAGGAAATAAGGGGGAAACAAGGTTTAGGCATCGGGCTTATAAACCCCTCCTGTGGTGACCGGCAGAGAAGGTGAACCGGTTGCGAATGGCAAGCGAGTGGGGGAACAAAGATGCGTAAAACCGGCATGACCGAGGACGTGGGAAGACGAGGCGGTTATTCTTCCCCACGTGTTGACCACACGAGTGAAAGAAGGGGCATAAATGTAGGTGTAAATAATCCACGGGGACAGTGGAATGATCCTAAGCCATGCATGCATCAAGAAAGTATGCATCTAGAGTACCGGATCACCTCTGGGCGCAAGAAAAGAGGAACAGAGACAGCTCGAGAAGTCGACGAAAAGGGGGAAAAAGTTGTGATGCGATGGGCATCGGGTGCTGGAGCAATAAATGCGCTGACAGAGTTGGTAAGAAGATAAGAAGAGCTCGGTCAAGGAAGACTCGACCAAGGACCCAAAGGGCGACATCGATCATCCCCACCAAGTGGGCGACATCGGGTGACGAGATAGCAGAAGAGGACATCACTCGGCTTGACGTCCCGACCCGAACAAATAAGAACATCGGCTGAGACATCGACTGATCACCCGAGAGGGACATCAAGGAAGCTACGCCAGGCCTAACATCATAGTACCGATGTATCATCACTTGTAACTATAAATAGAGACCATGTAGAGAGGAAGAACTTAAGTGAGAAGTGAGGAAAGAGAGCATACTCATAGCATTGAGAGAGAAACACCCGTCTTGTAACCTTGGATCGAGTAATAAGATCATCCTTTAACCCCCGTGGACGTAGGTAATCATGCCGAACCACGTATATCTCGTGTTCTACTACTTCCCTTGTTTGTTTTGCTTCCTTGCGGATGTGTTTAATTACCTTTGGATGTAGAGGTAGGATTTTCTACATCTACAATCACCACAAAAAATTTCATGAACTATTTTTCTCCACATCGCTTGATAGGCAGGTTGGCTCCTATCTAGGATAATAAATTGAAATGCCAGGTGGCCTGGCAAACTTGTCTCGCAACTATGGGGAAAAAAAGGTTAAGAGGCACAATTTATATCATCTATGATCAAGAATCTGTCGCTTGCGATGAAGACATTGTCTCCAAAGTTGGTTCTCTGCCGCCTATAAATACATATATTCTCATTTTATTTCTTCACACCTTTTCATATTTCCTCTCCACCTTCTTCACATTTCTTCTCCAAATATTGCAACCTATTTCTTTCCAAATGAACATTTTTAGATTTGAAAATGAGATTATTCATACTACTTCAAATAGACCGGAAGATAGCAACAAACATATTTTTAAATTGCTTAGGGAGAGAAGAGTCAAAATAAACTATCTAAAAGGTAAGCCAACCAATGAAAGACTTATCAGCGAAAATACTAGTATAATACAAAAAGGGGAATTACAACAAATATGACTGCCAAAAGGTTAAAGGACAAGATCGTGTACAATAATTCATCATTCTAAGACCATCTAGCATAAGTAGTATAGACAATAGGCATTCTAGTGATAAGGATTACTCTAGCAGGGATACCATTTCTGGTAGCTTTCCAAAGGAAAACCTGAATAGGATGACAAACTTTAAGTTCACAGACACTATTTAGAATATTTTTACTTGGGGAAGGTCGAATACCCCTGAGCAACTGCAGTGGTGCGACCATAACCAAAGAGCAAAGAGCAAAAAAAAAACTAAAATTTGGGTTTAGTCCGTGTTGTAACGCAGTGGAGGGAGACTAAAATTTGGTCAGGCGCAACTTTGAGTTACGCCCAACCAAAGTAATTCCAAATCTCGTCCCATTTTTTTTTTTTTTTTTTATCATTGTTTACGCAACTCAAAGTTGCGCCAATTTTTTTTTTTTTTTTATTGTTGGGCGCAACTCAAAGTTGCGCCCAATTTTTTTATTTTTTTTATTATTGTTGAACTCAAAGTTGCGCCCAATTTTTTTTTTTTTTTTTTTTTTTATTATTATTAGCGCAACTCAAAGTTGCGCCCCATTTTTTTTTTTTTTTTTTTAATTGTTGGGGCGCAACTTTGAGTTACGCCCCATCAGGCGAAACTTCAATTTACGCCCGACTAAAGACCAGACTAAAGACTAAATATGGTCTGGGTTTTGGTTATAGTCCGGTCTTTGGTCTTTACTCCGTCTCCACTGCGTCTGTTTTTTACCAAAAAATTTGGTTATACTCCACGACTGTGGATGCTCTAAGACCCAAATAGACAAATTTAGAACCAAATCTCCCATTATTTGAAAGATCTGGAGGCCTCCTACATGGAGTATAAACGAGGCTTTAGAAAATAAGAACAATGTACTTAACAAAAGCATTGTCAAGGTGAGTATTTAAACTACTGCAATTCTGGGATCTAGTATCCAAGCTAGTTAATAAAATAAGAGACTTTAATACTAGGATTTATCGGAACAAGAGGATTAGGAGTAGCATACCCCAGTGAGGGATCCAGTTATCACACCACGAGTCAATAAACTGACCATATCCCACAATCCATAAAACAAAAGGTTTAATCAATTTCTTTATGTTGAACATACATCTCCATATCTAAGAACAAGTTTTAGGAATTTAACATTAACGAAATCTAAATTAGGTTAATATTTAGACTTTAAAATAGACCCAAGAAGGAAGTCAGGATTAAGCAATTCTAGCTATTATGGCCAAATTTTTCAGCATAGCTTTGCGAAAACCAATTCCACCTTCAGACTGGAGAGGAAAAGAAATGTCACAACCTAGCAAATACAATTTTATTTCCTTACGATCAAGGATTTCACTCCACCAGAATTTACAGAGGTGAGTGTCAATCTTCTTATACTGGTCCTTTGGGATTCGAAAAGCATCCATTTGGTAAAGAGGGATGCTTTATCCCACATGTATAACAAGAGTAGTCCTAGCAACTTTTGAGAGAATTTTGTGAAACTAAGAGCAAATCCTAGCATCGACAGACCAAGAATGTTCATATGTGTGTGAACTTTTGATTTCTGAAAAAAGATAGGAATACCTAAATAATTTCACCCATATCATGAGTATGAATATTCAAAATATTAAATAAATGCTGCAATGCATGACTTTGGATATTCTTGCTGAATAGGATGCCAGATTTATAAAAATTGATTTCTTCTCGGTAGACCACAGGATAATTGTGCAAGTAATTTTTGATAATTTGGAAATCATCAAGGGTAACTTTTTTTTTAATTGAAAAAAAGGTTTCTCTCATATAATTGACAAAAAAGTACCATAAGTTATGTAGTTGGAATTACGGTATACCTTTATATCTTCGTTCCAAGTTTGAATGTTTAAATAAACTAACATATCTCTTAAACTATTGTCTAACCAGTTATGAGTATAATAACATATTTGTTAAAAACAACAAGTTTTGCTGCCGAGATAATTTGGGATCTCCTACTATTCTGACATTCCTTTTTAAACACTACGTCACACCTTGCTTTCCAAATGTACCATGTATACGCTACAAAGCAGTCTATTCCAATATTTTCTATATCTGGATTTTCAAAGCAATCACTTTGCCAATCATGAAAAATAGTTTTTCCATTAAGAATAAACTGCATAGAAAAGTTAAAATGCATCCGAACTTGAGTAGCATAATTGCATTGAAGAAAAAGATGTGTTAAAGATTCTTGTCCTTCATTACAGAGTTTACAAATAATACCTATGTCTAGGATTACAACCGCTACTATAATACTATTAGGGAGAATAACATGAGTTGCTTTCCAGATAAAATGTTTTACAGAAGGAGTAGTATCTATCCTCTATATCCTATTCCATTTTTGATGAGCATTACCATTATGTTTATTTGGTTATATAAGAATTTCACAGAAAACATACCTTTGTGGTTTAGGGTCCAATGAGGAGTACCTTCCTTATCAGCAACAAAAATTGTAATAATCTATGTTTTCTCTAAGTTTCATCATCAAAACATTTAGACAGTTTAACTAAATCCCAAGTATGGTGTAGGGTAATAAGATAGTTGGCTTTAATGAGATTATCAGTTCCCATTTGAGGTTTCTGCATAAGAGGAATCCTTTCTGGAATCCAGAAATCATCCCAAATGTTAATGTTGGTTCCATTTCCTAATTCCCAGAAATAATATTTTATTATCTGTTGAATGCCAGTTAACATGAATTACCATATCCAACAATCACTCCTATTAGTGACTATATTTATGTATAATATATCACAGTTTGGATAATACCTGGCTTTGAGGATGGAGGTACAAAGAGAATATCCCTATTAATACAAAGAGAAAATTCTTTTAACCTCCAACCCATCTTAGCTATCATATCTAGGTTAAAAAAATTTACATTCTTAGTTCCCAATTTTCCTTTTTCAAGGAATTTACAAACTGAGTCCCAATTCTTCAAACAGACCCCTTTTTTACCTCTTTCATTAAGACATTTTTCATTTTTTTCCCCTCCAATAATTTCTTTGGAGTTTAGTGATACTGTTACATATTTTAACTAGAATCTTAAAACAATTCATTTGGTACACACAAAGACAGGAAGTAACATTTTTATTTATAATTGTTTTCCTAGCATTGTTTAGATCAGTTCATTTCCAACTCTGCATCATATGTTTTATTTTATCAACCATAGGTTCCAAACACTGAATTTTTGATCTATAGTGGTGAACCTAGGTATTTATCTTGTACAGATATAGCAGTGACTCATAATATTTCCTTTTAGCTATGTTTAATGCTAGTTTCAGTTTTTGGACTAAAAATATTCTTGACTTACTTAGATTGATTAGTTGGCCAGATATGGTAATTCGAACTCCTTAAATATTTTAACAAGATTATGACACGATTTTTCATTGATCTTACAGAATAAAAGACAATCATCCGTAGACAGTTAATGGCTTATAAGAGGAGCTTGGTGAACAATTTTTATACCTTTTAACAAACCTGAATTTTCAGAATGAAGGATTGTACGAGAAAAAGCTTCCCTAACAAAGAAGGAAAGATAAGGAAAGATTGGGTATCCTTATCTCGATCCACTAGTAGGCTTAAATAATTTAGTGGGAGACCCATTAAGTAAAACAGATAAAGTAGTTGTTGAAATGCATTGATGAACTAAGTTACACCATTTTAGGGTGAGCATTTCGCCCGTAAGCGGATTTAACCGGGACCAACCGTTCTTTTGCGGATGGATGCCCGGACCGTTCGTTAATGGGTTGGATGCGGATGGAATTTTTGAAATCCAATGGATTACGTATCGGGTCCGGATGCAACCATGAAAATCCGTTGGATATCCATATCCGTTAAATTAAGGGCATTTATATAGTTTCTAGAAACTACTATGGATCATTTAGGAACTCTTAAGGTGTTTGCTTGGGGTGTTGTACATGGCATGTTTATATTTTATACATATATATGATATGTAGGTTTTATAAGGAGTCATTTGTGTTGGCTTTAATTTCTTTATTATAAATTTTAACTAAAACAAATCCGTCGGAATATCCGTATTCAATCCGTCCATCCGTATATACATTGGATTCAAATCCCTTGGATGTTGGATTTGATGCGGATGCCAAATTTGAAATACGTAATGTATTGGATTGGATGCAGATGAGGAGAAAACCGGTCCATACCGGCCCATGCTCACCCCTACACCATTTAACCCATTTTTGTCGACTCTACCGAAAGTAAGGGTGAGCAAAAATTCCGGAACAGCGGATTTCACCCGTATCCGTTCACAAAATTCCGGAACAGCGAATTTCACCCGTATCCGTTCTCAAATCCGCATTTTTGGCTATTTGGTTGCGGTTGGACTTTGAAATCCATAAATTCACCCGCACCGTATCTGTTGTACGTTTCTTCCGTCCTTCTTTTTATCTTGCACTCCATTCGTATAATATCACAAGTAACGTTTTTAGGCTTTGAACTTGAATCATGATTATCTGTTTCCGCCATTTTTTCTTAGACTAATGGACTTTCTTAATCGTCCCTTCTTCTTGTTATAGTGCTTTGCTTTTTCCTATCTTTGCTTTAACAAAAACTTCTGTCAGTTTTTTGATCTCGATATACTTCTGATCACTTTATATGTCACGCGAACATGATTTTTCTCTCTTCTTTACAGGGGCGAAACTAGGAGTGGCTTGGAAAAAAATTATGCATGCTAGGGGTGGCTTTGAACAATTTTAGTTTGGTTTGCATCACAATTGGCTAAGCTCCACTACCTATTTTAAAAAAAAAATTTAAATTTAGGGGTGGCTTAAGCCAGTCCAAGTGTGGCTGTAGATCCGCCACTGCTTCTTTATATGAGGATCCCGATCCTCTTATTTAAATGAAAGTTATCTTCGTCTAGCTCATACACGCTAGAACCTAGGCAGTACCTGTATTTCTTTTCCTCACTCAAATCAATCTTGAACGTAGAGCGAGACGATTGTTGATTACATTATTAGATTAGGGCATTCCGTAGAATTAGGTTTTCTTTTGGACTAAATCCGTGATTAATCCGCAACTTTGACGGATTGGACGCAGGTGACCCCTAATCGGCATCCGTCCGTCCGTTGCACACCCCTAGCCGAAAGCTTTAGACACGTCGATTACAGCTCAATTGATGTTTATAACTTTATTTTGAATCGTTTTTTGGGACCATGGTTTTTTTTGGGGGACCATGGTTTTTTTGGGGGACTAATGTGTTCGGTTGAGAAATGTTTTTTGAAACTAAACCGAACTATTGTTCGGTTGGAAAATGTTTTTTGCAGGTTGGGAAATGTTTTTGCAACTAACCGAACTTATGTTCGGTTGGGAAATGTTTTTTGCAACTAACCGAACTTATGTTCGGTTGGGAAATGTTTTTGCAACTAATTTTTGCAACTAACCGAACTGACCAGTTCGGTTGGGAAATGTTTTTGCAACTAACCGAACTTACTAGTTCAGTTGGTAATTCTTTTTTTTATAACTAACCGAACTTATGTTCGGTTGGGAAATGTTTTTTGTAACTAACTGAACTTATGTTCGGTTGGGATTTTTTTGCAACTAACCGAACTTATGTTCGGTTGGGAAAGGTTTTTTGCAACTAACCGAACTTTCCCCCAAAAAAACCATGGTCCCCCAAAAAAAACCTCGGTCCCCAAAAAACGATTCTTTATTTTGGGCAACACATCAACAGATAAAGCCCCTGAAAACCCAAGCCCAAGCGCTTTGAAAATCAGACGCGCTAAGAAAATAAAGGAACGAATCTTTTGAACACTGACACTGCTGAATCTCTCTGCAAACTTGCTATACACGGTATGACAGCAGCTAAGGACATCACATTATCCCTGAAAAGCAAGATGTCCTTATTTCCCTCATTCAATCACATCACTCGTAGCCATAGATAGGGTTTTGTGAGAGGAGACTAGTCTTCAACGCCCTCATTCATTTCTAGGGTTTTATTTTATCTTTCAACTTTCTCATTCCCAATGGCTGCTGCTTCATCTTCAACATCCCCCACATCATCAGAGAAAATGAAGAGTTTGAAGATCACTGAGAGTATCAAAGAAGACAAATCTGAAGTAGAAGAAGTAGTAGTATCTGTATCTGCTGAAAAATCTGAAAATGAATCTGGATCTCCATCATCATCATCATCATCATCAACTGAAAAGAAGAGGATGATTATTTTGAAGAGTGCTGATGACAAAGAATTTGAAGTGGAAGAATCAATCCTTATGATATCTAAGACACTCAAACATATAATTGAAGATGGTTGTGATGGTAACGAGGTTCCAATTCCAATACCAAATATTACCAGTGAAGTTTTGGAGAAAGTGATTGTGTTTTTGAAGAGACATGCTCCTGCTATGGAGTTTCTCTATGGACCTGCTGCGAAAAACCTTGAGAAAGAAGAGTTTGAGAAGGCTGCTGATGATTTGATGAACTTTGATACGGAATTTATCAAGGGGATAGAGTCTGATCAGATGATTTTTGACTTGATTTTTGCTGGTAATTATTTGGCTATAAAGAATTTGATGAATCTTACTTGTGAAGTTGTTGCTCGGAAGATGATGAAGATGACTCCTGATCAGGTAAGGGATTATCTTCGAATTGAAAATGATTATTCTCCTGAGCAAGAGGCTGAAGTTAGGGCTGCTAATGCTTGGGCTTTTCAGGAGGAGGAGTAGTATTTTCTTGAAAATCTATTAATCTTAACAGTAAACTGATTCAGGGGTTTTAACTGGTTATTGGAAAAGGGGTTTATGGAGGTATAACTTTTGTTAGGGGTTTTATGTAGTACTAGGGGTTTATGCTTAATGACTTCTCATATCATGGTGATCATGATTGCTGGGTTCTAACTTTTGTTGATGCAAATGGGTGTTTTGGGTACTGAATTTGAAATCACTTTCGCTGATCTATCAACTTCGAATTGAGATCTTTTTTATAATGGTCCTTGTTGGTTTGTTTAATTTTTGTTGATTCTGATTTGGGGGTTTTATTGTTTCAATTGGTTGCATTGAATTTTGATTGCTATTCCATAATGTTGACATCCATGTTTGATTTTACCACTTGAAAATAGTTTTCCCCTTTTGAATTTGCAACTAGAAGCTTAAACAGAGTAGGAAAACAAAGATGTAGTGGATTAGTCTTGTAGTACTACTTGGAAATTGAGGTCCCAATGGCATTGTGAATCTGAATTTGAATTTGCTTGGCATTTGGGAGAAATATTTTGGTCATAGTTCATGAAAAAAAGGAATGTGGGGGATTGGGATAGAGATTTGTGAATGAGAAACATAATGGATTGATGCACCATTCCTGTTATGTAACGAGTCATGAATGCTTTAAAAATTAGAAGGCCCAAACTAGAATTCACATGTCTTTAGATGTGTTAAAAGATTTAGGCTTTGTAACGAGTTATGTTAGAAATCATGTTTCTACTGCTCCAACTTCGTCAGATCAGGAAGCACGTTTCACCATTTGGTAACAAAATTCTGCACAAGTTTCGACACTAGAGAACCATTGGGTAACAAAATTACGCTTTCGACAGATGAACATTATAATAACCTTGGTATCTAACATGTTTATACAAGTTGATTAACAAACCTCCCCTGCACATCTAAGGCACTCATCATTTGGATTCTGTTGAACCCTGAACCCTAAATCTAATTTCATGTCTAGTTATTAGTGTATCCAAAACAGAAATATAGTGGAACTAGCAAAAATGTTGAGAAGATAAGGGAAGACCTGGATGCTGGTAACTTTTACCTTAATTGTTAGTTGTTGGGAAAGTTCATATGGTTGGCAAATGTTGTTTTTCTTATCTGATAGGGTTTGCAATTAGTGGATAGTTGGGAACTTAGTTACATTGGTTTTTGATCATTGGTATCAGGTCGTCAAACTTCACGAAAGATCATTTTGTTTTGGGTCTTGTTAACTTGTATACCGGTATACGCGTAAAGGTTTACTAAAACAATAATTTTTTGCATTTGAAACATGATTTGTTTGTTTTATTGCATTCAAAACAGTAATTCTTTGCATTGGGAACAAGATTTGTTGCTTTTAGTACAAGAAAAACCAGTTTCTAGTAGAATAAGATAAAAAAACACAATTTCCAAAGAAATAAAATAATTCTTAATTAAACCTTAACATGTATACGGGTATACAAGTTAACAAAAGCCGTAGAGATTTTATTCTTCTTGGATTAAGTACTTACTAATTTCCATGATTTATAAAGGGATACCAGTCTTACTAAGTGCTGATACCATTTCATATAGGACAAAAGAATCTCATCGATCCTGACCGTTGGATCGATGAAATGGTATCAACACTTAGTAAGACTGGTATCCCCTTTATAAATCGCGTATGATAATATACAGATCAAGGACATAAGTAAAAATTGCACATGTTCTTTTGTTTTTGGTGGTAAATTGTTAAACTTTCCATTGCATGTGGTAGATATTCATCAGAAAGTTGTGTAATCTGGTGATCAATACAGCAGCAGACATCTAAACACTAGTAAGTTTTAGTAATTAATAAGGTCTGGGCCTGGTTTACACAAGTGTGTTCATATTTCTTCATATGCTCATGTAGGAGCTAGACATGTTTACACAAGTTTGGAAACGAAATTCCTCCCAAGTGTCGAACCATTTGGTTACAAAATTTTGCTTCCGAGAGATGAACCTTATTAACTTTTGGTATCTAGACTAGACGTGTTTATACAAGTTGTTGGAACAAACAAACCTCTTGAATTTGAGCAGTAGTGGATTGCTAGTTGTTTTTTGCCGTTTAGGGTGTTAAAAAAAGTTGAGATGCTACCTCTATGCTTCATCATCCTACCTTTATCTTGCTCAAGAAAGAACATAAGAATCCGTGAATGATAAAAGGCCATTAGGCATGCAGAATATCAAACAACTGAAACCAATCCCTGTTGGTGAGTCATTGAGCTGGAAACCAATTAGCCAAAAAAAAAAAAAAAAAAAAAAAAGTTAAATGAGCCTTGTAGAAAGCTCATAGCATGTGTACATGGATTCTACATCTTTCTCAAATGTGATTGCAAATATAGCACGCACCAAGCTAATTTACCAACTCTGTGGCTTAAACATATCTTTGCCCAAATCATGTAGGTCAACTTTTCTTTTTTATATTCTTATAAACATATCTTTGACCAAACATGTAGGTCAACTTTTTGTTTTTAATAGATAACCATATAGGCCAACTTTTCCATGAATCTTTATAAGGAACGTGTCTACAGGGGAAGAAATAAAGTTGAAGAATGAAGCAGTTTTGTGATTGTTCAAAATTTCCTCCTCTTGTTGTAGACTGAAAGCTATTCACAATTACCTCCTCTTAGGCCTCTTCCTATGCACATGCCAAAAAAATGGTGTTTGGCATGCCAGGTGGCATGCCAAACCATTTGCGCCACTATGGGGAAACCGCAGCGATCGACTCCCTAAGCGGCGATATTGACAATATCTCCAGCGATAAAGTCTTTATCGGCTGGCGATATTGTCAATATCGCTTCGAAATTCACTATATCATTTGTCGATATAATCAATATCGTTACCGCTCGAGTTTACTCGCGCCTATAAATACCGCAACTATACTCCCACCTCTTCTAAACTCTTCTCAATTCTTCTTACGAAAACCACATCGATTTTCTTCTCAATTCTTCTTCGAAAACCTTCAAACGATTATCTTAATCGGATATGGAGAAAAGAAAAAGAAACAAAAAGGAAAGCATCTACAAGTACCCCGTGCAAGGAGTAAGTTTTGTTGTGGATACAAATTATGAGTTTAATAATGTTAGACTAGTAGCCGGTGAAGGTGTATTCTCTAATCACCTTTCGATAATGAGGGGCGATATAACGCTATAAATCTAAGAGGTGGATGGACCGAGTTACGTACAATTTTTCAATTACTTCCTGGTCTTGTTCAAGAGAGAGTGAGAAGATATCCTTGGCGACATCTATATCAAATACAACCTAGAAACCACGGGACTCAAGGTGTTCAAGTTATATTAGAACGATGGTGGAAGACTACAAACACGTTCTTTTTCAAGGACTTTGAATGCGGTAAGTCGAGTCTTTTCTCTGGTAATTTAATTTTAGATTATGTGTTTTATTTCATAAAAATCAACAAATTCTAATTATGAATAATTATTGTTAATAGGAGTTACACCGATAGATTTATACATGTTAACCTGAATTCCATGCCAAGGGAACTCCATTCCATTTAATAGACTAAAGTGGTTATCGAAAGGTAGATGGAAAGAAAGACTTCCTTTATACTCAAATGAATTAGAAGGAAATCCTTCACATAGACAAATAAAGGCGTATGGGTTGAAGGTGTCGGGTTGAAAAGTTTTTCCGGCGTTATCTTTGTAAGAATGAATGAAAATGGGGGAAATCAATATTTGATCCCAGACCATTTTGAGGAGCTAGAACGTCTGTTTGTATTGTGGACACTGGGCCAATGTCCTTTCAAATGCTAGCTCGTAGTGTTAATTGGGTTTCTCAAGCATTAGAAGATTTAGAGCAAGCACCAACATATGATTGGGGTACTGCGATTTTATCGAGAGATTTACATTGCCCTAAGTGATAATTCGACGTGTGATAAAGATAGTTTTAATGCTTTTGGGGAGTTAAAGGTAAGAACCAATCTTTTTCACATTATGTATTTATTTGTCATTTTCATATGAAAAAGTTATTAACCCGGTGAATGTTATTTTTTTCGCATTGGTGGTATACATATTTCCGTGTTTCGAACCTTGTCTTAAGAATTATACGAATGTATTTCCGATCATACGAAAGTATGATTCTGAGAATTGGGAAGCTACACAGTTGAAGATGGTCAACATATTTGCTATTGTTCATAAGATTCACAGTTGAGTAGAACAAGCCATAACCTTATCTCACGGCCATATGAAGCAGTACCTGAGTTCCAAGAAGAACTAGGTCGGACAATGGTAGAGTTAAGCCTTAAAAGGATGGTGTTATACAGCCTATTTCTGAGAAGGGTGTTTGGTATTATGGTGAAAGACAGCTTCTTCTGTTGCAAGGGAGATCGATGTGATAGCTATCAACCCTTATCCCAAGATGAGATGTTTCCATGACGATTACTTCAAATTGATAAGAGAAGGTCATAGTTGGCAAGAAGTTGATGGGTTGATCCCGGAGCCGATGGACGGAAATGAGTACCTATCTTGGTTTAATACTATTTTCAAGCCAAATATTTCCATGCAACCGCAAAGTTTGGGTCGGATGGATTTCCCGCTTTAGGTAGGTTGCCACTTGACAATGAATTTCTTCCTTCCCAACCTCCACCAGAGGCGGTGACGTATTTTGCATATCCTTCTCAAAGTTCATCGTCATACATGCCACCATTTTCGTGGGAAGTAAAGACTATATCCAGCACATCCGGAGAGATTGTTACTTATCCAATTGTTTCTAGTGCACCTACTCGGACTTATCCATACCTCGGGGTCAATGCTTTACGAGTTGGAGTATCGGACCCGATGTAACAATTATGAGGCTCTTCTTCAGGGGATTTGAGAATATGCACTTGGAACAGAGATGCAAAAGTTTGAGGGAAAGCATGATGTATGACATGAGTCCCGGTGTTGTAGCCGGTAGAGGTTTGAGTCCTGGTGTTGGAGTTGGTACAAAGATTGAGTCCCGGTGGAAGTCAGCAAAGTCGTCGAAGTCATCAAAGTCGTGGAAGTCAGCAAAGTCGTGGAAGTCAGCAAAGTGGTGAAAGAAGATCGAGACGTCGTCGTATGGAGGAGGATCCAGAAAGTTCAACCCCAAACATGGTGTTAGATACTCAAGGAGTACGCGGTGGTGAAGAAAACATTGGTTTGATACAACTCCTACACGTATGTTTAGTCATTCACAACCGACATACGACTCAGGTGGTGGTGTGAACATGGAAGTAGTTAGGCAAACAAATCAGTATACTCCAATTGCCTCAACCTCACATGACATTTTCAACCATTCCAAGAACAATATCAACCACACGTATTTCAAGATTTGTATAATGTTCCCATACCCCGTACTCCCATTGCTTATCAAGGTTATGGTGATTCTGATGAGACTCAACCACCAAGTCAGTCTCAAACCGGCACCTTAACTAGTTTGTTGAACAACTCTATGGATCCGGAAAATGCAGGCAATTGGATCTTTGGTCCTGGAGGAAACGGACAAGGAAATGAGTAGCGAATGTGAAATGTAATTTTGTTTTTTTAGATTAATGGAAATTATCTTTTAAATTAATATTGATTAAAACCGATTTACATTTCATTAAAAATTCACCTTCATAGTAGCGAATTAGACCAATAAAAAAAGAAAAATTCACCTTAAGATGATTTCACCTTAACTATCATGATCCATGTTATTTCCTCTCGTAGTCAAATCCACTTCGGTTATGCACTATGCATGGTGAAATGAATTTGAAGTTGGGTTGGAATTGGTTGAAATCAGGTAGGGGAAATATTAGCGTTGGATGAAGATCGATGAGCGATTATCAAAGTACCAGAACAAACTTATTTGACTCCATTTGTCGATTAAATGACCATCGAGCAGCGAGTGTGACCATCGGCGATAGAAGACTCTATCGCTCGCTGAAACTCTGTCGTGTATGCCTATATGCCGAAATAACATATTGGCATATGAGTTTTAGCGATTTGGCATACCCATAGTGGGTGCATATATGCCAAATACCATGTTTTGGCATGTGCATAGGAAGAGGCCTTACTAGTTGTAGTCCTAGTTAGTAAGTTAGCGAATTATCCGAACACGCATTAGTACGTGCATTTTATACCCATTTTTACAACCTCTGATCATTTTTGCAATTTTTTTAGCATTTCCGAATTGTTCACGAACTATACGAACTCACGAATTATTTGCCGCATTAATTCGGCCATTATTTCAAATACTTACATGTTTGTTGCCGAAGAACGGCAAGAAAAAGATTTTAAGCCACCAACGGTCGATAGTCAGATTTGCAACTGTTTAAACTTTGGGACTACATTAGGACCGTATGGCACTCACTAGTCGGTTCAGGTCTTACGGATTAACAGCCCAAGCCTTTGGCTATTTAGTAACTGGGCCGATTTTAGGCTCTTGTCGCTAGTAATTTAGAAAGCTAAACAACTTAGATGCAGCATGCAAGAAGTCCATTTTATGGACAATTGAGTGGCGATTTCATTCAACTGTTGCAGTTATAATAGTTGACAACGGAGTAGATCAAAATACAAAACTCTCTTCTGTAAATTTGGTCCTTGGAATAATAAGCTGAGCCCATTTTGCGGGAAGCGATTAGATTTGTCTTAAATTCTTCATTTTTATTTTTTTTTGCTAAAAAAACAACACCAATTTATTAAGCAATCAAAGAGTTCTGATTTTCTTAAGGTTCTCCTTCCTAATAAGATGGTTTAAAAAGGAAGGAAAAAAGACCCAAAGACCCTTAAGACCAAGTTTTCTAGCCCGACGTGCAAGCCGGTCTGCTAGTTGATTGTTCACACGCTTTACATACATTAACTTAAACGACAAAGAACTAGAAATTAAACTCCGACAATGCTCAACAAGGTCACTACTTCTCCAAGCAATATTTGTGTTGCACCATTACTGAACTGCACAAGCTGAAAACAGTCACTGACAAAGACGACTTTGGTAAGATGCATCTCCTCTGCCCAAGAGATAGCCAAAATGAGTGCAGATGCTTCAGCACCAACTGCATCTCACACCAAACCATAGTCCGAACGACAACTTCTTACATTTCCTGCAGTGTCACACCAAATAATACCCAAACCCATATTATAATCTTTAAAGGATCCATCAATAAACATAAAGTGATCCACATCAGTGCTAGGGATCTTGACAACCACAGTAGGAGAAACAAAAGCATGAGACTTAGGAGAAATGTAAGTATTAATCATTCTCTTTATGTCCAAAATAATCTTATTCAGATCTAAAGAGGCTTTCTTGAATATCACTTCACATCTGATTTTCCAGACACACCATAGGACTATGCCACCAATGCTAGGCCAAGACACATTAAATGGGGAAGCCCCTAAAGCAACATCATGCCAAAACAGAAAGTAGTCATCAATCCAGTCTAGATCAAAGCTGATCAAGTGCTGTAAAGAGAGACCAAACCATATATGTTTAACCACTTCACAGTCAATAAAAAGGTGCATAACAGTTTCCTCATATCTCTGGCAAAGAGGACAAAGATCATCAACTTCGGGATTATAAGACCTAAGCATGGAGTTAATTGGAAGCATGTACGCAAATATTTTCCACAAGAAAAACTTATTTTTAAGCAAACAGTCTATATCCCACACTTTCTTCCAGAAAGCAGAATCAGCTGGTGACGAACAGTCATTCACATAAACTCTGTAAGCAGACTTAATGGTAAACTTTCCATTACTAGTGTGCGCCCACATTAAGGAGTCATTCTGAAGAAGGTTTAGTCTAATTGTCTTAATCCTAGTAACATCCTCTACTGAGAACAAAGTCGAAAGCAAACTATCATTCCAACTACCATTTTGAATATCAAAAAGCTCATTAACAAACACAAATTCACTATGAGAAGGTTGTCTGGGCACTGGAGGATGCAAATTTCCAGGAATCCAGTTAGAAGACCAAATACGAGAAGAAACTCCATCATTAATTTTTTATGACTGAATTAGCTTTAATAAATTGTACTCCATTTACTATACCTTTCCATATCCAAGAAGAGGAATCAACCGCTTTGTCAATCTCTAACAAGTTCTGATTAGGAAAATATTTATCTTTCATAAAACGTGAAATTAAGAAATTAGGATTTTTCATAATCCTCCAACCAAGCTTACTGATAAAAACTCGATTCATAGCATAAGTGTTTCGAATACCTAAACCACCATTTAATTTGGACCTACCTATATCCCCCAGGAACGAAAATAAGCGGCTCTTTTGGGATTCTTTTTAGACCACCAGAAAGTTCTCTGAATGGAATCAATTTTAGAGGTAATGGTCTTCGGAAGAGGGAAACATGCCATATGATAAACTGCTAAGCTAGACAACACATGCTTAGTAACAACCGTTCTCCCAGCCACATTGAGATTAGTCTTTTTTGTGTTACTTAATCTAGAGTATAGGTTATCTATAAGAAAGTTAAAAGCTCTGGTTTTATCTTTTCCAACAAAAAGGGGAGTGCCTAGGTACCTTTCAGAATTACTAAGGAATTTCATCTTAAGGGTTTTAGCCAAAATTTTAATATGCTTATGATGCATTTTCTTGCTCGTTATAAATCCAGACTTCTCAAAATTAATTGCTTGACCTGAAGCCTGAGAAAAGGTATCAATAATCTTGAGGAGGTTCTTCGCATAACAAACAGAAGCCTTGCAAAACAGCATACAATCGTCAGCAAAAAAAAGATGAGAGATAGAAGGGCTGTCCTTCTTAAATTCTTCATTTACAAAAATGCAAATGGTTCCATGTCTACATATCGTGAATTGGACATAAAATCCTCAATCCAGTTTAACTTTCGATTAGATTTGTCTTAAATTCTTCATTCACAAAAATGCAAATGGTTCCATGTCTACATATCGTGAATTGGGCATAAAATCCTCAATCCAGTTTAACTTTGATAAATGAATAATCTCGCCAAATGAATAATTTTTCTCTGCCCCCACTTTTGCTGATAACCTGTTAGATGCATTCATGAATAAAAAATGTTGAGTCCTTAAAAGTACCTATGAAAATACAAATGAACAATCATTAAATTTCATTCAAAAAATAACATATAAATAACTAACTAAAATACTTTAACCAACAAATAATGTTCGTATAAAGAGTCATTTCTTCTCAAAATACATGTCTACAGTTTTTGTTTTTCCATCCACCTAAGTCAAAATGCACATCTTTCTTAACTTTTTGTAAGCATGAACAACTTCTGGAATAATTTGTTGTTGTTGTAGCAAGTCACTTTTTACCGTGACTATTGATTGAAAGCCTCTTTTGATGACACATTTTGCATAACTTTACTATCATATGGTTAAGGATGATTCTCACAATTTATTACCGTCTCGATAATTTCCTTGTCCATAAGCGATTCCATAATTGTGTTATTTTCGTTAAGATAGTTCAAAAGATGTATGGCATCCATTTCGTTAATGATAAATAGTTAATTCCTGGTATCTTCTTCTAATTGACCAATTTTTGATTCGGATACAACAAAAATTATATATGTAAAAAACTAAAAATACTTTCTAAATAAATAAATAAATTTTCTTTTACCTGTAAATTATTAATATATTCATCTATAGAAAAATAAATAACCTCGCTTAACGAATATTTTTTCTGGTCTCACGGGAATTCATTTATTGAGGTTAGAATGTATTCCGACAAATAGCCAATACACCCAGTCATAGATCATCAAACTAACATGGATAATTACCCCTTCACAACTTCAGTCGCAAGAGTAGGCGCACAAACCCCAACACATACACTACAAAACAGAAGGCCATTTAGGACGGCTAAAAAGTGTCCCAAGAGGCCCAAATCCGTCCCAAAAAGATGTTAGGGGCGGTTTTCTTACCATCCCCTGTTCCACCGTCACTAATACTATTTGGTCGTCATATTTTTTTGGGACGTTCATTTTATTGCCTTAGTTTAAGTATTCCGATCATCCTAAATAGGGACGTGCAATCTGTAAGCATCCCAAATAACCTTCTTTAGGGACAGTTTGGAAAAAAACACCCATCCCTAAAAGCTACCTATTTTGTAGTGATATTTATGACTCTTAATTAGAAATGTGACATGGGTTTTGGAATGTTAAATAAATTGGAAAATACTTGATAAGATGATGCCTGAGTGAGACCAGAAATGACCAAGTATTAATATATCAATATCGATTAGGAATGGTAATGGTAATGGTAATGCTAATGAGATTTTACATGGCAATAAGGATACAGAGGATTAAAGATTATGAGCAGAATGGATCAGAATTTATAAACGTTTTTGATAAAACAATCACAAGAGGTGCGAAAGAGATAAATCTTTATGATATTTGGATTGAAGAAGACTGTCAAAGAATAGATTTTCCAAAGGAAAAAACTAGTGCAATGGAGGAATCAAAACATTACCAATGAAGCCTTGAAGATCATGGGAACTTGTATAAACTTTTACGGGGGTGTTGTTTAGTCATGGAAGGATAATCAGGCAGCACATACACTGGCAAATGAGGCAAGGAAACAAAACTCTCACACACAACAATGGATTGTCATGCCAAACTACTTTTGTTCTGCACTTTATTTGGATAGGATGAGTTTTCTTTCCAATGTCAATTATGTTACAATATCTAAGGAACATAATCGGTTGGCGGAATCCTATATGTCAAGTCTTTCAACTGAAATAAGGGTAACCATTGGAACAGAAAGCCTCCTCTCATGCTTTCTTTTTGGCTTATAAGAAGTCAAAAAAATAATAATCACAAGAGGTGTAAGAGCTTGAAAAGGGAGAGTAATGACAGAAATATAATTGCACAAAAACAATTCTGTTATAACAGTTACATGAGTTGTTATAACTCAACAGAAATAAAAGACAAGTGTTTATTCTTACACTTGGAGTACATCACACACAAGAGTTTTTAAACACATACATTCTCATCACATAATCTTACAGTTCCTCTCAAACTGGTAATGTTAGAAAGTAACAAGTTTGATAGCTAAAGAATAAAACACACTATGAACCGGTCCTTAGGTAAACAAATCCGTAAGTTGGCTTTCGTCAGGAACGTAACTAAATTCGAGAAAACCAAAACCTACCAATTCTCTAATGAAATGCTAATCGATTTGTACATGTTTGGTTCTGGAATGAAAGACTAGATTACAAGCCGAATTGTTAGTAAAAGCATTGTCATGGTAAAGTAGAGAATGTTCTTTAAGAGGCACACTCAGTCAACATAAATAAAACCCATACCAATTCAGCAACAACAACAACCATAGCCGAAGATTTTGAAATTGTAAGTTGCCTACTAGAAAACCATGAGACAAGAGAAAATCCCAGAAAAACACAAAAACCAGATGTTAAATTTTCATGTGTCTATGCAACCGCCCAATATGAATCTGAGTAAGTAAGGATATAGTATAAAAATCTCATGCAATAGCACAATGCCAGACACAATCATAACGATTTTCATGAGTTAAGATTTTGAAATTTGATTCTATGAGTTATAATTCAGACTAAAATTTATAACAAATCTGATAGTTATTAAGTTCAAAGCAAAAACTCCCAACTCCAATACTTATCAAGAGTTCCATGTTATATCATATCCAGGGTTTGCACTATTTTGAAAAAGCCGATTTAAATTTTTTAATTTGCTTTTGTTCAACTAATTATTTTTACTATAAGTTTACGTGCAAAGTTCATTATTTTGAATCTTTTAGCGTTTTTCGTATTTGTTTTGGGTTCCACACAGAGGCGGAGGAAGCATGGGGCGAGTGAAGGCAACTTGCACAAAGTAAAATATAAGAGTAGAAAATTTCTTTTGTGTTCATTCTTTTTCAGGTTTTACTTTAGGCAATCCCTTTCCTGTATAGGTTTTTCGTTTACCGAAATTGCATGCAACCGTCTACCTTATTTTGATTACTGCTTCAGAAAGAATAAACCTAGTTTTGTTTTAAGAAAAACTCGGACGATAGACAGTCTGTTGTAGTGTGAAAACACTACTTCCCCATGGTGGCCGAACACTTTTTCACCAACCATGCTCATCTGTGGTCGATAGGGGTGAGCAAAAACACTCACATCCACTGATTTTATCCAAACCAATCCGCATTGATTTTTTGGAACCATTGTTTTTATGGGTTGGATACATGTGATATATCACCCATCCGTTGGATACCCAACCCGGAGGGAAGTTTTGGTGTTATACCAAAATATGAAAGATAAGCTAAAGCGAGAGAAAGGTACTTACATTTAGAAGCCAGAGAAAGAGAAATAATCAGGATCAGAATGAGAGAGAGGGACAAAGTTGAGGATACTATGGACTCAATATGCATGATCGCTAATCTTTTCTTGTTTGTATTTATTGTACACAATATTAATATTAGTCTTTTGTAATTATGTTTGAAAACTGTCAATCCACCCGTATCCACCCAGTTCATACGTTCACCCATGAATATTCTATTCGTTGGGTAATGAACTAGACGTGGGTGCATTTCTAATGTTCGTCATTTCAATGGATTGGACACGGACGGTACTAAATCCGCACCCACCCATCCATTGCTCGCCCGCCCTACCCTTACGCCAAGTAGGAGTGTGCAATGGACGGACGGATACGAATTAGGGGTCACCCGCATCCAATCCGTCAAAATTGCGGATTCGGAAAATCCAACCGTGTCTGGCCCAATCACCCGCAGATTAGCGGGTAATACAGGCCGAATGCGCATTAACGACAGATTTAAGTAAAAAAAAAAAAGAAAAAAAAATGGAATCATTAGAAACGTCCCAAGTCAGTAAGGTAGGACAATGCGATTTATCAAATCATGATCTTAAATAAGTTTCCTTTTTTAAATTTGTATCATATACTTATAGAGGGAGGATCCCTTGACACTTTTATTATCACACTATCTCACACGTTGGACATCATTTTTGCGAACTAAAACCAAACCGTAACGGATTTGAAACTAATATTTTGAGGAGATGTTCCTCTTACCAAGTTCTATATTCCTACCAAAAATGAGCGTATTCCGAAATATAAAACCTCACAATCTTCCGGTCTTAATTTCGACGGCCAGAAATCCACAGATTTTCAACGGCTCATTTTCAAAGTAGTAGATGATGATGTTATACGTCTCGGAATACGCTCATTTTTGGTAGGCATGTAGAACTTGGTAAGAGGAACGCATCCTCAAAATATTAGCTTCAAATCCATTACGGTTTGGTTTCAATTTGCAAAAATGACGCCCAACATGTGAGATAGTGTGATAATAAAAGTGTGAGGGGATCCCTCCTCATACTTATATAAGAACAATTGTGAAAATCATTAATTGAGTCATTTATGTAATTCAACTGTCATTATCGTTTGTTCGAGCCCTTGACATGAAGCCACATCCAATCAATTATTGCACACATAAATGGACCTCCACGAACACAAATTGTAAGCGAATTCCCCATCACTTCTCTCTACCTGATACTGGAGAAAACAATTCCTCAATTTGGCTATTTGATGAAAATGAAAACTAGGAAAAGTTTGATTTATCAAATTCCTACGTCGCAGGTGAATCCGCGGATTTCAAAATCCAACCGCAACCAAACTGCTAAATGTGCAGATTTGAGAATTCTACCCGTGATCGGCCCATAGATCTTGCCGATTAGTTTCCACCCGCAATTTTACGGACGGATAGAGTGAAATCCGCGGTTCGGACTTTTTGCTCACCCTAACCGCAAGGACTAATTGCTAAGTAATTTTTTTTATGGGTTTTTTAACAATATGTCCCTCTTTATAATCGTAATTACAAATATGTCACTCTTTCAAACAGAATTAGAAATATATCCCTCTGTTAAGTTTTGCCATCCAAATTTTTGAAAACAAAAATTCGTTGCCACGTCACACGTATTTACACCCAAATGTGGACAAACCTGCCCTCAACATTTAACAATAGGTAGTTAACGGTACAAGCTGACGTGGAAATCCTTTACACGTGGCTACTTGTACACATCATCCATGATGACATGGCAAATCTGACACGTCATCTCTGTCACCCAAATATGACCGTTGAACGGTCATAATATGCTCCATGTACTATAAAACCACCATCACTTCCATTTTTTTTAATCTGCAGAACATAAAAATCCATAAAAATCTACAAAATCATCTAAATTTTTTCCTACAATGGATGGAGTTATGCACAAATTCAATGTCAGTAGTAGTATGGGTGAGGTATCTAGCAGCATCAGCAGCAGTTGTAACAGTTTATGTTCAATGTGTGAAATAGATAATCATCCACCAATTCATTGTCCATGGATCTACTCTAGGTGCAAGAATGTACCTTGCAATGGTTTTAGGAGAATGTTGCTGTCCCAAACTGCTGATCATCCTGGTGAGAAGTTCTTTAACTGCTCCATCTGCAACTATTTTGAATGGTTTGTAGATGCAATAGATGCTGTTAAATCTTTGGATGTTCAACTCCCTGCCAACAAGTGCTGCTTTGCTTGTGGTGACATAAACCATGTGTTCAATGCCTGTCCATTCCAAAATCAACCTTGTAAGAAGAACTGCAGTGGAAAATACATGCTAAAAGTTTGCAGAAATAAACACAACTACCAATTATGTTACCTGCAGTGCAACAATATTCAATGTCAAGACTTCCAGTGGGTCTCTGATGCTGTTTTCCTTGCTGCAAAGTCCAAGGAGAGATCTGCTAAGTTGAAGATTGCTGACCTGTGTAAGCAATTACAAAGCAATCTACAAATGTAATGAAAAGAACAAGAAGTAAAAGTAAGTTAATATAAACTACTACTTATATATATACATATAACTGATCCAAAAGGAAGTGTTTAAACATCATTATCCTTACAATAACAATAAACTGATCTAAAGATCATAACCCAAAATAAGTAAATTGTCTTGCAAATAACCTAGCATTCTAAAATAAAGAAACAAGCAAACTCTACTGAGTTGCAGAGAAAGTGGTAGTCCCCTTGTTATGTGGCTTTGGTACTTGAAAAGTTTGGCTCATAGTCTGGCTGAACCAACCAGCACCATTGACAGACTGGCTAAAAGTCTGTTGCACAACTCCTCTTCCACCTCTAGCTCCTCTACTACCACTTCCACCTCTTCCTCTAGATGAAGATGCAGGTGCAGAAGATGTTGATGGTGCAGTTTGAGATGTTGAAGCTGAGGTTGATGCAGCAGCAGAAGTTGATGCAGATCCTCTACCTCTGCCTCCCCTAGAACCTCTTCCTCTCTTATTCCTGCTCCTGCTGGAACTGCATTCAGCTGGATCTGGGTAAGTAGTTTCTTGGGTTGCTCCATCTACCATTTCTCTTGGCCTCTTTCCTTTAGGATTAGAACCAACCTCACCACCAGCACAAGTTGTTCTGTTATGGCCTACTTGGTTGCATCTCTTACATGTCCTCTGTCTCTTCTGACTCACATGCTCATCATGCCCCAGCTTTCTTTTCTTAGCATGTCTTCCTGGTTTCCTCATATCTATAGGTGGTTTGACAAAAGGCTCTTGAGGCTACAAACAGAAGAAGGAACACAGAAGAAAGAAGAAAAGAAGAAGTTAGATCTAGTTATTAATAGAGAAACTCAAGACATAAAAGTAACCCTAAAGAAACATGTAAAGAAGTAATAAAGAAAGGGAACAAGATAAGATTCCCAACAACTAAGAAAAAGACAAAGAAAAAAGAAAAATAATAATAAAGTGAAGTGAAGTATGATGTCACCTCTACCAAGTCTTCTCTCCCTCTTAGTAATCGCATCCGAGTGGCATAAGTGGCCTTGTATGCATCAACAAAGATAGTATGGACTGCAGTAACTACAAAACAGACAAACAACCACTACATGAGTAAATGTAAATAGTTCAGTACATTCAATAAACATACATAAATGCATGGAAAACAAACTTACTCTGCCTAATTAGGTCTTAAAGTCTTCAAAACACATACAACATGTTGACAGGGAAAGCCCCTTAATTGCCATTGCACACAACTACAAGTCTTGTTAATCAGATCAATTTGGAATACAGAGTTGTGAATTGATGTTACTTGATAATTCTGACCATATACGAGACCACTAATCCTAAACCCGACCGGTACAATCTTTCATCTTCTCAATCAATTTCATAGCTTCGTGTACTAATTGTCAATTTTGCCAGTTCAAAGATAACTGCTTTCTCCTATACCACAGGCCCATTATTAATTGTCCATACATTAAGCCCAGGGTACAAATGGGTTTGTCTCTAAGTTTCCTAATCATATTGTTGAATGACTCTGAGAAGTTATTGTTCATATGTTCACAACATGAAGAGGGGTCAAAGAAATCTCTAGACCACTGGGTTGGATCCTCATTCATCATATATTGAGCAGCAGCAGCATTTTCCAGCACCAAGGCATCCATATGGAACTGATCAAACAACAACATGACTGTTACTAACAATTCATCACATACAAACACAACAATTCATGACATACTTAGTCAGAGTAGTACACAATCAAGAAAACAATAATTTTATTACCTTCCAGTGACTGAACTTATAAGCCTTGGCAGCATTCCAAATCATATTATGTATCTTTGACCCCTTATAGTGAGTCTTCACATTCTTGAACATGTGTCTGCAAAACAAACAAAACAAGTATTAGTTGGTAACCCAACATAAATATAACATAATGGTTAAAAAAATGTAAATATGGTAAAAATAATGAAGTTACCTAAAACAGTATCTGTGTGGGCTATTTGGGAATAAAGCACTAACAGCCTCAATCAAACCTTTTTGCCTATCAGAAATGAAAGTAATTCTTTCATCTGATTCAATCAGGGGCTTTAACTGCTTCAAAAACAAATACCAATTCTCAAAACATTCATTTCTGACCACTTGTATTGCTAATGGCACCACCTGGTTCTGTGCATCCAAACCAGTAGCAGCCATAAGAACACCTCCCATCTTTCCAGTTAGGTGACATGCATCAACACCAATCACTTTTCTGCAACCATTTCTCCACCCATGAATTGGAGCATGAAATGCAATCATCATTGACTCAAAGCAATTATCATCCCTGAAACAATACATGAACATTATACAAACATTGTACATACAAACATTACATAATAACTATTATACAAACATTACATAAAAAAATAACAACAAAGGTTATAACAATTTACCTTCCAACACTGTAATTTGCTGCAGAACCAGGATTTGTCCTTGCCACCATGTCTACAAATGATGGAACCATTTTATAAGAGTCTTCATAACTTCCATGCATTTTCTCCAAGCACATAGTCCTTGCTTTCCAAGCAACATGATATGGCAGACTAGTGTTGTGAGAAGTGTAAAATTCATCAGCAATGTCCCATGGCTGCTGAAGGAATCCACCAGTCTTCAGCTTCTCAAACAGATATTGAGCAACAAACTCTGCATTGGCTGACTTGTTTCTGCTTTCTGGATCTCCAACACATGTATGCTCCAGATTCATACTTCTAACAGTGAAAGTCTTCCCCCCTTTGTATTTGAAGCAAAAATCTGAAACTTACAACCTTCAGACTTATGATACCTACATTTCACTCTTATCCTGATATTGTCACAAGGCTTCAAAATATACTGAAACTTCTTTATCACTGCATAACTCCTGAGATGCTTCTTAAACTGAAACTTGTCTTCAAACTGCATACCCACCTCCATTAAATCAGGTTGATACATTACAGGACCATCATCAATAGGAAAGAACTCTTCATCTGTATCTGCAATATGTGGACCCCATTCTTGATCCCATTGTTGGTAAAATGATTGAAGGTCCTCTGTTTTATCCTTCCCATCTTCAGAGTCAGAGTTATAAGTTGAGTTACCAAGGCTGTTGTCTTCACCATAGGTACTGGAGCAACCACAACACTTTTTCCTTTCTCCCCTTCAGGTACATCATTTTCTACAAAGTCTACAAAAAGAGTATTGTTAGCCATCATAACACATTATATATAAAGAACAAAATCATACATTACTAAAAGCTTCAACATTACCTTCCTTTCTAAAGTTCTGCCAGAACTCATCATCAAAGTAACTGTCAACAAAATCTCTGACATCAGCTATGTCAATATCATTTTCCTCATCATCAGAGCATGGTGGACTTCTATCATCATCAACTGGATGGCAAAGATCCTCTTCCACATTATCTAGTTGAATGTTCTCATACTCTACATCCACATTATCATCTGGATGTCACATATCCTCATCATTCAAAAGTAACCTCTCAAATGCAGCATTTATTTGAGCATCAATTGACTTACAAACCAACCTTGGACTTTTCCTAGTAGCAGGAGAAACTAATTTTGAATTGCTAACAGCCTTGTTCTTAGGTGTAGAAAACACAAAGTCATCTTCATGTGTCACATTCTTCTTAGGTGTAGAAAACACCATCTCAGAGTCACTTGTCACCTTCTTAGTAGGTGTTAAATACATAACTTCATTAGTAACCCCTGAAGATGATGGGAATTCATCACCAGACTTCAAGACCTTGTCACTAATACTGAAGTAAAGATGCACATAACCATCATCTTGATATTCAGCCTTGTTCCACATTGAAAAGAAATCTTCATCATTGGTAATCATCTATGGTATGTTATCGGAGTAAACCAAAACAAATTCAAAGATCTTAGTTTCACTTATCTTCATCTCCCACATAATCATATCAGTCAACATGTCCAGACCAACATACTTCAAATCCAAATCATGATAAAAGGTGTATTTGTTAGTAGTGAAAAGTTCAACCCTAAAACTCCTTTTTGGGTACCTAACAAATCTTCTTCTGCACATACAACAAGCAGAAATCCATACAAACAATTCAACAACCATACTCATAATATACACACACATAAATAGAAATAATACAAGCAATTCATATTGTAACATACATATGAAGCATTTTTACTAGTCAAAATCATCCATGAATCGAAAAATTATCGAATCCCCAAATTTTAAAATTAGGGTTTCGAAAAAAACCCCAAATTTATAAATTAAATTAGGGATTCGAAAAAATCAGTGACAAAAAAAGGGTAAATGGATCGAATCAAGTTCATTTCATCTAACAAATCGAAAAAAATCATAAGCCCTAAATCTACAGAATCACATCGAGAACAAGAGCATAATAAAACAACACTTTTATTACTGATTCAAGCAATCCATAAACCCTAAAACTACAGATATAACTCGGCTAATAAACCTAATCACTGAAAATACATGAACTGAAACCCTAACACTACAGCATACTTTCGAGAATCAAAAAAACAAAAACAAGTTTTACCTTTCATTGGCCGGATCACTTTCATCTTCACTCATCTTCACTATCTTCGATTACCCAGGTTCAGTTCTTCGTCAACAGAAACGCAGAGGAGACGGAGAAAGGGAAGAAGAGAAGAGATGCGGCAGAGATGGAAAGTGTTTAGGTTATGAGTTTAAGGTTTTCTCCCCTTCAATATATATCAATCCCTTTATCCGTAGGATCACACGTGTCTTCTTTATTAGCCGTCCAGATCGTGAACATAATTTGTTACACGTGTGCCCTTATCCGCCGTGAGATTCATCCTCGAGATGGTACCGATTTTTCCACCAGATTAACCTGAGTTTATAATTCGGCAGAGCTAAATTGGTAATCCTAAGTGATTATTTAATGTTTATTGGTGGGACCAACTCGAGTCAACGGCGAGTTAACTCCGATCTGGACGGAAAACACTAACTGAAGGACACTTCTCTAATTCTATTCGAAACAATGACACTTCTCTAATTTATATATTAGCAGAGGGACATATTCGTTTAATTCCCTTTTATTATAGGTAAAATATCAATCGGTACGGCCCTTCAAAACCCAAACCGCTTTGAAAACAAAGACGCGCTAAAATGCTAGATATCCCCCACTCATATCCCCCAAAGTTGTCCACCATGAGGTGTCATGGTGTGATGCCACACAAAAACCCCCCCTGCTAATCTCAATCCAGGGATCAAAGGTTAAGATCAACGCCACCTAGTGGTGGAAGGGAGTGGGGGATACGGGTGGGGAAGTGTAGCAGCTTCGGACGCGCTCGGAGATTGTAGATAAAAACGAATCTTTGGACGCTGACACTGCTGTGTCTCTGCAAACTTGCTATGCACGGTAATGGCAGGTAAGGACAATCACATCACCTCTGTAAAGCATAAATTTCAAAATAAAACTACCCCTATTTCCACTCACATCACTAGGGTTTGCTGAGAGACTAGTATTCATTTCTAGGGTTTTGTTTATTTTATCTTCAACTTTCTCATTCCCAATGGCTGCTGTGTCACCTTCAAAACCCCCAAAATCATCAGAGGAAATGAAGGATTTGAAGATCACTGAGAGTACCAAATCTGATGAAAAAGAGGTAGTAGTAACTGGATCTGCTCAAAAATCTGAAAATGAAGCTGAATCTCCATCATCATCACCATCATCATCATCATCATCATCATCATCATCATCAACTAAATCTGAGAAGAAGAAGAGGAAGAAGAAGAAGAACAAAAACAACAAGAAGAAGATGATTATCTTGAAGAGTGCTGATGACAAAGAATATGAAGTGGAAGAATCAATTCTGATGTTATCTAAGACACTCAAACATATGATTGAAGATGGTTGTGATGGAAATGAGGTTCCAATTCCATTACCAAATGTTACCAGTGTAGTTTTGGAGAAAGTGATTGAGTTTTTGAAGAAACATGGTCCTGCTATGGAGTATCTCTATAAACCTGGTTTCGAAAAAGTTAAAGATGAGATTGATGAAGAAGAGTTTGATAAGGTTGTTGCAAAATTGATGGAGTTTGATAAGGAGTTTATTGCTGGATTGGAGTCTGATCAAGTACTTTTTGATTTGATCTTTGCTGCTAATCACTTGGCAATAAGGAATTTGATGGAGTGTACTTGTCAAGTTGTTGCTGATAAGCTCAGAGAGATGAAGCCGGAACAGGTAAGGGATTATCTTCGAATTGAAAATGATTTTTCTTCTGAGCAAGAGGCTAAAGTTAGGGCTGATAATGCTTGGGCTTTTCAGTAGATGTTGGAATTTCTTGCAAATCAATTTCACAGTAACAGGGATTAATGGGTGTTTAACAAGTGACTGGTGAGGGGGTTTATGGAGGTATAACTTTTGTTTGGGGTTTTATGTAGAACTTATTTCTTAGGTTTATGTTTAATGACTTCTCATATCATGGGGATTGTTGTTACTGGGTTCTCACTTTTGTTGATAATATGGGGTAATGGGGGTACGTAATTTTCCTCGCTTTTGCTGATCTATGAACTTGAATTGAGATCTTTTTTATAATGTTGTTGTTAGTTTTTGTAATTTTTGCTGATTCTATTTTGGGGGTTTTATTGTTTCAATTAATTGCTTTTAATTTTGATTGTTATTCCATAATTTTGAATTCGTGTTTGATTTTGGAAATGGTTTACCAATTTTGAATTTATGAGCAGGGAGCTTTAACAGATTAGAGATAACAGAGTCACAGAGGTGATGTTAGATTGTTGGTGGATAGTTTGGGGAAGATTAATGATTGCTGTTAGGATGTAGCTATGATAGTACATTTGTTTCAGTGCTATGTCAGTGGCTCACTGGATGGTCTAATCTTGGTATGTTGCTCATGAATAACTAGAGAAACCTTCTGTATCCAATGAATTGGCTATGAATAACCCAGGATAGTGCTTGAATCTTCTACTTTGTAGACTCGGTGACAGAGAAAATTTAAGCAACCATAGTGCTTGCTCTCATATGACATCCTAATTTTATTCAAGTTAAAAGGCCATCAAGAAACTAATAAGAACTTAGTTAAACATAGTTTTTGGTCATTGGTATCACCATGTCGCCAATTTTCATTAATGATCATTTTGTTTTTGTTAGAGATTACTGTACTTCATGGTTTAAGACATTAAGTACTTGCTAATTTATAGGAGCTCGTATTTCATGGATTTAGACATTAAGTACTTACTAATTTATAGGTGCTTAGCTAATATAAAGACACAGGACAAAAGAAAAAAGAGCATGTTGTTTTTGTTATGTTAATAGATTGTTCAGCTTTCGGTTCCACAAGATGGATATTCATCCGAAATGTTGTGTAGTCCCGTGATTAATAGCAGCAAACATCTAGAAACTAGTTAATGTGTTTGAATAACAAGGTCTGGGACTGGTTTTAGTGTGTTCATTATCTTCATATCCGCAGGTTAGAGGTAGTAGTAGTACACATAGTAGTTGTTTGATTGTATCTCAAACAAACAACAAGGTCTGGGACTGGTTTTAGTGTGTTCATGAATGCTTTGGAAATAAGAATTCTGATGGCCCTCTCTCTAGACGTGTTAAAGATTTTAGGCTTTTGTACGAGTTATGTTAGAGATCATGTTCCTATTGCTCAACACTAAAGTTGGTAACAAAATTTTGCTTTCGAAACCTTGGTGTCTAACATGTTTATACAAGTTGGTGGAACAAACCTCCGTTGATCTCCCATCTAAGGCACTCATCTAGATTCTGTTGAGCAGTAGTGGATTGTTTGAATTGTTCTTCTAATATTTAGTTCCTTAAATCTAATTTCATGTCTAGTTGTTACTGTATTCGGAACTGAAATATTTCTGAACTGCAGAAAATGTTGAGAAGATGAGAATAGTTGCTAGTTGTTGTTTTCCATCTGCATTTTATGATAGGATACTGCACTTAATACAAAGACCTGGATGATAGTTACTTTTACAGTCTTTTACTTACCTGTTAATTCTTTTATATGTTCATCTGGTTGGGGTTTGCAATTTGGCGAAGAACAGCAAATAGATTACTAGTGCAACTAAGCGTCTGGAAAGCATATGAAGCTGCTAGTTGTTCTTTTCTTTATGTGCAATGCTGTTTTTCTTCTCTGATAGGGTGTGCAGTTAGTATGCAAACCTGGATATTAAAAACATTGTTGGTTTGCTTGATTTTGATTGTTTGTCTAAACACGAAACAAACCATATATGTAAATAAAAATCTCTTGGAGCAATGTCAAATATGATGCTGCAAAATTCAGGAGCACCGCAACAACCGATCCAGGTGCGCTGCTGCTCCAACTCACTTGCCATCACTATGCCAGCCTGACTCGAGTACCTTAGCAATAAGTAAAGGTCTACCTATAAGTCTATTAGCTTCATTAGGGAATGGATAACATCAATTCGTCTGACATGGAAACTAGAAATAGAATGGCTTACCTGTTTGTTTGCTTTTCCTTTTCCTGCATCATCAAAGCATACATATCTGTATTTATGCAAATTTTGTTCTATATCAGCAGAGACAGTACTCTGTACATTCATACTTAATGGTCACTCTGTATATTCATACTTAATGGTCACTCTGCTTAGCTGCAGGTTGTGTTAAGCAGGTTGTGTTAATGAAGTAGTAAATACTAAAGGGTGTAATGTTCTATAAGTAGGCAAGCTAGCTCTTCCGAGTTCCATACTTGTATTTGAGAAACCTAGTGAAATCGACCATTTTCCTTCATTTTAAGAGGGCTCAATGGCATCTTCTTCTCCAAACCCATTACAGTCTTGTATTTCTGATGTTTCAATGAAGCTTTCTCAAGAACCTCCTCATAGATCTTCATATCTTTCTCCCGAACTAAAGGTTCTGTATGATCAAGTCTTCAAACAAATTCCTCAAAACCCGCATTTTACTCCACTTTCAAACTTTAGTGATGAAACCAAAGAAGGATTTAAACTGGGTTTTGATTTATCTTTTGTTTGGTTTGTTGAGAAACTTAAAAACTCTGATGACCCTTCAACATTTATTGATCAGTTAGAAAGTTATAGAAAACAGTTGGATGATTTCGAATGTATGGGTTATGAAGTTTCCAAACTCAGAGAAAGATTGAATGTTTTGAAAGAAAGAGCTGAACGAGATGAATTACTGAAGCTTCAGATTGATGAATTAGAAAAAGAAGAAACAGAGGAAACAGCAAAAGCTAAAGTTGAAGAAATTCGTGTAGAGGAGATGGAAAAAGAGGTTAGCAGAGCCAAACAAAAATTAAGGGTACTAAAATCAAACATTTTTTTCATTAATTTGAAGAAGAATAAGCTTATTGAAGATGCAACCAGGAATTTAAAAGAGTTTTAAGATATATGCAAAAAAATAAAATCAAGTGATGATGATCAAGACATAGTGATTTTTTTTATCTAATTAAACTATCTTCATTGTCTTTGCAATCTGTTTTTGGTTAAGTTTAGATTTTTTTATTTTTGTTGTTCTGTTACATTCCATAAATCTCACCGGAGATGGTTCTTGAAAGTGATAAATGTAGCCGGAGCATGAAAATTCAATGAACATGACCAAAAAGAGAGTACTAGTCAAATGAGACGAGTGGTAATGGTAAGCGGCTAAAATGGAGTAATATGCTTGACCAAAGTGTAGTATGTGCACACGATGGTTTTTTAGTTGTGATTATGATGTGATAAGAATATAAGATAGGTCAAGTCTCAGTAGATTAATAGCAGTCAGTAAGTAGACTCTTGGTTCCCTAGGAAGTAGGAACAATGCAAGAGCAAGAGACTACTAGCTAAGCTAAGATAGGGCACTCATGAGCTCTTTCTCTGCACCAACCAAAGGTTGGACTTTGGAGCCGGGGAAGGTTAAGAGAGAGGTAGAAAGAGACATGTTGCATTTCCCAAATTCAACATTCTAACTTGTTGGTAGTTGGTACCAAAACCAAATATACATTGTGAACCATAATTTATTTGTGGGAAAAAATCAACACATTTCCTCCCATGACCCCATTGTATACATAAAAATTACACTGTCATGTGATTGATTTCTTAAACAAGCATGCATGAATAACTACCCAATAAGATAAAATCTATGAAGTAAAACCAAGCCACCCCTTAACCTTGTATTTTCTAAATGGCTAAAATGCCCCCATAATGATTAGCACTAATTTAATTAAACTGATTAGATTAGTTAAATTAGTTAGATTAGTTAGTTGATTTATAAAAGAGAGTAAAAGAGAGTTTGCGGTCTTAGACTATCAACCTACCAAGAATCACAAGAATTTAGAACCTTAGAATAGGATAAATCTTCACTGGCACCCTCCATCTCTGAATTACTTCAAAATAAATTCTGATGGCTCTTTTAATTCAGTTAATAATACTGGTGGAATTGGTCTAATATGTCGTGATTTTGCAGGGGCGCATCATGGATCAAAATGTTTCTACCTAGCTAATGCGACAAGTCCAGAGCAAGCTGAGAGTAAAGCTCTATGGGAGGCAATGCAGTGGACATTAGAGAAAAATCCGGAGAAAGTCATCTTTGAGCTGGACGCAAAGCTTGTGGTGGATGCTGTCTTGGGAGGTCCTATAAATATAGATTGGAGAACTCATAATTTGATTTTAGATATAAAGAACTTGTTCGATTCTCATTCCTCTAGGCAATGCTGCTATGTGCCTAAGGAGAAAAATAAAGTTGTAGATTCTCTTTCTAAATTAGCTAGAACTCAATGTATTAGCGATGTTCGGATTATTGCTCCCCCGATTGAAATTTCAGATCAATTACACATGGAGACACACAATGTAATCACTACTTAAACACTCAATGAGAATTTTCAGTTTCAAAAAAAAAAAAAAAAAAAAGATTTATAAGTTGGGCTTTAGAAATAATTTAGAGAGAGAAGTAGAATGAATTAGTAGAGGAAGTTTTTTTTTTTTTTTTTGGGGGGGGATTAGGGTTTTTGAGAAATTTGTGATATGAGTGATTCAAATCCTGATTTTGAAGTGGGGGAGTCTTCTAACTTTCCTCCTACATATGAGTATTTGTATGATGATCTACCAGACCATGATCAAATGGATTACATGCATGACCCTCACTTTTATTTTCCTCAAACTCATGATGGGTATGGAAGTGATGAATATGTTGAGCCAAACGTTGAATCCAATGACCAAGAAGGGGAGAATGGAGCTGCAAGTAATCAGGTAGACAACCGACGTGGTGAAGATTGTGATTTTTCCATGCAAATGATGGATTTTGGTTTTTTTTCTTCAGTTTTGCTTCCCAGGGTCGGCAAGGTCGACGCTTGTCGATCATGCCGACCAAACACGCCGGCGTGGTTTGTAATTGAACAACATGCCGACTTTTCATGAGCAGTATTCGTGTCGGCAGGGTAGAAAATTGACACCATGCCGACTTTCAGTTTTACAACACAAGAGTCGTTACTTGAAAATGCTTAAGCCGGCTTTTTCAAGTTTTCGAACCTTGCCGACTCTATTCTGTTCAGCCCTGTTAAATGTTTCTTACGTGCGGCTGTTTTGTTGTCGGCAGGGTTTATATGTCGACCTTGCCGAATTTGGTAATACATATCAACTAACTTTTGATGTTTTGTAGATTGTTGCATTGGTACCGATGACGGATCAACCTCAAGCTCGGAAAATTAGGTGTCCTGATACTTCCGCACATTACGCTAATGATTTGGAATGGAAGGAAAAGACGACGCGGTCAATTGGATTGTTGAGAAAGCCAAAGAGAAGATGTGCGTTCTAGTAAAAAACACCCAACAAAAAGATACACGGTTTGAAATGGTATGTGAGTGTTATTGGTTTCCGGAGGAAAGTCACAAGAGAAAGGGTTATGTGTATGATAAGAAGATGACTAGGGTGTACAAGACGAAGTCAAAGAAGTGTCGATGCCCATTCAAGATTATTTTTTGGAGGAACAAAGAAACCGACAACGTGTGGAGAATGAGTAGAGTTGATGTTGGTTGGCATAACCATAAAGATCCGGAAACTCTTATTGGGCATTGTCAAGTTGCCAAGTTGAAACCGCACGAGTTCGAACAAGTTGGGGAATTAAACCAAGTAAGCTCCTAAGTAAGTTCAAGAGGGATGACCCGCGTAACCTTTCTTCATTGTATACAATTTATGCGGCCAAGGCAACTATTAAAAGAATTGAATGGGATGGAAGAAAGGTGATGGAAGAATAACAATGGTTAATACACAAATACAACTACACGGTGAGACACCATGAGTCATCGGAGGGGAAGGTGGATTGTATTTTTCTTGCGCATCCCGATATGATTCAATTGGCGCGTTGCTTTTACCAAGTTTTGTTCATGGATTGTACTTATAAGACGAATAGTTACAACATGCCTTTGTTGAACATTGTTGGACAAACCTCGGATAAGCAATCGTTCACGGTGGCATGGTGTTTTATGGATCGTGAGAAGGATGATAGCTATATTTGGGCATTGGAAACTTTGAAGCTTCTCTACCACGAAGACGAGACTCCCGGGGTTATAGTCACCGATAATGACCAAGCAATAATGAACGCCGTGAGGATAGTCTTTCCCAATGCACAAAATTTCCTTTGCACTTGGCATATACAATGCAATCTTAGAAAGAATTGTAGAAGTCATATCCAAAAACTGAAGGCAAAGAAAGGAACTAAACGTGTCAAAGAGGAAGATGAACGTCTCAGCAAACTAACTAAAGAGGAGCGAGAGAAGGAGAAAGAGAAAGAAGACGAAGAATGGAAAGAAGTGTTAAGTGCATATTTTGCATATATTTTGTGTCGAATCCATGCTAGTATTTGCTATATTTTCTTGCAAATTATTGTATATTACGTTTGTTTTCTCTTATTTGTGTTTTGCTAGGTGAATCATCCAAAAGAAGTGAATTGGCACTTAATTGTGCAATAAAAGAAGTTAGCCGCGAGCGGAGAAGGGCCAAAGACCAAGTAGAGCTCGTTCGAACCTAGGAGTTCTTGTTATCATCTTGAAGAGGACGAAAAGACGAAGCCAACGGCGGAAGAATGGGGTCTATCCGATATCACACGAAGAAGTTATGCGCAAAGCACGAATGATGCGGAAAATTACACTGTCAGTTTTCTAAGACTGACAATTGAATGAGATTACTAAAAGCACCAGGCTATTTTACTCGGGGCATACAACTTTCTTCTTCAACACACTTCACGAGTTCAGGGAACTGAATTCGGTAACTGCCAGTGGCTGGTGACGAAGATGATGAGCTTGGACTCTGGAGCTGTTGTGACTGTCGATTAAACTAGAGATTGAAGATGGGAAGAAAGTGCTGCTGCCGTTATCAATGGTGCTGGTGTCTTTCTCAAGCTTGGCAGTGAAGAGAAGAATTGTGATGCCAGGGATCAAAGCTGATGCTGTTGATCGATCTTGATGGTTGCTGCCATTATTCATGGGAGTGATGATTGTTTTATGGAAAATGGAGCTCGAGAATGTGATAACTCGAGACTTCTCTTTCTTAATGACATCGATGGAGTTCGGTGGTTGCTGGTGATGAAGACTGCTCGAGCAGAGTTACTGGTGATGAAGTAAAGATGAGCTCGTATACAGAGAGGTAGACCATGGAAACTAAGTCGAACTGCTGCCAATGCCGAGGGATGAAGATGCTGTGAACTGAGTTAATGGAGTTGGAGGTTGATGGATGTACCAGTGGATGCTGTGATGCAGTGGTGCTGCTTCCATTGACTCTCGAAGTTGAGCAATATCAAGAAACGAAGGTGAGCTTGAGTTTAAGGGACTGCTGCCATTAATGGTAGTGACAGTAATGATCATGATGGAGAAGATGGCAATCAGGGACAATACAGATACGAAGTGTTATTGGCTGCTGATTTCCTGGAGTTATTCTTACCTCCATGTTTGAGTCTAAAGGATGATGGAGTGTAAACAAGGCACGGGAGAAACGAGTTCAAACGCTGCTGCCGTTGATTCTCGACGATGAAGGAAGCTGGAAGAATGAGAAGGAATTGTTGCCATGGTAGAAGATGGATTTTGAACAGCGAGCAAGTTGCTGCTAACGAGAGAAGTTGAGCTAGCTGGTGTTGCTGGCAGTAATGAAGAAGAATAGGGACCAAGCAAGACAGGGATGAAGAATCTGAAACCGAGTTTGGCTGGTGATGATGTTCGAAGGGCATTGCCAGCGAATGATGGAGAAG
The DNA here is from genome assembly GCA_023531295.1 of Papaver armeniacum. Taxonomy (NCBI): domain Eukaryota; kingdom Viridiplantae; phylum Streptophyta; class Magnoliopsida; order Ranunculales; family Papaveraceae; genus Papaver; species Papaver armeniacum. The sequence continues at coordinate 759,023 of JAJJWW010005764.1, read as the reverse complement.
AATGGACTACGGTGGAAACTTCCAACCGTATAGAAATCCAGGGAACATTTATTTTCACGGCGACCAGAGTGTCCGCGAGTAGATATCCGAACGAAGAAAATTCAGGGACTTTTATTTTTCATGGAGACTTGTATATCCGCGGGAACTGGGAGATTACAGTGAGTAGCCAAAGAGTATGCATGTCAGTTCCGCGGAACTGACAGGCCAAGGACGTAATGGGCTGGGCTTTTCCAATTGAGTACGGCTACATATTCTGTTTTGAGAGAAACTTTTACACGGCCAGACTTTGGGCGTGACCTGATTCAGAATTTTGGCGAGATTTGGCAACTTTAGATACGGGATTGGAGCACGGGCGCAGCTACAACTTGGAGACTATTTAAGAGACTTCTTAACCTAATAATATATCATATCATATATATCTCTACTTCTCATAATACACTTTTGTTCTTCATTAAAAACCTAGGGTTTACCCCTTTTGGGGGAAACCGTGAAACGGTGTAAACATGAGAGGCTAAACTTTTGTTGATTGAGGATGAATTCAATGTTCTAGCGTGGAGCTCTATTATTATACAAGTTTGTTCGGAGTTTTAATCACATCATCGTTTGTCTTCACTATTTGATCTTTATGAGTGATTCTTAGATTGATTTGGGATGCATACTAGATTAGTCTATTAATTGTTCTATTGCTAGTATTGGGTTAGGAGATAAGTAATCGTCGAATAATTCATACACAAGTAGAAATCGCAAGACCTTGCAGAGGGATTCTGTGGAGCAATTGCGGGTGAATACAACACCAAAGAAGTGGACCTTGAGCTAAGAGTTTAACTACGGGATCAACCTAATTCACAAAGCCTAAGCGTTCGATCGGATTACACCTTGAGTGAGCTACTACTTGGTGGTTCGGTTGGATAGAATCGATATTGGAGAGCTTCCGTATCCGTGGTAAAAGGAGTTTTGAGGATAGCACTGAGCTAGTGCTTTCCTACGGTTGGTGATGAATGGTTCTAACGAAGATAGATAAGTATACTAATCCGAGTTATCGCTTGGTAACAATGAAGGATTCCTTGATCATATCTTTCTTTTATTTGTTATTCTCTTTATTTCACTTTAAAAACAATCCCCCTTGTGTTTTATTATTTTGCTGAACTAAATACATATCAATTACACAGCTCTCTGTGGGAACGATCCTTACTACCGCTATATTATTTATTTAATTAGTGGGAAATATATTGATTAATTTGTTGCACTTACGACACGCATCAAATTTTTGCGCCAGCGGGGAGCGGTTCTTAATTGATTTGTTATTTGTTTAGCTTGTTTTTGTTTTTAAATTTTTCTTGTGTTCTTGTGAGTCGTCATGTTTCCTTATGGACATAACATGTACGGAGCACAAGATCAATCAACATATAATAGTGGTAATCAATATGGATTTCAATCTCATTCATATAACAACTACCAACCATACCCTCTGAGCTTTATGGATACTCTCATACATATCAACAACCTTATGACGGGTATGTAAGTGAGCAATCAAAGGGATGGGAGGATATTTATGCTTCTGATCAATTGTTTTCTAGTAATGTGCAGATGACAGAGAGTTTGGAAAGACCTACTTCTCTTTATCATGTTCTTTCGTCATTTATGTCAAAAGAAGAGATACGGTCTGAACTTTCCATCGTGAATAACGGCGGAAAACGTATTAATATCAGAAAACTTTCTAAACAATATGATCAGTTAGAAGAAGTAGAGCATCGAAAAGACCTCGAAGAAATCAACAAGGTATTACGACGGAACTTCAACGTCGTTGGGATATTGAAGATTATGAGGTTGACGAAGACTACGATGAAGATGAGCAACCTTTGGAAAATCCTTGCAATAATGGTAATGTTATTTTAACTCCGGATCATAATAACGATCACTCGCCTATTCAAAAGGAGGGGAACGAATATGACATAACCGTTGTTATAAATGGTGTAACGTACTCAAACAATGATTTTAAGATTTGCACCAATGAACTAGAATTTCTAGGAGATGATTCTATTCGATGACGAGTTTGTTGAAGAGATAGTGATTGAGAATGAAACCAATTTTATTGAAGTTGTGGAAGACCCAATTGAGCTAGCCAAGGATTATAATGATCTTGAGATTTCGATTGAAGCGGCCCCGTGAGAAGAATGGCTAAATAGTTTGATAGAGGACCACAATACAAATGAGGTAAATAATTCATTGCAATTCTTTAAGAATGATGAGGATCCCGTAATACGAGAGATTGTGGAAGGTTTGTCTAATCCTTCGCATATTTCTAAATCTTTTGATCCACATCACTTAGGATTGGGTATTTGTGCTTCTAAAATTCTGAAAGATTATTTTACTTCTGAGTATCTACCACTTGATGTGTGTGATTCTAGCATTGTGCAGGTTCATCGAGAGGAACCCAAAGAAGTTCCCTTATTTTATGTTCTCTATCCACTTCCGAGTGTAGAAAGAACTAAGTGTGGGGGAAACTTTCAAGCTATAACAATTTCACTATTCATATGTTATGCTAATAATTGTGTGAAGTTGTTATTAGAATTTCAGATTGTTTTCTGGGCAGACTACCAGATTTTCAGATTGTTGGTATATGGACGATAACAAGAGAGTCGGGCTGACGACTTTAAACCAAGCGCTAAATGGGAGGCAACCCATAGGTTTTGTATCTTAAACCCTTCTATTTTTGTTTTTATTGTTTTCATATCATATTTGCATCCCCATGTTTATTTTCATTGAGTCCGGAATCTATCTTAGAAGAGAATTATGACGAATACCTTTCCGTCAGAAAAATTCAGACTGCGCGTAGTTCAGTCCAGAGACCATAACTGTCAGACCGTTTATCGAAACACTGTGCCCTTTTGACACTGTGTAGAAAACACGTAGATGAACAACTTTTGTGAAATGGAGTTTTTCCAAATTCCTTACCAATTTGTACAGTTTTTGCGTTTTATATATGCTGTTACGTCAGAATTCAGAACTTTCGGTTTTTACACATTGAGGACAATGTGAAGTTTAAGTGTGGGGGAGCATTTATATGTTTGTATAGTTTGTTTTAGTTTGTTTTATGCCTTTAAAAAAAAAAAAAAATAGAAAAAAAAACAAGAAAAATTGTGCTTTTTGAACTCCGAAATCTAGAAACTTGTGCCTTTAGGATGACACCATTAATGGATTGAACCATTTTGAATGCAGGAGTTGAGGAACCAATTAACTAAAAGGGACGAACACATAGCTCGGAAATCACAAATAACATGATAGTTGTTACCATATCTCGGAATATCACCATATCACATTCTATTTTTATTTTTCCATATTTATCTATTGTTCTCTAAGTGCTTTGGTGGGTCACTAAACATCGACGTGTTATTACTGCTAAGATGAAATAGAGTGATTGAGTTGCTAAAAGAAAAAAAAAAAAAAAAAGACCGACCAATTAGACCAAACGGAATAAGAAAGACACTTGGGAATAGCAGTATGTGTGAAACGTAGTCCCTGTCTCCGTCGCCTAAACAAGCGTGGAATGCAGGGTCCAAGGCAACTATCATATACGTGTTGACAAGGAAGCATGCGCTTGGATCCAAAAGATCTAATCATGCCGTCTAAAAAAAAAAAGAGAAATTGGATCCAGTTTGATCCAATCATATAAAAAAAAAAAAAAAAAAAAAGAAATTATTATTGTGTTGAATAAAGTCACTCTTGGTTCCCTTGTATATGCCAATTGATTTGATGTAGCATTCAAGACCAAGTAGCTCAATCCAATAGGATTAGGTTCATCTTAGCATGACCTTCTACAGATATGGGAAACATTGATCACTTGTGAACATTCACCAACATCTACATCTATATTCATCTTCTTAATCTTTTCATTGTGATTGTGGTTTGTTAGTTTCCGAGTATTGTGGCTTGTTCGACTATCTAATTAGAGCTTTATTTATTTGAATATGAACCGAATTTAAAAAGCAAGGTACCTCCTCCCGTAGTCATTTTGGATTCGTTCATGAATTTGTCACAAATAGACGGAGTTGGAAATATAGGTTTTGTAGGTAGACCTCTTGTAAACCTTCACGAGACTATAACTCGTCCACTAGGGACACCTAGGGGTTTAAAGGCCTGTTATTCATGCTAAGAGTAACCGTATCCTCGCCGACATGGAGTTGTTGTATTTTAGATAGTTTGCTCGAGGACGAGCAAAAGACAAGTGTGGGGGAATTTGTTAAGTGCATATTTTGCATATATTTTGTGTCGAATCCATGCTAGTATTTGCTATATTTTCTTGCAAATTATTGTATATTACGTTTGTTTTCTCTTATTTGTGTTTTGCTAGGTGAATCATCCAAAAGAAGTGAATTGGCACTTAATTGTGCAATAAAAGAAGTTAGCCCGAGCGGAGAAGGGCCAAAGACCAAGTAGAGCTCGTTCAACCTAGGAGTTCTTGTTATCATCTTGAAGAGGACGAAAAGACGAAGCCAACGGCGGAAGAATGGGGTCTATCCGATATCACACGAAGAAGTTATGCGCAGCACGAATGATGCGGAAAATTACACTGTCGCGCTTTCTAAGACTGACAATTGAATGAGATTACTAAAAGCACCAGGCTATTTTACTCGGGGCATACAACTTTCTTCTTCAACACACTTCACGAGTTCAGGAACCGAATTCGGTAACTTCCATTGGCTGGTGACGAAGATGATGAGCTTGGACTCGGAGTCATTGATCTGTCGATTAAACTAGAGATTGAAGATGGGAAGAAAGTGCTGCTGCCGTTATCAATGGTGCTGGTGTCTTTCTCAAGCTTGGCAGTGAAGAGAAGAATTGTGATGCCAGGGATCAAAGCTGATGCTGTTGATCGATCTTGATGGTTGCTTGCCATTATTCATGGGAGTGATGATTGTTTTATGGAAAATGGAGCTCGAGAATGTGATAACTCGAGACTTCTCTTTCTTAATGACATCGATGGAGTTCGGTGGTTGCTTGTGATGAAGACTGCTCGAGCAGAGTTACTGGTGATGAAGTAAAGATGAGCTCGTATACGAGAGGGTAGACCATGGAAACTAAGTCGAATCACGCCAATGCCGAGGGATGAAGATGTCTTTGAACCGAGTTAATGGAGTTGGAGGTTGATGGATGTACCAAAGGATGCTGTGATGCGTGGTGCTGCTTCCATTGACTCTCGAAGTTGAGCAATATCAAGAAACGAAGGTGAGCTTGAGTTTAAGGGACTTGCTGCCATTAATGGTAGTGATAGAATGATCATGATGGAGAAGATGGCAATCGGGGACAATACAGATACGAAGTGTTATTGGGTCACTGATTTCCTGAGTTATTCTTACCTCCATGTTTGAGTCTAAAGGATGATGGAGTGTAAACAAGGCACGGGAGAAACGAGTTCAAACGCTACTGCCGTTGATTCTCGACGATGAAGGAAGTCTGGAAGAATGAGAAGGAATTGTTGCCATGGTAGAAGATGGATTTTGAACAATGAGCAAGTTGCTGCTAACGAGAGAAGTTGAGCTAGGCTGGTGTTGCTTTGGCAGTAATGAAGAAGAATAGGGACCAAGCAAGACAGGGATGAAGAATCAAACCGAGTTTGGTGGTGATGATGTTCGAAGGGCATTGCCAGTGAATGATGGAGAAGAATGGACTACGGTGGAAACTTCCAACCGTATAGAAATCCGGGGAACATTTATTTTCACGGCGACCAGAGTGTCCGCGAGTAGATATCCGAACGAAGAAAATTCAGGGACTTTTATTTTTCATGGAGACTTGTATATCCGCTGAACTGGGGAGATTACAAGAGTGAGTAGCCAAAAGAGTATGCATGTCGATTCCGCGGGCCGACAGGCCAAGGACGTAATGGGCTGGGCTTTTCCAATTGAGTACGGCTACATATTCTCGTTTTGAGAGAAACTTTTACACGGCGGACTTTGGGCGTGACCTGATCCAGAATTTTGGCGAGATTTGGCAACTTTAGATACGGGATTGGAGCACGGGCGCAGCTACACAACTTGGAGACTATTTAAGAGACTTCTTAACCTAATAATATATCATATCATATATATCTCTACTTCTCATAATACACTTTTGTTCTTCATTAAAAACCTAGGGTTTACCCCTTTTGGGGAAACCGTGAAACTGTGTAAACATGAGAGGCTAAACTTTTGTTGATTGAGGATGAATTCAATGTTCTAGCGTGGAGCTCTATTATTATACAAGTTTGTTCGGAGTTTTAATCACATCATCGTTTGTCTTCACTATTTGATCTTTATGAGTGATTCTTAGATTGATTTGGGATGCATACTAGATTAGTCTATTAATTGTTCTATTGCTAGTATTGGGTTAGGAGATAAGTAATCGCCGAATAATTCATACACAAGTAGAAATCGCAAGACCTTGCAGAGGGATTCTCAGGAGCAATCATGTGAATACAACACCACAAGTGGACCTTGAGCTAAGAGTTTAACTCCTTACTGGGATCAACCTAATTCACAAAGCCTAAGCGTTGATCGGATTACACCTTGAGTGAGCTACTACTTGGTGGTTCGGTTGGATAGAATCTGATATTGGAGAGCTTCCGTATCCGTGGTAAAAGGAGTTTTGAGGATAGCACCGAGCTAGCCGCTTTCCTACGGTTGGTGATGAATGGTTCTAACGAAGATAGATAAGTATACTAATCCGAGTTATCGCTTGGTAACGGCGAAGGATTCCTTGATCATATCTTTCTTTTATTTGTTATTCTCTTTATTTCACTTTAAAACAATCCCCCTTGTGTTTTATTATTTTGCTTGAACTAAATACATATCAATTACACAGCTCTCTGTGGGAACGATCCTTACTACCGCTATATTATTTATTTAATTAGTGGGAAATATATTGATTAATTTGTTGCACTTACGACACGCATCAAGAAGGTGAGATCAATTTTTTTTGGGGGGTGGGGGTTGAGAAATTTGTGATATGAGTGATTCAAATCCTGATTTTGAAGTGGGGGAGTCTTCTAGCTTTCCTCCTACATATGAGTACTTGTATGATGATCTACCAAACCATGATCAAATGGATTACATGCATGACCCTCACTTTTATTTTCCTCAAACTCATGATGGGTATGGAAGTGATGAATATGTTGAGCCAAACGTTGAATCCAATGACCAAGAAGAAGAGAATGGAGCTGCAAGTAATCAGGTAGACAACCGACGTGGTGAAGATTGTGATTTTCCCATGCAAATGATGGATTTTGGTTTTTTTTCTTCAGTTTTGCTTCCCAGGGTCGGCAAGGTCGACGCTTGTCGATCATGCCGACCAAACACGCCGGCGTGGTTTGTAATTGAACAACGTGCCGACTTTTCATGAGCAGTATTCGTTTCGGCAGGGTAGAAAATTGTCACCATGCCGACTTTCAGTTTTACAACACAGGAGTCGTTACTTGAAAATGCTTAAGCCGGCTTTTTCAAGTTTTCGAACCTTGCCGACTCTATTCTGTTCGTCCCTGTTAAATGTTTCTTACGTGCGGCTGTTTTGTTGTCGGCAGGGTTTATATGTCGACCTTGCCGAATTTGGTAATACATATCAACTAACTTTTGATGTTTTGTAGATTGTTGCATTGGTACCGATGACGGATCAACCTCAAGCTCGGAAAATTAGGTGTCCTGATACTTCCGCACATTACGCTAATGATTTGGAATGGAAGGAAAAGACGACGCGGTCAATTGGATTGTTGAGAAAGCCAAAGAGAAGATGTGCGTTCTAGTGAAAAACACCCAACAAAAAGATACGCGGTTTGAAATGGTATGTGAGTGTTATGGGTTGCCGGAGGAAAGTCACAAGAGAAAGGGTTATGTGTATGATAAGAAGACGACTAGGGTGTACAAGACGAAGTCAAAGAAGTGTCGATGCCCATTCAAGATTATTTTTTGGAGGAACAAAGAAACCGACAACGTGTGGAGAATGAGTAGAGTTGATGTTGGTTGGCATAACCATAAAGATCCGGAAACTCTTATTGGGCATTGTCAAGTTGCCAAGTTGAAACCGCACGAGTTCGAACAAGTAAGAACAAGTTGGGGAATTAAACCAAGTAAGCTCCTAAGTAAGTTCAAGAGGGATGACCCGCGTAACCTTTCTTCATTGTATACAATTTATGCGGCCAAGGCAACTATTAAAAGAATTGAATGGGATGGAAGAAAGGTGATGGAAGAATAACAATGGTTAATACACAAATACAACTACACGGTGAGACACCATGAGTCATCGGAGGGGAAGGTGGATCGTATTTTCTTGCGCATCCCGATATGATTCAATTGGAGCGTTGCTTTTACCAAGTTTTGTTCATGGATTGTACTTATAAGACGAATAGTTACAACATGCCTTTGTTGAACATTGTTGGACAAACCTCGGATAAGCAATCGTTCACGGTGGCATGGTGTTTTATGGATCGTGAGAAGGATGATAGCTATATTTGGGCATTGGAAACTTTGAAGCTTCTCTACCACGAAGACGAGACTCCCGGGGTTATAGTCACCGATAATGAGCAAGCAATAATGAACGCCGTGAGGATAGTCTTTCCCAATGCACAAAATTTCCTTTGGACTTGGCATATACAATGCAATCTTAGAAAGAATTGTAGAAGTCATATCCAAAAACTGAAGGCAAAGAAAGGAACTAAACGTGTCAAAGAGGAAGATGAACGTCTCAGCAAACTAACTAAAGAGGAGCGAGAGAAGGAGAAAGAGAAAGAAGACGAAGAATGGAAAGAAGGTGAGATCAATTTTGGGTTATTCATGAAAGCGTGGGATAAGGTGGTTTGGTCGATGAGTGTTGCAAGATATGAGATAAACTTGAAGGATTTCAAGGAAGATTGGGGGACTAATTACCCCAAAGTAGTGGAATATTGCAAGAAACAATGGTTGAGGCCACACAAAGAGAGGTTTGTGTATGCTTTTACTTACGACTATAAACATTTCAAACTTGAATCCACAAGTATGGTAGAGAAAACTCATGGGAGACTAAAAGGTCTACTTTTCACAAGTCAAAATGGGATTGTGACGGTGCAACATGCTATCCATGAGTACACAGATAATGATATCAACAAGATAAAAAAGCAATTCCAAGAAAGTAGCTTCCGGAAGTTGAGGGAGTTTAAGGAGGATAATTGGATGCTTGTTGGTATACATTGCAACGTCTCGAATTGGTCAATACGTTTTATGATGAAACATCTCGCTTTGTTCAAAAAGTATAAAAAGTATGACGACCCAAGCACTCCTTGTGAGTGTAGGATAATGAAGGCTACCGGACTTCCATGTTGTCATATGCTTGGTAGGTATTAAACTCCCATTCCTCTTGATGATATCGATCCTTATTGGAAGCAATTATATTTCAAACCGGATCCAAGAGAAGATCCGGTGAAGAGTTTGGCCACATGGAACTTGGGAGAATAATCCTCGAAAAGTACCCTAAGTTGAATAGGTTGGACAAACAAATTATGAAGCACAATTTGATGCCGACTGTTTACCCTTTTATGGAAGAACTTCAAGAACCGGCGAAACAAGATCCAACGGGTAGACCACCTACCACAAAGACGAGGGCGAAGAAATAGAACAAATGAAAGAGTATTTGAGTACAAAATGCGATCAATCCGAAAGGGAACAAATTAAATAGTATTAGAGTACAAAGTGCGATCAATCGAAAGGGAACAAATTAAATAGCATTTGATTACAACGTGCGATCCATCCGAACATTTTTATATCGAGGCGCAATACAAGGAGGAGCCGGCTAAAAAGAAAAGAGGTCGTCCGCGGAAAGAAACAACTACACCAACGGTTTCAAACTTGAATCCAAATGGCACTCCACTTCTTGAGAGTCAAGTAAGTGTGTAATTTGTTGGAAAGAAAAGGGGTCGGCCAAGGAAGGATTCAACTACGCCAACGGTTTCAAACTTGAATCCAAATGGCACTCTACGTCTTGAGAGTCAAGCAAGCCAAGGAGATGTTGCGAAGAAAAGAGGTCGTCCAAGGAAGGTATCACAACCAAAGTGTTGCAAGAGTATCGCGTACAACTCCTCCAATTATTCAAGAGTTCGTTATTGGTATCGATTTATGTCCCAAAAGATGGAAATTGTGGGTTTCACGTTGTCTCGCAACAATTGGGACACCTAAGTGGAGCGGTTGAGGAGAATCTCACCCAATGCCAATACATAAGAAAGAAGATGGCCGCCCGACTAGAAAACGACAAGGAGTTTCATATCTCAATGATGCTAGAAGGTTCCATGGAGGACAAAGAAGCAACTTTTAAAGATTTGCTAACTAGTATTAAAGGCCCGGAGGGAAATGCATCGGTCAAATGGGAGCATTGGTTGAGAATGCCGGAGTGTGGCCATCTATTGGCGGATACGTGGAATTGCATGGTACATTTTTTTGTAAGGGACTATCTATAGCATTTGCACTGAAACATGCGGTTTGCGTTGAGAAACTCAAGCATAGAAGAATTGTCATGGCTTTGGTGGATAAAAATCATTTTATTGGTCTACAACTTAACAAGGAATGTCCATTACCTCCTCTTTGTAGGTTTAGTTTTTGGGAGAAGTTCACAAACAACAAGAGCAAGGAATGGATGAAACTTTATGAGGACAACATGGAACTTTGGAATGTTTTAGATGAGTCTAGGGAATGTCCCATAGATTTGACTAAACTCCCTCCAATAGATTTGAGTGATGATTGATTATGGTAGGAACTAAGGAATCTTTTTGGAGTACTTTTGTAATCGCATTCGTGTTTTGTGTAATGTACTTTGGCATACTACAAATGAATAAAATGGATGTGGTTTTTTTTTTGTGTATACTCCTTTGGTCGGCATTGTATTTGTCAAACTACCATGCGGGCTCTCCCAGGGTCGGCATGTTATTAATTCGTCAGGTTGCCGGCTGTACTGCATGAAAGCACAGGAAAATAGGTCTGGGACGGTCGGCAAGGGTTTTCCCTCTTACAGTGACGACTTCCCCAGGGTCGACAGGGTCTTGGTTTCGTCAGGTTGTCGACTTTAATCTGGTCGGCATGGTTTTTGAGGTTTACGATGCCGACCAAAACAGACAAAAAAAATTTGTTTCTGGATGTTCTCATGCCTTAAGTCGGCAAGGTTTATAAAGAGACACCTTCCGACCATATATTCACCGGCATTGTGTGTAAACTCTTGAGTGCCGACTGTGAAGAAGCCGACACGCTTTTAATTTAATACAATGCCGACTGTACATCGAATACAAACCTTAATTAAAGCATACAAACATTAAAAACTTAACCCTAACACATTTGGGACATAGATAGTATCTTTTTCCAGTACACAATTTCTTAGGAGAGGTAATTAGCTTCATCTTACAGTCGAAACATGGATCTGTGCATGGTAGAAGGTTGATTTTAGCAACTTCATCTTCATACGGAGATAGGCGCTCATCTATCCAATAGAAAAACCCACAACTAGTGCATTTAGAAGCATACGGCTGATATACATCTCCTACTGCAGCTTTTATGAGAAATAAGAATCCATTGCAACCTTCAATTGTGCATTTGCTTCCTTCAAAGGGACAATCGTTTGCAAAATGACCACTTAGTGTATAAAGACTACAAATATTTGGTTGTGTTGCACTTGAAACTTCCATTCTTTATGCAAGGTTGAAGATGAAGTTGATAATGTTTTTATAATAACAACACATCTAATATCTTGATTTTTAAATTTATAGCCGTTGAGCATTCAATGGCTTGTACTCATCTTCAACCTTGCATAAAGAATGGAAGTTTCAAGTGCAACTAACATATAAGTCGACAAGGTCGAGATTTAAAACCCTGCCGACCAACAACTAACAGTTCAAAACATAAGGTAATAGTTCAAACCAAAATCTAAGTTTCTAAACCAAGTGAAACATAATAAAGTTTTAAATTTTCATGGATCCTTCTTGTTGTTGTTATCTTCCTCCACATCACTAGCTTCTTCGTCATCACTAGCTTTTTCAGCAGCATCAACTTTTGCTTTTCCCTTATCTCGACCTATGTAATCACCGTCCTCATTGTAATAGGGGTTCACTCCAGAAAAGTCACATGCCCTGAAAAAAAGTCCTTGGATCAACCTCCTCTTCTTCCTCCTCTGATGATGTGCATTCTTCATAGTTGAGGGGATTGCTAGGACTGTGCATAAACCTTAGGAATTCTTCAGGATCTTTCTTACCCATCATAAGTAACTTCCTTACAGGGCAATTCTCTTCGCCCATCTTTAGGATCTTCTACATTGGGATAAATTCCATCAATAAATTCTAATAGCTCTTCCAAAGAACCGAACAAGGTAGATCTTCTTCTTTTTCCTCTGGGAACCTAAACAATGCACAAATAAAGGATAAAATTTTTACACACTAAAATATGGTTATAGTCATCAAGTCGGCAAGGTCTAGAATCTAAATATTGCCGGCTAATACATAGTCGGCATGGTAGTAATCATCTTACACGCCGACTAATAAAAAGTCGGTAGGGTTATATTCAATAATAATGCCGACAGTTAACGCAGAAAAATCAGGTTTGTGTGACCTAAAGTCGGAACGGCACAATTTTAAGAACATGCCGACTTAAAGAAAGTCGGAGGGGTTTGTTTTGATTACCATGGAGGCCCTGGTTAATGTTTCGCAGTCACCATGGTTGATATGAAAAGTCGGCATGATCTTCATGTTACTACCATGCCGACTGTCACTAACAATGAGAAGGACGGCATCTTATTTTAAAAAAACCTTGCCGGCCAAGAATCCTAAAAAACATAGTCTGCGATTTCTAACCTAATCTAACAATCACAAAACACTAAACAATAATGGGTTTGAGTTTAGAAATCACTTACAGTCTTATTTTCACAGGCGTAGGGTTGTTTTCAACATTCTTAGGGATTGAACTTTCGGGTTTACTAGTTCCATCTTTTCCCTTACCTTTTTTCTCTCGATTTGGATCTTTTGATACTTCCTGTTGAATTTGTGTTATCTATTGATCGTTTGGAATCAACCATTTTTCAGGAAAATCAATTTTTTCAATTTTCAGAGATTTTTTCTTATGAGTTTGATGGAAGATGAGATGAAGAAGAAGAGAAGATTACGAGAAGATTAAGAGAAGATTAACGGTTTGTTTAAGTTTTTAATTTTAGGGTTATTAGATTAAGTAATAGGGTTAATTAGTTCAAGGGTAATAAAGTAAACTCACCCACATTTAGCCTCCCTTAGTAAGGCACTATGTCTATATAAATTTGGGTATACCCCAATCTCGCCAGGGTGAATAAAGAACATTTTTTTTTTTTTTTTTTAACAAAGGCCTTCAGAAAGGCTAATGATCCCCCTCAACAGTAGGCATAAGCCAAACTGGAGGAACATACCAGTATATAGAGGAATTGTTTTGTTTTGCCCAATGAGCTAACTTGTGAGCAAAAAAATTACAAGTGCAAGGCTGAAATGGGAAAATACAAGCTACTAGACTAGAAGAGAAAAAATGGATATCCTTAAAGATAACATCCATCCTTGAGTGTCCTCGAACATGTCAGCTAAAAATTGATCAATGAGACCTTTAGCGTCACTTTCAGTGATAATATGACTGAGTTTTTTCTCCTTTGCTTTCTTCAAGACTTCCCAAATGGCTCTGGCTTCAGCTTCTTTAGCAGACTTTACTTCAAAAACAATGGAGGCACAAAAAGAGGCTTTGCATGAGAAGTCCTGAAAAGGCGGGGGTCTAACAAACACATCCAATATTTTGTTTGGAAATCTGAGAGGACTTGCTCCAATATACTTTCAAGAGAATAAACTAGACAGTCAGACTCAATCTTATAGGAAAGTATATCAAAGAGCGATATCTCTATTTCTCAATTCAATATGCAATCAGCAAATAGGAATTTGCGAGCCCAATTGAATATAAGAGAAGTAACTTGAATGGTACCAAAGACCAATGTTCAAGGATCAATCAATTTCAATCAACAACCAAAGGTTGGATTTACCAATTGATCGATTCAATTCACAACCTGTGATATTTCAATTATATAACAAAATATAATGCGGAAAAGAAATAACACAGACACCAGAATTTTGTTAATGAGGAAAACCACAAATGCAGAAAACCCCTGACCTAGTCCACTTTGAACACCACATTGTATTAAGCCGCTACAGACACTAGCCTACTACCAATGAACTTCGGACTGGAATGTAGTTGAGCCCTAATCAATCTCACACATATCAAGGTACAGTTGCGCTCCTTATGTCTCTGAACCCCAACATGATTCTACACACTTGATTCCCTTAGAATCTCACCCACAACCAAGATTTGATACGACCCAAAGTCGAAGACTTGAATAAAAAATCTGTCTCACACAGAAAAGTCTATTGGAATAGATAAATATGTCTCCCACGGAAATACTTATGATTTTTGTTCCGTCTTTTGATAAATTAACGTGAACAAGAACCAATTGATAACCCCGACTTATATTCCCGAAGAACAGCCTAGTATTATCAATCACCTTATAATAATCTTAATCGTATGGTAGTGAAACAAGATATTGTGGAATCACAAACGATGAGACGAAGATGTTTGTGACTACTTTTAATCTTACCTATCGGAGATAAATCTCAAGAAAATCTTAGTACAGATAATACTCAATCACGATAGTAAAAGTAAGATCGTAACACGCAATTATAGAGAAAATAGTTGGTCCGGCTTCACACTCCAATGAAGTCTTCAAGTCGTTAACCTATAGGGTTTCGTGAAAAACCTAAGGTTAAAGGATGCAAAGACGAGGGTACCCAAATATACCTCAATCTATAACTTTTCCACTTATAAGTCATTTCTCCGAAAGTGATTGTCTATAGACTGAGTCGAGACAAAACAACTAATCGGTTCACACTTCGTGTGATCGTCTATGGATACGAGATCGAGACAATACGACAACAAGATAACTTGCGTGATTGACTATGGATACAACATCGAGACAATAAAATAATGAATTATGATTACTTGATAATAGGTTCGGACTTAACCAAACACAATAGGATTGCTATCAAGTAAATAGGACTTAACGTTTGCGTATTTTACTTCTAATTATAATAAAAACAATTATAATTGCAGAAATAGATAAGTAAAAGACACAACAAGATTTTGTTAACGAGGAAACCGCAAATGCAGAAAAACCCTGGGACCTTGTCCAGAATTGAATACTCTCAGGATTAAGCCGCTATACAAAATCTAAACCAACTTCGTATAGTTGAGACCAAGCAACTAAACCTATAGTTCACCTAGTTCCGTCTGTATCCCTGCGCCTCCAACTTGTTAATAAGTCACGCACTTGGAACAATTCCTTTGGTTCGTATTCCAAACAGTAAAGGAACAACAAATCTGTTCGGTAATAACTCTTTTCAAACAACGTGATATGAGTTTGACAAAAGTCTCTTCCGTTTATCCCAATAAACTCCTTTGTCGGGTTCTTAGATCAATCTATTCAACAACTACCAAAGTAATTGTTTAGACTATGCAATCAATACTATTAATCTCCAAGAAATGTATTGATGCCGATCTACTCAACTAATCAATCCAATCTATCAAAAGATAAACCGATTATAGTCGTATCCTTAGACGATCAAGTTTTGTGCACACCAAAGATTATGAACTCAAATAAGAAATTTTCTTTGTCTTCAAATCTTCTTAGATCTTCAATAAACACCTGAACACAATCAACTTGAATATCTTGTGATCAATCACACACAGAACGGAGTCTGTTAACAATGGATTATCACAAGACATATTTAGATCTAAAAACAGTCTAAAGATCCCCGTCGATACTTCGATCTAGTTTGAGTGAATCTTATATCAGAAGAGAAGATTCTCAAGCATAAACAAACTAGGTGCAATCAAAGTTCAACAACCTTTAGTCAATCAAATCAATCAAAAACTAATAATAAACTGCAATTATCTAGTTTCCAACCAACGGTACTCATAGAGCTTCGCAATCCTAAAGAAGTCTCTAAAACGAGCAGTCGTAAGAGATTTCGCCTAATTAGGGTACTTTCCTCTCTGAACAGACGGCTCCACTAGTAACAACACAACAAGGTAGTTTTGCTGGCTCTGGGGATTAGTTTGCTCGAAATGCAAACTTCAATATTTATTGACCAAGGAAGTTTGGACACCAAGGAATTTCCAAAACCAAATATTCTCAAAGATATGTAATAAATCCAAAAATGGTTTTCATAATTCCTGGAAATGTACTGTCCAAATATTGACCGAAATCTCAATAGAAAATCACCAATTAGTAAATGCACATTACCAATTTTTATTTTCAAAATATATTAATTCCTGGAAATTAAAAGCATATAAAACTAAAAACCTTAATTAAAAGATTCTCAATTTATTTCGATCCGGGATTCTCCTTTAGTTATAAAGGAATATCTTTGAACAATAAAAGATAAGAATTATTGCACATGTTCAAAGTAGGTCGACATCTTTACTTTGTAAATCCTTTTTCATATTTACAATCTTGGAACCGATTTTCCACACTTCCAAACGAGTTTAGAATTGGTTCATCTAACTTCCAAGAACTATGTGATTGATTATCCTATCAAATCACCATTAATGGGTTTTACGGTTCTACCAAAACACAAAGCTTTGGTTCTACCTCCATGTGGGTACTAGGATCGGTCACACTAGCTTTCCAAAAATTTGTTGACTAGGTAATAGGATCGGTTACCACATAATTATGGTATTTACTTGTGATCGGTTGCACAAGTCATAGGATCGGTTACCAATTACTAAGACTTGTTGAACCTCTTACAAGGATCAATTCCACATACTTGTGATCGGTTGTACCTCTTACCAGGATCGGTTACCCAATGTATAGAGTTGGTCATACCAATTACAAAATATCGATCATACCATCTCAGGTGATTACTTAAGATCGGTTTCACTAATAAAAGTAATACCAATACAAAATTCAGGCATTGTGAATAGTTTTACCAAGATACATAAACAAGTTATGAGCGGTTATACTAAACACACATATTGGTAATCCAAAGATTTGCAATGAATAACAATACCAATAAGCCTAGCGATTTCCTTTTCGATTCACAAAACAAGTTTATGAATTGTACTTCCTTTAAACGAATGTAAATCATTGTTTCCCAGGACGAAAATCTTTACCCTACCCATACATAATCACAATAGCATTCATACGATTATGTCGATGTCTTATATACGAAGTTCAAAAGATAGACGTTATACTTTGTATTGTAATTCCTTAATATTATGTCTAACTAGAGTATAATCATTCACAGCTTCGCAGTTATGTTTTCAATATGCACGACTTGAAAGATACGTTAGGAATGAAACAGTTCATGTAAAATATTACTAAACTCAAGAGGAAGGATGATGTCGTTGTTGTAGCTCTTTACTTCTTCACATTCTTCAAGTTTTCGAGTAATACTTGTAAGTCTCATATCCTAGTAACTTTCTAGCTAACCTATACGAATTTGACTCTAGTAAATAATCAAGCGACTCTTTAAATGAGTTTTGATTCACTAAAATATGACAACCAAACTTGACATACCAACGCTTGGTGGGTTCAACCGAGCAATGCTCTAACAAAGGAGAATTGACTCTATCTTATGCAACTAGTAACACTCAGAAGGTGTGGGGATTAGGTTTCCCAGTTGCTTATATAGTTTTCAAATCAGGGTTTGCAATCTAAGTTACCTTGGTAACAAAGCATTCAATATTCACCGTTACATGAAAACTTGATTAGATTCAAGCTAATATCTTTCAATCGTTAGATCGAACTTAACTTGTTATACACAAATACGCTTGATTCCAAGTTTCAACAGCATAATAACCTGTATAAATTCAATCCATAAATGCCGCAGTTGACATTATAATAACAAAGCTAATACTCCCCCTAAAGGTAAGATAGGTAGATTTTCAATCCGCACGTCTTTGTTATTCCCTTTGTAGTTAAGATAACCACGAGTATCAATATGATATGTTACTTCCCCTTAGTCTGTGCTTTACTCTTTCGTTAGAATAACATTTAAGCACCATTTTCCTTTCCTTAGTGATACCAAATTACTTGTTTAATCCATATATTTCTCCCCCTTTTGTCACAAGATGACAAAGGTACGAGCAAATAAAGGTCAAACCGAAAGGATCTTACAAATCTCAAAATGCAACCTATAATAGTTAAGCACGAGGGTTCCACACCATTTTGGATAACCAATATCAAAACCGAAACTACAAAGTAATTTTGTTTTGATATGTTACCAAGGAAACAATTTCCCGAAGCAATTTTACCTAATAGTTAAGCAAATCAAAAATTGACTAAGAACCTTAGTTCTTTTGCTAAACTGATTGTACAAATACAATCGCTTGTTTGATAAGACCAAAATAAAGATCAGAATTAACTCTATTTTTCTCATCAGGTTCTAATTATTAAAATAATAACTTAGACCTTTCACTTTTAA
Source organism: Papaver armeniacum (assembly GCA_023531295.1). Classification (NCBI taxonomy): domain Eukaryota; kingdom Viridiplantae; phylum Streptophyta; class Magnoliopsida; order Ranunculales; family Papaveraceae; genus Papaver; species Papaver armeniacum. The sequence continues at coordinate 740,512 of JAJJWW010005764.1, read as the reverse complement.
ACAAGACAAGTACTAGGTTAGTTAACTAGCATTTCTTGTTAAGGCATTCGATTAGACTTGAATAACTGAATCCCACACTTTGATAAGTCTAACTAAGATCAGAATTAACTTAGTTTCTCTTATCCGGAATCGAATTGGACTAAAAAATTGATCCCGAAAACCTTTTTTTTAAGCTATAAACAATTCATACAAACCAAATAAATCAACTTGTATAATTATTTATCTCAACCGGAAGCAATTGAAACAAATATAGACATTAAAGCACCGCAATTGCACCGAAGTTTCCTAAGCCTAAAAAATTGATACCAAACCATAAAAAGAGATAACAATAGTTTTTCTTAACCGGAAACAATTGAATCAAACACACATCCATACACAAATAATGGAATAAACATCAATTGTACCGAAATTTTGTTAAGCAAAAGCAATAAATATATGCAATAAAATCAGGCTTTTCTTAAACAAGAAAACGATTAACTAACAAATTCGTTACCTCAAGTTCCGCATCCTCTTCACCCTTAAAGATATATCATTAAGCTCAAGTTCAAGTTAGAACTCTCCCCCATTAATGTTGTCTTCCTCTCGCAAGAACAAAAGAACAACAACAACAACCAACCTTTACCAGAGAAAGGTTGAAAATCGGTTTTAACTAATGCATAGCAATAGTTGAAAACCCGAAACACATATGCTTTTATGCTAAACCAAAAACGTATTAACATATTGTGACTTTTTCACACATGAGTTTCAATCGAAACCCCTTATGATCCTTTGATAAAGTGTTAGAGCATAGATCGGTTGAACCCACCAAGCGTGGGTATGTCAAGTTTGGTTGTCATATTTTAGTGAATCAAAACTCATTTTAAGAGTCGCTTGATTATGTACTAGAGTCAACTTCGTATAGGATTAGATTTAAAGTATTAGGATATGAGACATTACAAGTGTTGCGAAGACTTTAAGAAGTGAAGAAGTGAAGAAGCTACAACGACAACATCATCCTTCCACTTGAGGTTAGTGATATTTGACTTGAACTGTTTCATTCCCTAACGTATCTTTCAAGTTGTGCATATTGAAAACGAAACTGCGAAGCATGAACACTCTAGATAGACATAGTATTAAGGAATACAATATGAAATTTATTGCTTAACCATTAAACTTTGTAGATAAGACATCGACATAATCGTTTGAATGCTATTGTTATTATGTATAGGTATGAGGTGAGGATTTCATCATAGGAAGCAATGTTTTACATGTGTTTTAAGGAAGTAAGTTCATAAACTTGTTTATGAATCGAAAAGGAAATCTCCAGGCGTTATTGGGATTGTTATTCATTGCATATCTTGTGAACATCCAATATGTGTGATTTAGTATAACCGCTCACGACTTGTTTGTGTTCTTGGTAAAACTATTCACAAATGCATGACTTATGTATTGGTATGACTTTTATTAGTGAAACCGATCTTAAGTAATCACCTGAGATGGTATGATCGAGTTTGTGTTTTGTATTTAACCAAATCTGGGTAAAGGGGAACCGATCCTATGAAGAGGTGCAACACATCACAAAGGGGAATCGATCCTTGTATGAGGTGCGTGCAGCAAGGTTTATAGCATAAAGGGAACCGATCCTATGGACGTGTGCAACACGTTTTTAGGCAAAGGGGAACCAATACTATGGACATGTGCAACACATATAAGTTAGATACCATATATATGTGGGAAACCGATCCTAGTACCTAGTCAACCAAATTTTGGGAAGCTAGTGTGACTATGCACAGTACTCACATGGAGGTAGAACCGAAACTTGTTTTGGTAGAACCATGAAACCCATGATTTGTGATTGAGTGTTTCTTAATCAATCGCCTAGTTCTTGAAAGTCATATGAACCAATTCTAAACTTGTTTGGAAGTGTGGAAAATCGGTTTCAAGGTTGTAAGTATGAAAGAGGACTTACAAACTAAGGATGTCGGCATACTTTGAACACGTGCGTGCGAATGTTTATATTTTATTGTTCAAAGTTATTCCTTAATAGCTACAGGAATAAAATCCCAGGATCGAAATAAATAAGTTAAGAATCTTTTATTTAAGGTTGTTAATTTTGTTTAGGAAAATGAGAATTAGTAATGTGCATTTACTAGTTGAGATTTTCCAGAGAGATTTTCGATCATTATTTTGAACAGAGCATTTCCAGGAATTATGAAAACCAAATTTGGAATGTATTGAATATCTTTGAGAATATTTTCGGTATTGGAAATTCCTTGGTGTCCAAACTTCCTTGTCTATAAATACTTGAAGTTTGTATTTCTAGCAAACTAATCCTTCGTGATAGCAAACTTCCTCGGTTGTGTTGTTACTGGCGTAGCCGCCTATTCGGAGAGGAGAGTAACCTAATTAGGCGAAATCTCTTATGGCCGCTCAGTTTAAAGTATTCTTTGGGATTGAGAAGCTCTACGAGTACCGTTGGTGGGAGACTAGATAATTACGGTTTATCTTTTGTTTTCGATTGATTTGATTGACTAACGGTGGTTGAACTTTGATTGCACATAGTTTGTTTATGCTTGAGAATCTTCTCTTCTGATATAATATTCACTCAAACTAGATCAAAGTTTCGACAGGGATCTTTAGACTGTTGTTAGTGCTAAAGACGATCTTGTGATAATCCATTGTTAATAGACTCCGTTCTGTGCGTGATTGATCACAAGAGATTCAAGTTGTTGTGTACAGGTGTTTATTGAAGATCTAAGAAGATTTGAAGACAAAGAAGATATTGAAGATTTCTGATTTGGGGTTCATAATCTTTGGTGTGCACAATACTTGTTTCGGTATAAGAGGATCCAATTATAATCAGTTTATCCTTGTGGTAGATTGTATTGAATAGTTGTGTAGATCGGCATCAATACAATTCTTTGTTATTAAAAGTATTGATTTCAAAATCTTAACAATTACTTCGGTAGTTGAGTATAAGATAGATCTAAGAACCTGATGAAGGAGTTTATGTTAAGATAAACAGAAGAGCCTTTGTCTAACTCACATCACTTGGTTGAAGAGATTTGATACCAAACAAATTTGTTGTTCCTTTATTGTTTGGAATACGAACCAAAGGAATTGTTCCAAGTACGTGACTTATTCATAAGTTGGAGGCTTGGGAATACAGATTTTAACTAGGTGAACTATAGGTTTAGTTGCTTGGTCTCAACTATACGAAGTTAGGTTTAATTTTGTGTAGCGGCTTAATCCTGAGAGTATTCAATTCTGGACAAGGCCCCGGGGTTTTTCTGCATTTACGGTTTCCTCGTTAACAAAATCTTGTTGTGTCATTTACTTTATATTTCCGCATTATAATTGTTTTATTATAATTAAAGTAAATTACACAAACGTTAATTCATATTTACTTGATAAGCAATCCTATTGTGTTTGGTTAAGTCCGAACCTTTGTATCAAGTAAACATACTTCATTGTTATATTGTCTCGATCTCGTATCCATACATGATCACACGAAGTGTGAACCGATTAGTTGTATTGTCTCGACTCACCCATAGACAATCACTTTTGGAGAAAGGACTTATAGGTAGGAAAAGTTTTAGCTTGAGGTATATTTGGGTAACCTCACCTTTTCATAAAGCCTACCAACATGGGCTAGAACTTAATCCCGCTAAACCAAAAAGTCACCCAAACCATAAGGGTTCACTTAATATGAGATCGAATGTTAAGGTTAAGAAAACCGAAATCAAACATCCCATAACACAAATGCAATACACCATAAATATTTAACAAAGAATAAAGTATTGCAATTACCTCTATCTTGTAGGGAATTGAATTGTGAAACCAACGCAAAAATAATGAGGTCATTTCGAGTTCGGACGAAGAAGTTATGGGCAAAACAGTTTTACACTCCTTCGTATGGACCTATCACTAGGATCAGTTACAAAATCATTAGTAGTCACTAGGACCGGTTACTAGGATCGGTTACAAGAGTTACTTGTGACGTTTCACAACACTAACTGTTTTTGATATAATTTTTGCATACGATGTCCGAATTCAGTGATTTTTGGCTCGTTTTAACCGTAAAAACAAGAGCTACACATATATGATTAGTAGATATCAACATCATAAAGTCCAAATTATCATTTCTATCAAAAGTTCAAATATAGATAGAGAAGGTATGAGTATAGAAGAAAATAAATCTCCCTAAAGATGTTAATTAGTCATATAATAACCGAGAGATCGTGTGCTCAGTTTTCATGTGCTTCCTCACCTTTTCAAAAAAATTGAGCACCAAGGTAAGTATGCACATTCTAACACAACTAGGTTGTGTTGAGTTGAGCCTTGTCTTGTTCGTCACGAGTGACTAAGACAAAATCATCATTTTTTACCTCTTGCTTGGTTTGTTTTCTCTTGTTCCATCTATTGTTTTTCTTATTTGCCTTGTGATGAAGAGTGTCATTATCACAACGTCCACTAGTACAAGAGAATTCATACATGATGTCTCTCTTTAGTCTTTCAAGAAAACTCTTGTAATTATTGTCACCAACAATTAACAGCTGAGAGTCATTCTTATGACTAACTTTTGGTCCCTTTTTGGCTATGGAGGATTTTGGGACCCATTTAGAGGAGGGTTTCGCAGAGCAGCTTTTCTCTTTCATACCATTAGGACGATTGTCCTTTTTAATACTTTGCGAAACAACTTTGATCCAATTTGGAACATCAGATCTTGTCTTAGCATTTACAAAGTTATCTCTCTTTCTATATTCGGGTCTTTTATAAGATGACCTTGTCGAGCGCCATGCAAAATTTGAACTATCATTATAATAATTCTTTTGCCTAAACTTTGGACAATATTGATCCGAGTTCCTTTGGGGAGCAATCTTAGCCAATTCATTTGATACAAAAGAAAGTGTATCTTATATCTTACTAATCTTGCATCCCCATTCCACATGCCCTTTATTACCATAATAAAAACAAAGCTTAGTAACATACGAAGTATGAGTTTTAATGTTACCTTTTTGTGGATCCTCTTGCATTGGAGCTCGACAAGTTTTCCGCTTTTTCTTCTTATCTTTGTTCAACGTTGTTGCTTTCTTGACATTACCAGAAGTGCTTTCTTTGATTGTTGTTGGTTGAACACACTTCTTAGGCTGGACATACTTTTCCTTCTTACAAGAAATATGAACGTCTTTGACATCAGTTGAAGCCTCTGGTTGAGAAGAATTTGTAGCTTTAACAAATTTTACCTATTTGTTAATATTTGAAGCATCCATTCCCTTATAGCCCTATCCTCGTGTATCACGATGATTTCTACTTGCTTCTAACATTGAGGTTAACTTTTTTGAGCTTTCATTGGATTTTTTCAGTTCCAAATTTTCTTCTTCCAACATCTTGATTTTATCAAGAGCACTGGCTAGATCAGCCTCAAGGCATTTTTCTCGTGAGAGATATTCACCTTCCTTCTCTTCAAAACTCTTTTGTTGAGGGTTAATCCTTGCATCAGATTCAACAAGTTTCTCTTCCAACAAGTAAATTTTTTCAAGAGCAACATCACGCTCCCTTTTTAACAATTCTGTTTGAGAGAGACTAGCACTTTCTTTTTCTTCAAGACCCTGTATTTGTTGAGAAGTATCTTCCCTAAACTTTTTGTGATTTTGACGCATCCTTTCACATTCAATAGATAATGCTTTAAAATCATCCCGATTTTCTCCATTATCTTTTTGTAAGTAAGCAATTGCTTACAAACAGATTCTGAGGGTGGTTCAATAACCTATTGCGATACGTTAACTGAGTCTTTCTTTAGTTTTCGCTCTCGCTTAACTCTACTTTGACTCATGTCTTATGGGTTGGATCGCAACAAACACATAATGTTAGATATTTTCGTGTTTGCCTGCTCTGATACCAATTGAAAAGACGAGGGTACCCAAATATACCTCAATCTAAAACTTTTCCACCTATAAGTCCTTTCTCTCCAAAAGTGATTGTCTATGGACTGAGTCTAGACAATACAACTAATCGGTTCACACTTCGTGTGATCGTCTATGGATACGAGATCGGGACAATACGACAACAAGATAACTTGCGTGATTGACTATGGATACAAGATCGAGATAATACAACAACGAAGTATGATTACTTGATAATAGGTTCAGACTTAACCAAATACAATAGGATTTCTATCAAGTAAATAGGAATTAACGTTTGTGTATTTTACTTCTAATTATAATAAAAACAATAATAATTGCAGAAATAGATAAGTAAAGACACATCAAGATTTTGTTAACGAGGAAACCGCAAATGCAGAAAAACCCAGGGACCTTGTCCAGAATTGAATACTCTCAGGATTAAGCCGTTATACAAAATCTAAACCAACTTCGTATAGTTGAGACCAAGCAACTAAATCTATAGTTCACATAGTTCCGTCTGTACCCATGTGCCTCCAACTTGTAATAAGTCACGCACTTGGAGCAATTCCTTTGGTTCGTATTCCAAACAGTAAAGGAACAACAAATCTGTTCGGTAACAACTCTTTTCAAACAACGTGATATGAATTTGACAAAAGGCTCTTCCGTTTATCCCAATACTTTGAATCACAAAGAAATGTATTGATGCCGATCTACTCAACTAATCAATCAAGATTATCACAAAGATAAACCAATTATAGTTGGATCCCTAGCCGATCAAGTTTTGTGCACACCAAAGATTATGAACCTAAATCAGAAATCTTCTTCATCTTCAAATCTTCTTAGATCTTCAATAAACACCTGCACATAATCAACTTGAATCTCTTGTGATCAATCACACACACAACGGAGTCTGTTAACAATGGATTATCACAAGATGTCTTTAGATCTACAAACAGTCTAAAGATCCCCGTCGATTTTTCGATCTAGTTTGAGTGAATCTTATATCAGAAGAGAATATTGTCAAGCATAAACAAACTAGGTGCAATCAAAGTTCAACAACCATTAGTCAATAAAATCAATCAAAAACTAATAATAAACTGCAATTATCTGGTTTCCCACCAACGGTACTCGTAGAGCTTCCAAATCCCAAAGTCTTTAAAACGAGCCTAATTAGGGTACTTTTCTCTCCGAATAGACGGCTCCACCAGTAACAACACAACAAGGTAGTTTTCTGGCTCTGAGGATTAGTTTGCTCGAAATTTAAACTTCAATATTTATAGACCAAGGAATTTCCAAAACCGAATATTCTTAAAGATATGCAATAAAGCCAAAAACGGTTTTCATAATTCCTGGAAACGCACAGTCCAAATATTGACCGAAATCTGAATAGAAAATCACCAATTAGTAAATGCAAATTACCAATTTTTATTTTCGAAAGATATTAATTCCTGAAATTAAAAGCATATAAAACTAAAAACCTTAATTAAAAGATTCTCAATTTATTTCGATCCGGGATTCTCCTTTAGTTATTAAGAAATATCTTTGAACAATAAAAGATAAGAATTACTGCACATGTTCAAAGTATGTCGACATCTTTACTTTGTAAATTCTTTTTCATATTTACAATCTTGGAACCGATTTGCCACACTTCCAAACGAGTTTAGAATTGGTTCATCTGACTTCCAAGAACTATGCGATTAATTATCCTATTAAATCACCGTTAATGGGTTTTACTAGCTTACCAAAACACAATGCTTTGGTTCTACCTCCATGTGGGTACTAGGATCGGTCACACTAGCTTGTCATGTACCTACATAAGAGAAGAGGGTGCCCCTTATCATAATCCTGGTAGTATTTAGTATTTAATATTAATTGTTGATTAGCAGTTTAATTAGAGTTAATTAATAGTTAATGATTCATTGTAATAGACGGTTAAGATGTAACCATGTGGCTTAGTGATCGTTAGATCTAGTTAGGGAAACCTAGTTATAAAGAGTGAGAGTCTCTGAATGAAAACTTTAAGCAAATTATAATGAAAATTATCGATTTAGGTTGTGTTCTTCGGAACCAATAGTCTTGATTCGTGAGAATTGAGATATTATCGGGTGTTTATGATCCAAACCATGTTATTGTACATCTAGGTACATAACATTTGGTATCCGATTCACTTTCATGGGTTAAAATTTTCAATGGCGGAACTTCAAAAAACCTTGCAGAGTATACACCGCAGTTTGGATTTTATTATCAAGTTCTTCAACATTCCCAACCCTAACCCAAACAACACTGATGCTTCAATTGGGTTTTTAGATTCGAAATAAAAAATTGAAGAATCTACTACACTGATTAGAGATTTCAAGGTTGTTGAATCTGAAGAGGCAATACCAATTCCTATGGGTATTGATGAAGAAGCAGATGATTCGCTTGAGTTGGAATTGATTCCTCCATTTTTATTTGTCGACAATGAAGAAGTTGATTCTATAGAGGATTTAATTCCTTCATTTTTCTTCGATGAAGCAAATGAAGATTCAACCACTGTTGTAGTCTACTCAATTCCAACCAGATCTGCGAGTTTTCAATTCAAAAAAATCGTCCAAGCTTCCGTGAAAGATTTTGAAAGTAAGAATCAGATGGAATTGGGTGAGTGTTTAAACATTTTTCTTAATTCTTCTCATAGCATATTCGATCGTGGAAAAGAGTTTAAACATATGACAGGGACTTCTCATTTTGCTATGTGTGATTCCTTGCTTTGGTTTAATTTGGATAAATTCTTTGAGGAAAATGTTCAGGAGCATGGGTACTGGTCATTTACCTGGTTTAGAGATAAAATTTCTCGTATGTTAGCTAATGGTAGAGTTTCTAGTACTGCTTGGATGATGTTTATTAAAATTCTTCTAATGAATATTGTGGGTTGTGAGAACGCAAATTGTATCAACCACAAATTGCTTACAATAAAATCCTCTCACTCTTGTTTCAATTTCTCTGATAAAGTATTTGATAGGGGAAAAACGGTTCAACTTATTGAGGGGTATTTCTATTCAATTGGTGATTATGAAGGCTATTTTCCTACAACTACTCCTTGTATGATTATACTTACGGGTCGATTTTGATGGATGCATATAATGGTGATTCTGTAAGTAATTTTCTGCAGTATGGGTTGTCTTATGAGATTTCAGTTCATTCTCTCGAATCGTTGGTAGTCACTCAGATTCATTTAGGGAGTTTTGACTGTCTGTTTGAGTTTATTATGTTCAATACCTTAATCATACTTCACCATGGGTTCTTATATCTGCAACCTTGGGTTTTCTTTCATGTTGTACCATGGTTTCATAAATCTCGGGGTAATTGGTTTGACCAGATTGCTCGAAAATGTGCATTGGTTAGAAAGATATCTCTGCGCAACCGATCTCGGGCTTGATGGTTAATTTGGTGATTTTTCTTATGAGCATTTGATTTTTCTGTTGAGATTGAGGTACCACTCAGACTTTTCGTCTATACAATTGATTGTTCCTTTATATGTTCATGATGCTATAATTGTTTTTGAGAGGGAACTGATGGCTACAATAGCTGCGAGAAATGTAATGTTGGGTCAATTAGCTGAGGTTGTAGTAGGGAGGTTCAGTAGTGGTGATGCGGCTATTCTCGTAGAAATTCAATTTGATGTGATTACTGCTACAACATTCATACTTGCTGGCTTGTTCGAGGTTTGTGCAGGTGCACAGAGGCACAAGAAAAGGTTGCCAATACCTAGAGACTATGAAAGTTTTGATGTTTGTAAGACTCCTTTGCATTCCCATTGGATTTACTTGAAACCATTTAACTGCATTCCTTTTCTGATTTCTGGTTGCAACTATGTGGTGGGGGTGTATTCTTTTCTTTCCTCTCGGCTACTTACTTCCTGGTTTCAGTTACTTTTGGGGTTCAGCATCTCACACAAAGGCAGATTCTACTTGGAACCGATCTTTTATACAGAGCATGAGAACTCAGGCCATGTGCATAGTGTTTCATTTTTGATTTATGTGGATGTTGGTGGACTCCTTCAGGTGGAAATCTATTGTGTGTTCTTTTAGTTTTTGGACCGTAAGGAACATTATTTGGGTTGATTCAGATTTTTCTTCAGATTTAACCTTGCCACCAGCTGGTTTTTGCTACCCACCACATTACAGGACATTAAAGCTTCTCAGCACTTTACAACAATTCGCTTGCGAAGCCCAACTATGGGATTTTTGGTTCTCGTCAATAGTGAATTCTATCCAGGCAGAGTCTCTTCATTGGGAGTTACCCTGCTTGTTTATACTGATGCTCATATTCTTCTTACACAATTTCCTTCTTGCGCATTCGTTGCACCAAAGGTATACTTTTTCATATACATGATTTTGGTTACTTTGACGTGTACTAGTTTACCTATTGCTGTGTATATTCGCCTCTTATTTGACCGTGGTAAAGATATTGCACATGTGGAGTGGTAGTCCTCTTATGCTAGGAATATCTCCAAATTCTATGTTACATCTTGTTTGATTGCTAATAATGGGTTGATTTTCACGAATGCTTATGATGGCAAATCTGCTCAGGAACTGATTTTGGAATTTGAGTACCATTTCGTTATGTGGTTTGGAATCTCTCATGTGTTTGAGTTTGTTCTAAATGGAGAAATGTGTGATGTTAGACATCAGGTTATTGAAATGCCGCAGCAAGATTATATTCTTTGGTTTATTTTGATACTTCAAATGGCAAGGAAAAAGGAGGTTGGCCGTAAAACCGTGAGTTGTTTGGTCATTTAGCTTCTCGTGGTTACTAATATTTCTCACATGATGATACTTTACAAGCACAACCTCTTCAGTGGTTTTCACACCGCAATTTACACTATTTTATTGATGCTCTTACCGTTGCTACCACAGATGAATCTTACACACTCGCAGTTTCCGTCCACGAGTTTTACTCCATGTCAGTTTAGGTTGGCTATAAGTGGAGTGAAAAAACTACACCAGTCAATCTCACCTAAGTAAAACGCCGATATGAAAGTGGTATTGGTATGAGTACTTATCCAATTGGAGGTGTTGATGATTATAGGGCTGCAGTTACCATGGACAACACAGCACACCGAGTTCAGGTCAATGGTGGACTTTACAGAAACGCACTCCTTCCTTGTGGCCATTTTCCTTTGCCATTTCTTTTGCAGACAATGGACCTGTCCTCGCGACTAGTTTTCTCAACATGCACCTACATAAGAGAAGCTGATTATAGGGCTGCAGTTACCATGGAAACACAGCACACCGAGTTCAGGTCAATGGTGGACTTTACAGAAACGCACTCCTTCCTTGTGGCCATTTTCCTTTGCCATTTCTTTTGCAGACAATGGACCTGTCCTCGCGGCTAGTTTTATCAACATGCACCTACATAAGAGAAGAGGGTTCCCTGGAAAATCAGTTCACATCCTTGAGGACAAGGATGTTTCCAAGGAGTGGGGATTGTCATGTACCCACATAAGAGAAGAGGGTGTCCCTTATCATAATCCTGGTGGTAGTTAGTATTTAATATTAATTGTTGATTAGTAGTTTAATTAGAGTTAATTAATAGTTAATGATTCATTGTAATAGACGGTTAAGATGTAACCATGTGGCTTAGTGATCGTTAGATCTAGTTAGGGAAACGTAGTTTAAGCAAATTATAATAATGAAAATTATCGATTTATCGATTTAGGTTGTGTTCTTCGGAACCAATATGCTTGATTCGTGAGAATTGAGATATTATCAGTGTTTATGATCCAAACCATGTTATTGTACATCTAGGTAAATAACATAGATTTCCAAAAATTGGTTGACTAGGTACTAGGATCGGTTACCACATAATTATGGTATTCACTTGTGATCGGTTGCACAAGTCATAAGATCGGTTACCAATTACTAAGACTTGTTGTACCTCTTACAAGGATCGATTACACATACTTGTGATCGGTTGCACCTCTTACTAGGATTGGTTCCCCAATGTCTAGAGTTGGTCATACCAATTACAAAATATCGATCATACCATCTCAGGTGATTACTTAAGATCGTTTTCACTAATAAAAGTCATACCAATACAAAAGTCAGGCATTGTGAATAGTTTTACCAAGATACATCAACAAGTTATGAGCGGTTATAATAAACACACATATTGGTTATATAAAGATTTGCAATGAATAACAATACCCATAAGTCTAGCGATTTCTATTTCGATTCACAAAACAAGTTTATGAATTGTACTTCCTTTAAAAGAATGTAAAACATTGTTTCCTAGGACGAAATCTTCACCCATACCCATACATAATCACAATAGCATTCATACGATTATGTCGGTGTCTTATATACGAAGTTCAAAAGATAAATGTTTACTTCGTAGTAATTCCTTAATACTATATCTAACTAGAGTATAATCATTCACACAGCTTCGCATTTATGTTTTCAATATGCACGACTTGAAGATACGTTAGGAATGAAACAGTTCAAGTCAAATATTACTAACCTCAAGAGGAAGGATGATGTCGTCGTTGTAGCTCTTTACTTCTTCACATTCTTCAAGTCTTCGAGTAATACTTGTAGGTCTCATATCTTAGTAACTTTCTAGATAACCTATACGAAGTTGACTCTAGTGAATAATCAAACGAAACTTTAAAAGAGTTTTGATTCACTAAAATATGACAACCAAACTTGACATACCAATGCTTGGTGGGTTCAACCGAGCAATGCTCTAACAAAGAAGAATTGACTCTAGTTTTCAAATCTGGGTTTGCAATCTAAGTTACCTTGGTAACAAAGCATTCAATATTCACTGTTAGATGAAAATATGATTAGATTCAAGCTAATATCTTTCAACACTTAGATCGAACTTAGCTTGTTATACACCAATGAAATGTACCTTTATGTAGGTTTAAATAACCGTACCTAAACGTGTACACCATGTTGGCTCAACAGTAGTTAACCGAGGTTAGCTTTATGAACACTCTCATCTCAACCCTATTCATCTTAACCATAACTAGTTCAAATGACTCAAATGAAACTAGTTAAAGAGTTGTTCAATTGCTATATTCTCATTGAATTATACAAGAACACAATTGAAGCAAAATCGGTTTGATTTACTCGAATCAATTCATGAACATTATAGCCACGCTTTGCAAAGAATGCATTCCTTAATATATAAATGTATTAGTTCATGAACAAACCAATTCTAGAACTTTAACCACTCAAGTATGCGAACGTACGCATACTTAAGTAGCCGGTCCGAAGTTTGGGTTCGCCAAAGATGCGAACGTGTACGCATACCTTAGTACACTTCCAAAACCTAGCCGAAATTCCTGACCTATACCTTACGCAAGTATGCGTACGTGCATGTGTACTTGGTACACTTAATTTCACAACTACAAGTTCGCATACGGGTATGCATACTTTAGTCCCGGTCATGGATCACATACATGCAAGAATGCACACTATGTTCATAATCCAATAGTTCTAAACTTTATTTCAATCATTGAAACTTTCTTAGAGGATGCACATAGCCGTTTTCACACACTATTAGCATCAAAGCAATTTTGAAGTTGTTGAAATAATCATAACGAAACATTCCAAGTCATCAAATGATTGTATCACAAAAACCATGTAAGATGTTACTCGGTAATTTTCACATGATCATCTTTTGACTTTCGTCAAGAATATAAGATGAACTTAGTTGAAGCGAAAGCTTACCAACACATATTTCGAGAAATGTGTAAGCGAGTTAAACTCAGCTCGAAATCTCAAATGTGTATAATGTAAAACTATAGAGTACTACGACTAATGTCTCAATATAAGAGATATAGTAGAAATATACTTTCCAAGTGATAGATGAGTTTTAGTCTCCACATACCTTTTTTTGATGAAGTTCCACAAGCTCTCCTTAGTAGTTCTTCGTATTCAATTGATGAACGTCGTGAAGTCTAATGCTCAACTACACAATATATCCTAGTCCGAGACATCACTATAAGTAGACTAGAAACCAAGACTTATAGTTTTGATCACTAACATTGACAAATAAGCTTGAGATAGCAACGCTTGCGAGTTCGACCGAGCAGTGCTCTAACAAGTCCCTCATCACATATCCTGCACCATTAGCTCCAGAAATGTCATCATAAGCTCCATTAGTATTACATTTATCCAGCTAAAAGAGGGGGGCATCCACTTGTCACATAGACCAACAGAAAAAAGGGGTAGGGCTAGCTAAGCAAGGCTTCCTAGTCAAGAGCACAGTTGTAGCTCTACTTAAAAAAAACTAAGTGATTTTATTTAAGATTTTGAAAGACTAGATTATTTCTACTGCTCCAGAGAGATCAAAGAACTGAAACAAAGAAACATTGATCCTCATCAGGGAGTTTTGACACAGGACCAGTAAGCCAAAACACCAACTAGTCAATGAAAGAATTATTTTGAAAAACCTGAGTATTAATACAAAAAGAGGAAAAAAACCAAACACGACTGGCAAAGGGGCAGATGACTAAAGATATGAGAGTAGAAATTCTTAGTTATTGACCGTCCACCTTGTTTTGTTTGTAAGAAAAACTTGGACGATAAACAGTCTTCCGTATAGCGTGAAAATATTGCATCCCCACGGTGGCCAGACACTCTTTCACCAAATGAGCATACCACGCTCATGTGTGGTTGATAAGAGCAACTCCAACGGGCACATCAAACAGCTCAATTTGGTGATTATACACCTACAGTGGGACTGGAAAACCACTAAAATGGATAAGAAAACCCTCAAATAAAAGGTTTTGTACATCGCGGCTCATATAGAGTCGATCGGTTCAACCTGAGACGACCTGCTTCATCAGAGACGATCATCCCATAGAGGGCCGAGGCTTGTTTGACTGAAAGCCGAAGGTCGTCTCACACAGATCCGGTCGGTTCCTACTACCCTGACAACGACTAGGAACATCCAACGGCTATGAATCCCCCCCCCCCTATAAATTGAGTTGATTTCAACACTAAAAATATACATTCTCCACCTTCTACACTTACAAATTATTCATAATTTCACTTCAATCTTCATCATTTAATCTCAAAAAATGGTTTCCCGAGTTCGTGGTCCAATGTTTTCTTTAAAGAAGATTTAGCAATTTGCACAACTTGTGTTACACAAACAAGATATGGTATCCATGGTGTTATGAATTTTACGCAAGCGACTTTCTGGCAACAAGTTCTTGAAATGTTCATTGCAGAAACGGGGAACCTGACGGGCCGTGACGTTAATAGAGTGAGTTAATGTTTTAAAATAATTTATCATGACGTCCACCAATTTCTTAATATGGTGATGCAAGTTGACCGAAATAGGATGAACGGTGAAACCAAAGACGGAGTGATCCAAAGAGCTGCCATTTCTTTCACAAGTTATAAACTTAGACAATAATAAGAACTCAATTAAGTACATCAATAAAAATCTATCACAATCTTTGGCCTCCTGGTTTTCTTCATCTGACGTAACTTTCGTTCAACGCACCCTTGAATAGTTTTTCTTTTGTTTTTGAATTTTCGGTTGTTAACTTTCAAAACTGGAGCTTTTCTTTGCTCATTTTGCTGGATTAACTTCTATAAATGCACAAATCTTTCATTTTTACCATTTTTCAATTTTTTTGAAATTACCACAGATTTTGTTTTCAGCAGCCTCGAGTTTTGCTTCACAGAAAATATAAATTGCCTTATGAGACATTTCAAAAGAAAAATTAGTGGAAAAAATTCAAGAGAAAATTGAATTTTGGTGTGAGTTGTACGTTTAGATGGGTTGGATATTTACAGGGAGAAAATCTGACAGTTGCCGGCTCAGTGTGAGACGAGGCTCGGTTCATGGTGCACCGATTCTCGGCTCGCCTCAAAGTCCGCTGAGTGTCTGTTCAATGCGGGACGGTCGTTTCCAACTGTGACGACCGGCTTACTTGGATTCGAAAAGGAAAATTTGTTGGTTGGTCCTAGGCCCATATAGTTATTTATAGTAGGGTCCAACTGGAATTTTCTTTTATTTGGAAGTCCAAAATTAATTGAAAACATTGAAATGACCATAATACCCCCTATTGCCAAACGTGTGTGCCTACACCATCATTATATCGAGTACATATATGCTGCACTTCTTACAAATTTGAGTACATATTTTTATACTACTGTTTATGGGTAAAAATCGTTTCTGCCGATTTTGGTAAGTTCGGTAGGTGAGTGAGAAACTGGTTCAAACCCTAAACAAATGTGCTGCACGTGAGCACTTTATAGATTCGAGAGATCAATCAGTACAAGTCCTACCTAAACCAAGAAATGGCCGTTCCGGACTTGCTTCGGCCACAAAGTGGAGGAGAAGGGTTGATTTGGGGAGGGAAGCAAAGAAAGGTGTTGAGACCCGAATAATTCTTGGAGAGTAGTATCTCGACTTGTATCGTAAAGTGGAAGCTTCGTAAGCTTGCAAGAGATGAAAGCTTTTGGAGAGCTTGCAAAGTTGCCTTTTCCGAGAGTGTAGTATTTTTCTCCCGACCGAGACTTGTTGTCCGGTGGAAATAGGTAAGACCTATTTATACAAGTCGAGATTGAAACGCACTGGTCTCATGAAGGAAGAGAGTAAAGGGTGAAATAATGAGAGGAGGTGGTAACCGCATGGTGTTTAATGGGTGAAAACGTTTTCACCATTATTTCCTCATTTATTTGACCGCTTTATTCCTTTTCACGCTTTCTTAATGTGAGCGTAGTGTACGCCGTAAGTCGTGACCGCCAAACCAAAACCCCGGAAAGCATCCCCAGCTTGTGTTGATATCTCGTTGGTTGCACCTTGAGTGCAAGTGGCGCCGCTAGTGGCGCGGCATGTGGCATGTGTGCGAATACCTTGGTGGTAGGTTGTACGTTGAGTGGCAATGCCGGAGCCGCTAGTGGAGTGTGTGGCATGTGCCAATGGCATGTGCGGAATGCCTTGGTGGTAGGTTGTACGTTGAGTGTAAGTGGCAATGCCAGCATAGTGGCGTGGTGGCATGTGCCAATGGCATGTGCGGAATGCCTTGGTAGTAGGTTGCACGGTTTGCAAGTTAGGCTACCAAATGTTTGTGTTTGGTGCATGTGCCAATGGCATGTGCGGAATGCCTTGGTGGTAGGTTACACGGTTTGCAAGTTAGGCTACCAGCGTGTGTTTGGCATGTGCCAATGGCATGTGCGGAATGCCTTGGTGGTAGGTTGCACGGTTTGCAAGTTAGGCTACCAAATGCGTGTGTGTTTGGCATGTGCCAATGGCATGTGCGAATGCCTTGGTGGTAGGTTGCACGGTTTTGCAAGTTAGGCTACCGGCGTGTGTTTGGCATGTGCCAATGGCATGCGTGGCATAGGGCCGTGGCCTTGGTAAGAAAAGCTACCAAATGAGCATGTTGGCATGTGCCAATGGCATGCGTGGCCGTTAGGGCCGTGGCCTTGGTAAGAAAAGCTACCAAATGAGCATGTTGGCATGTGCCAATGGCATGCGTGGTCAATAGTTAGGCCGTGGCCTTAGTAGGAAAAGCTACCAAACGAGCATGTTGGCATGTGCCAATGGCATGCGTGGTCGTTAGGGCCGTGGCCTTGGTAGGAAAAGCTACCAATGAGCATGTTGTCATGTGCCAATGGCATGCGTGGGTCGATGTTAGTGGCCGTGGCCTTGGTAGGAAAAGCTACCAATGAGCATGTTGGCATGTGCCAATGGCATGCGTGGCCGACTTGGCCTAGGTTGCATGGTTTGTAAGCCTAGGGCTCTATATTTGGCATGCGCCAATGGCATAGCGGCTTGGAAATATGGCTTGTGGTACGTGTTGGCATGTGCCAATGGCACGTACGGCCATGTTGACCTAGTTGCACATTTTGCAAGCCTAGGGCGCTATATTTGGCATGCGTCAATGGCATAGCGGCTTGGAAGTATGGCTTGTGGTACATGTTGGCATGTGACAATGGCACGTACGGCCATGTTGACCTAGTTGCACGTTTTGCAAGCCTAGGGCGTTATATTTGGCATGCGCCAATGGCATAGCGGCTTGGAAGTATGGCTTGTGGTACGTGTTGGCATGTCCCAATGGCACGTATGGCCATGTTGACCTAGTTGCACGTTTTGCAAGCCTAGGGCGCTATATTTGGCATGTGCCAATGGCATAGCGGCTTAGTTTGGCATGGTTGCCAATGAGTGCGATATGTAGTTTGGTTTTGGCGTCACGCCATGGTGCGCAGTGTGCGGCTTGGTTTTGGCGTTGTTGCCATGGTGCGCAGCCAGGGGCTTGGTTTGGCATTGTTGCCATGGTGCGCAGTGTGCGTCTTGGTTTTGGCGTTGTTGCCATGGTGCGCAGTGTGCGGCTTGGTTTTGGCGTTGTTGCCATGGTGCGCAGCAGCGGCTTGGTTTGGCATTGTTGCCATGGTGCGCAAAGCGCGGCTTGGTTTGGCATTGTTGCCATGGTGCGCATGCAGCGCTTGGTTTGGCATTGTTGCCATGGTGCGCAGCAGTGCGGCTTGGTTTGGCATTGTTGCCATGGTGCGCAGCAGTGCGGCTTGGTTTGGCATTGTTGCCATGGTGCGCAGCAGCGCGCTTGATTTGGCATTGTTTCCATGGTGCGCAGATGCGGCTTGGTTTTGGCATTGTTGCCATGGTGCGCAGCAGCGCGCTTGATTTGGCATTGTTGTCATGGTGCGCAGATGCGGCTTGGTTTTGGAATTAGGGTTCTCGTGTCGAAAACCCTAATCTGGTATTTTGAAAAATACCCCTATTAATTATTTACACCTGAGTTAAATGCTCTTAGTAAATGTGTTGCATGGGTAACACTAGGTCACTGGGTTTTACGATTTTACCCCTTGTTTAAAAACCACCATTAACATTAAGTCCCCTGCTTAGCTCGGAACAGGGGCTTTGTGGCGAGGTAAGCATAAGATGGTGACAAACTATCAACAACAAACCGTAAAGAGAATTGAGGAGGCTTGTCTGACGTTTTATAAATAGGATTTGGAATCCTTGCCTCTGGTAGTTTTGCACAAATCGGGAGGCTAGCACAATTGGTGGGGCCGGCGCAGCTTGGGCGACGTTGGGAAGTTGGCGTGAGTCGGGAACCGAGTGTGTTAGCCGGGTGGGACCGGCGCAAGATGTGCGTGTTTGCAGCGTGACTTGGGAAATCGAGGCGCTGGGACCTAAGTGGACCATTGCGTGAGGAAATGAGCGCCGCGTGGGACCGGCACAAGGTGCGTGTCACACTTGGGTGGTCATTGGGAAGTCGGTGCGATTGGTGGGCCAGTGCAACTTGGGCGACATCGGGAAGTTGGGCGCCCTTGTGGGCCCGCTTCTTACACGCACGATTTTGGTAAAAGGAAATCCTTCCCTATTTCAATCCTCACGCCTATGTATATAAAGTCCTTTTCTCCCATCTTGCACTTTCATCTTTTCATCCTTTCCTACCAAATGACAAGAGTCATAAAGAAGAACCAAAACTTCCGCATGTCTTCCAAGATTTCTTTTATGTAGGTGTAAACCCTAGGCGTTTTTCTTTGCGTATATAATTTCCCGGCGTGTCTCTTGTAGAAAATATTGTATGTATGCAACCAAGGGAAATACGATATATTATTCGAACCCGTAGGAAAGTGCTCCATATATTATTTTGAACCCGGTTAAGGTTGTCGCAGACGCACTTGAGCCCGTATAAAATACCGCGTATATAATTTTGAACCCCAAGAAAATACTCACGTGTGCGGTCTTGAACCCGTAGAAAATACCGTACATGAATCCCAAGAAGAATACCGTATATATGCTCCATACGACTTCGAACCCAAGCAGAAATATTGTATATATGATTTTTCTACCCGAAAGAAATATCACAGTGCGCTTTGAACCCGTAGAAAAATGCTCTATATAATTTTGAACCCGAAGAAGGATACTGTAGGCACACTTGAACCCATATAAAATACCGCGTGATATAGTCTTGAACCCGAAGAAAATTCTCATGTATATAGTCTTGAACCCGAAGAAAATTCTCGCGATATAGTCTTGAACCCAAGAAAATATCACAGATATAGTCTTGAACCCAAGAAAATACTCGCGTATATAGTTTTGAAACCGTAGAGAATACGCCTCCTCTTTTTTTTTTTTTTATTATTTCGGGTTTTCTTTTGTTGGGCGCGGTTATGTGTCGTGAGATAATTTTTTTTTTTTTTTTTTTTTGTGTGCAGTATCTTGTTACTAAGTTGCTATTAAAAGATGTTACCTGACAAAATTTCGCTTCTCAAAGGATGTCCATAATTCCAAACCAAACACGGATGATGAGTTCTTCGCCAAAAACTCGTCTCGCTCGGAAAATCACCTGTGTTTCGTGCAATTTTGTTAACCGGTGGTGAAGATGAAAGGAAGACACGTTCGATTCGCCCAGAGAATACTATACGGTTCTGTATTCAAAAAGGGGTATACTCCTCTTCCAATATTGATTTCAGGATGTGTCAAAGCCCATTGCGTTCTTTTGGTAGATGGGTTGAGTTCATGGTGAGTAAGGAGCGCATAAACACCAACCTGACTCGAGCGCAGATTATTGATGTCACGAGCTTCAAGAAACCTCCGTATTAGGAAGGATATCCCTGGCTTGGTTGCTTTCATCTCCGTGATGGTGTTCTTGACACCCATACAATCATATGTAGATGGGGTGAGATAACTTTCTCCTCGAGAGTGTGGCTCTCTTGTCAATCTTCCAGAATCGGGAATCTTAAAATCCAATTATCTCGAAAGTGAGGTGAAGATGCGGATGACCTTGCCGCTAAGTTGGGAGATTACGCCGAAAAGACTCCACCGCGAAGTCGAAGGATTCTGTCCTAAAGAGGATGAAAGGTGCTTTTATAGCTGGTGGATGTCTCAAAGGTTTCCTGGACGAGCTGGAACCCGAATGCAAAAGCCAAAGCAAGATCTTCATGTTGCAAGATTTTTGGCTCTCCTCGGTTGTCTAGAGACATTTTTGATGACGGTTCGCAAGAAGGAAATAAGACCAGAGTTGCTAGCGGTTGTCGTGAAGTTAGCAAAAGGTGAAGTTCTTCCCATTGGCAAGCTATTCCTCGGCTCCCGTATGTGAATCCGGATCACCTAGTTGCGAACACGCGAGTTTCAATGGTTTCATGAAAGTGAATTCATATGTGCACGTTCCTTTTCTCGCAAGTCCGGCTATGGGAGCACTTTGAGAAGTATGCTCCAAACCGATGCCTTCGATTCCCGCGAGTTGGGGGTTCCCGAATCCTTCGATGGGTGAACAAAGGCCCAAAGGTTGGCGTGAGCTTGGTTAGTCTTCTTGATAAGTCGTATGAAATCAATTTTCGCCCATGGGAGCCAAACCATAGGTCGCTGACTCAAATTGACACCTTTGCTTCTCGCTCCACTCATGTCTTTGTCTTCCTCGATGGCGATTTGAGCGCCAGAAAACTTGTTCATTCAAAGTCAGCTGTCTTGCTATATGCCATCTTTCTTCATGGGGTCTTTCCGATAGTCGCATAATATTGACCGTGCCGCTCGTCACATGGGTTTCGATCAAGGGGTACCTCTTGCTTACCACCCTGCTTCCTAAGGATTCATTGCGTGCCGCCCTCAATGCCAGTGCCCTCGAGCCGGTATCCGCCTTCCCTTCTTACAAATGGGAAGAGTAACTTCACGACCTTTGGCTATAATGAGTTCATGGTGCGACGAGTTTATTATGATCCGTGCTTTTGTGAATAACGTGGTGGAGAACGCTCGTTGTAAACCTTCCCCAGCAGCTTTGAAGAAGTATCCAATGTTGAGAGATCTCAAGCGAAAGTTGCCTAAAGAACTCCTGAAAGTCCCTGTGCCAAGGAACTGAGAACGAAGAATCGTGGCCATGGGTTCCTGACGGTTTCAAAAGACCCTTCCTCGCCTCTCGTGTCTTTCAGCTTCTTCCAATAACCAGTATGTGTCGCCTCTTCTTTGGTTTGTCTCAAAACACGTGAATTTCACGAAAACATGTGTCTTGTTTCCTCCAGGCTTCGGGAGTGTTAATGCTTTCACCGCTCTTGCACGCTGCCAGAGACATGCGATTTCTTCAAAGAATTCCAAAGAAGACTGAGCCTTCTCATAGCGATGATGAGTCGAGAAAGAAGAAAGTTCGACAAGTGAGAGTGATTCCTCCGGCAAGACTCGCTTCTTTTCTGGGAAGTGGTTCGGTGAGTTTCGCGCTTCTTTTCTCTCTCTCTTCTTCTCGTTTCTTCTTTTGAAAGATGTCTAACTCGAGTTCAGGAGGAATCCGATTCGGAGGATGATTCGGGGTAGAGGCACACGAAAAATTGCCTTTGGTGACCACCGCCGGGTGACTTGGAGATGGGCGTTAGCCAATTGTCGGCACGATGTGGCTCAAACGGCGGATGATTCTCTCGATGGTTGTTGCCGTAGACATGGAGGAAGAACCTCTCATGAGTCGTGAGGCCAGGTGCAAGGCGCCATTTTTATCCTCCGTACTTGGTTCCTTATCCGGTCATGTGGTCGGGTTGGCGGCTTCAGCCAGCGCCGGCTAAGCACGAGGCGTTGTACACTGTAATCTGGGAGAAATACGGACATATGGCCACAACCAAGAAAGTCACTAGTCGATTTGCACTCAAGTTAAGCGTGGTGGAAGAGGCTTTATCTTCCATCGAGGATATGCATGAGGTGACCGGTCACACCGCTTCTCGAGGACGTTATTGCCGACCGGGAGCACCATCGCGACGTGTGCGTAAAAGGAGTTCAACACTTCGTGGTTTGTCGAAGGCCTTGCCGAGATCCAAAAGTTGAAAGATGCGGCAATCGAAAGCCTTTCCGCCGAGGAGATTGCATGACAGAGGTGGAACTCGAAGAGCTTTCCAAGATGTTGACTATGAAGAGAGCGGCTCTTGAAGATGCAAAGTTGACTTTCTCCAAGAAGAGCAAGATCATTGGATAATTTTCCTTGAACGCTTTTCATTTAGGTTCCTTTTTTTTTTTTTTGAAAGACATATTGATGTCCGGGTTCAAAGCTTGACCTTTGATAGGCAAATGTAGCTTTTAGGTATTGGATTATTTATGGGATGAATGGTTTTGATAATATGACTCGATTATGTTTTGGGAAAGGAATATTGCTTTTATGAAAGTGTGTGCTAGCAATAGGCACAATACTCGTAGTATGACGGTTTTACTAAGAGCCTAAAAACCATTCGTATATCTTGCGTAGCCTAAATTTACTCACTTCATAGGTTTTGTGAACACGCCTCTCCATGTAAAAGGCGGCTTTGCTGATAGATTGTCAAGAAGTCCCCAATCGCCGGTAGCATCTTCTGGCGAGTCCCAAGTTTCCTCATGTAGTTTTTACAACTAGTAACCGGTCGTTTTGAGTCAACGAGTGGTAGCATCTTCTAAGTCCCAAGTTTTCTCGTGTAGTTTTTACAACTAGTAACCGGTCGCCCGGTAGTTGCGTCGGATTGAGTAGCCTTCCCTACCATCTTGACATCCGGGTCAAGAATGAGATTGACAACCGACATTGTAGCCGATAGATCAATCCTCCCACCGTGGTCGCCAATTGTTTATGGGTAAAAATCGTTTCACCGATTTTGGTAAGTTCTTGTAGGTGAGTGAGAAACTGGTTCAAACCCTAAACAAATGTGCTGCACGTGAGCACTTTATAGATTCGAGAGATCAACCGTACAAGTCCGGCCTAAACCAAGAAATGGTCGTTCCAGATTTGCTTCTGGCCACAAAGTGGAGGAGAAGGGTTGATTTGGGGAGGGAAGCAAAGAAAGGTGTTGAGACCAGAATAATTCCGGAGAGTAGTATCTCGACTTGTATCGTAAAGTGGAAGCTTCGTAAGCTTGCAAGAGATGAAAGCTTTTTGGAGAGCTTGCAAAGTTGCCTTTTCCGAGAGTGTAGTATTTTTCTCCCGACCGAGACTTGTTGTCCGTGGAAATAGGTAAGACCTATTTATACAAGTCGAGATTGAAACGTGACTCGGTCTCATGAAGGAAGAGAGTAAAGGGTGAAATAATGAGAGGAGGTGGTAACCGCATGGTGTTAATGGGTGAAAACGTTTTCACCATTATTTCCTCATTTATTTGACCGCTTTATTCCTTTTCACGCTTTCTTAATGTGAGCGTAGTGTACGCCGCAAGTCAGACCGCCAAACCAAAACCCCGGAAAGCATCCCCGCCTTGTGTTGATATCTCGTTGGTTGCACCTTGAGTGCAAGTGGCGCCGCTAGTGGCGCGCATGTGCCATGTGCATGGCCTTGGTGGTAGGTTGTACGTTGAGTGGCAATGCCGGCCTAGTGGCGTGGCATGTGCCAATGGCATGCCTTGGTGGTAGGTTGTACGTTGAGTGTAAGTGGCAATGCCGAGCTACTAGTGGCGTGTGTGGCATGTGCCAATGGCATGTGCGGAATGCCTTGGTGGTAGGTTGCACGGTTTGCAATGTTAGGCTACTAGTGTGTGTTTGGCATGTGCCAATGGCATGTGCGAATGCCTTGGTGGTAGGTTGCACGGTTTGCAAGTTAGGCTACCAAAATGTGTTTGGCATGTGCCAATGGCATGTGCGGAATGCCTTGGTGGTAGGTTGCACGGTTTGCAAGTTAGGCTACCGGCGTGTGTGTTTGGCATGTGCCAATGGCATGTGCGGAATGCCTTGGTGGTAGGTTGCACGGCTTGCAAGTTAGGCTACCAAATGTGTGTTTGGCATGTGCCAATGGCATGCGTGGCCGTTAGGGCCGTGGCCTTGGTAAGAAAAGCTACCAAATGAGCATGTTGGCATGTGCCAATGGCATGCGTGGCCATTAGGGCCGTGGCCTTGGTAAGAAAAGCTACCAAATGAGCATGTTGGCATGTGCCAATGGCATGCGTGGTCATTAGTAGGGCCGTGGCCTTGGTAGGAAAAGCTACCATCGAGCATGTTGGCATGTGCCAATGGCATGCGTGGTCATTAGGGCCGTGGCCTTGGTAAGAAAAGCTACCAAATGGCATGTTGGCATGTGCCAATGGCATGCGTGGGAATATGGTCGTTAGGCCGTGGCCTTGGTAGGAAAAGCTACCGCATGTTGGCATGTGCCAATGGCATGCGTGGGCCGACTTGTACTAGGGTGCATGGTTTGTAAGCCTAGGGCGCTACATTTGGCATGTGCCAATGGCATAGCGGCTTGGAAATATGGCTTGTGGTACGTGTTGGCATGTGCCAATGGCACGTACGGCCATGTTGACCTAGTTGCACGTTTTGCAAGCCTAGGGCGCTATATTTGGCATGCGCCAATGGCATAGCGGCTTGGAAGTATGGCATGTGGTACGTGTTGGCATGTGCCAATGGCACGTACTGCCATGTTGACCTAGTTGCACGTTTTGCAAGCCTAGGGCGCTATATTTGGCATGCGCCAATGGCATAGCGGCTTGGAATATGGCTTGTGGCACGCGTTGGCACGTGCCAATGGCACGTACGGCCATGTTGACCTAGTTGCACGTTTTGCAAGCCTAGGGCGCTATATTTGGCATGCGCCAATGGCATAGCGGGCCGTTTGGCATGGTTGCCAATGAGTGCGATATGTAGTTTGGTTTTGGCGCCATTTGCACGACGTTTTGCGTATGTGCGTCTTGGTTTTGGTTTTGCATTGTTGCCATGGTGCGCGTGTGCGGCTTGTTTTGGCATTGTTGCCATGGGTCTGCAGCGGCTTGGTTTTGGCGTTGTTGCCATGGTGCGCAGTATGCGGCTTGGTTTGGCATTGTTGCCATGGTGCGCAGCATGCGGCTTGGTTTGGCATTGTTGCCATGGTGCGCAGCATGCGGCTTGGTTTGGCATTGTTGCCATGGTGCGCAGTATGCGGCTTGGTTTGGCATTGTTGCCATGGTGCGCAGCACGCTTGGTTTGGCATTGTGTGCCATGGTGCGCAGCAGTGCGGCTTGGTTTGGCATTGTTGCCATGGTGCGCAAAGATATGCGGCTTGGTTTTGGCATTGTTGCCATGGTGCGCAGTGCTTGGTTTCAGCGCTTGATTTGGCATTGTTGCCATGGTGCGCAATTTTGGTTTTGGAATTAGGTTTCGGTCGAAAACCCTAATCCTGCATTTTGAAAAAATACCCCTATTAATTATTTACACCTGAGTTAAATGCTCTTAGTTAATGTGTTGCGGGTAACACTAGGTCACGGGGTTTTACGATTTTACCCCTTGTTTAAAAACCACCATCAACAACTACACTGCTCACAAATCCGAGTACATATCTGCTGCACTGCTTAAAAATTTGAGTACATATCTTCTATACTACAAAGCTTGGCTTAATTCGAGTAATGTATATGTTGCACTGTTTACAAATTTGAGTACATATTTTTATACTACACTTCTCACAAATTCGGGTACATATCTGCTGCACTGCTTACAAATTTGAGTACATATCTTCTATACTACACTGCTTACAAATTCGAGTATATATCAGCTGCTTACAAATTCGAGTATATATCTGCTGCACTGCTTATAGGTAGAGTATATGTCTGTTAGAATCAATGAAAAATAAATTAGAAAACATACTACATCACATATATTGTAGGATCATACCAAATTAATCTCTAATATTTTTTCAATACAATATTAAATCATAGAAAAAAATAAAGGAAAACCTATATATGCACAGTAAACACAGAATAAGCTATACAAAACTAACACATATTTCAGTATTTCACATACGTACTCATGGATCAAACAAAAAATGATGGAAAAATCTGAATAAAATAGAATCAGGAGAAGTTTTTGTCAGTACGACGTATACGTACTGCATATTCATGAACTAAAAGTCAACTACATGTAAAGAGGAATTGATGAATCTATGGATAACATAATCAAAGCACATATTTCAGTATTTTGCATACGTACTCATGAATCAGTTTTATTTCGGTATTCCATATATGTACTGCCAAAATCATAAGAATTAACTAACTAAAATCTATGTATAAAACAGATTCAAAAAGCGCTTTTTCAAGTATTCAATATATGTACTGCTAATTCACTATCTAAAACAGCTCCATGGAGAAAAATAACATAATCGAGAGAGTCTTATTTCAGTATCGCATATACGTACTATGGATGAAACAACAACAAATGATAAAACTAAGAATAAAACATAATCAAAAGCAGTTCGTATCAGTATGCCACATATGTACTGCTGATTCATGAACTAAAAAATAACATAATCGAGAGTCTTATTTTAGTATCGAAGATATGTACTTATGGATCAAACCACAACAAGTGATAAAACTAAGAATAATACAAAATTAAAAGCAGCTCAAATTAGTATGCAACATATGTACTGCCGGATAATACCCGTGAAACAACAAACAAACATGATTTTGAGAAAATAAAGAAACGAAAATAACAAGATAATCAAATTGAAAGTTCAAATAAGCTAAAAAAATCATAATCTAACCCAAAAAAATCGAATAATTACGATCAAGATTCATAAAAACAGTACGTCATATACGAACTGATGGTTAATACACAACCAAAACTGAAACCAAACCTATAGATGCATAGTAAACACAGAAAAACAGTACGTCATATACGTACTGATGGTTAATACACAAAAGCAAACTGAAATCAAACCAAAAGCCAACAAAAATGAAACTAAAATATCGGATCTAGTAAAGAAATGAACATAAAACATGATTTTATAACTAGATCTGAACTATTTTCATCAAAAACCACCAGTACATCATATACGTACTGATGATTAATATACAAAATCAAACTAAAAACAAATCAAAGACCAACAAAATGAAATTAAAATATTAGATCTAATCAAGCACGAAGACCGGAAAACATAATCAAACATCAACTAATTAATGATTAAATCAACTTACCAAAAGCCCCATATAAAGAATGGATCTTGGATTCGTGAATCGATCAAGACCTTATAAAAATCTTCATCACTCGTAACTTTTTCATAATACACAAACGAGAGAGAGATGAAGAAAACGAATTGATTTCATCAAAATCCAAAGAGCAGTGAGAGGAAAGAGAAAAGAAAAAACAAATCTGGAAAAAATAATCAATCCCGTGTTTATATATTTATTGCACTAAAGGTTAGTTTGGGTATTATAAATATGTACACCAATAGTCTCGCACGTGTCTAGGACTTGAGAATAAATTTTGGGTCAATTTTTTTTTCTTCTTTAAAATTATGGACCTCCGGTTACTGGGCTTTAATGGGTGGACCCGCCACTAACTAATACCACTATAATAGTACCTATAGGTAATTCCTACATTCGAAAAACCCTCTCCCCACGGCCCAAAACTCAGTTTGTCCATCCACCTGGATAGGCATATTATCAAATTTACTGTGTCCCATTGGCCATTGAACTTTACCGTAAGTAATTTTACTTTAGGTAAAATATCAATCTATGCGCCCTTTAAAAACCCAAGCCCAAGCGCTTTGAAAACCAAGACGCCTGGGAGAGTAGATAAAGGCTGAGTTTGGTAATGCTTATTTTTTTTCAAAAGCACTTTTAAAACCTATATATGTCAATAAATTTTGAAGTTGGTGTTTGTTAAAACTAAAGTGCTTTTTATCCAAAGACTTCCCAAATTCCTCAATTTTTAAAAAGTTTGGGAGGAGGAGCTTTTAAAAAGCTACAAAAGCATAAGTCAGGTCCCACATAAATTTAATGCTTTATTTATCTTTTTTATCCCTACTTTATTTTATAAATGACAAAAGTTACCCTTAAATTTACAATCAATCAATTTTTTACTATTTCTTATATTGCATTCTTTAAATATTATTATTTTTTATTATTTCGAACTATTTTATATACCATTTATTTAATTTGTCAACAAGAAATAAAAGCAAATATTAAATAATTACTTAATTTTAGTTTTATTTTTTGCTTGAATAATTACTTAATTTGTCAACAAGAAAAAAATAAAACTAATATCAAATAATTACTTAATTGTTAAGTAAAATAATTTCTTAACAATCATAATGATAGTGGTAATTAGTATGAACATTAATATTATATAGTAAAAAAATTAATTATTTTTAAACCCAATAAAATTGAATAAAACTACCATGAGTGATATGTCTGTTTTGTCATTTGTTACAACAACAATGGTTGAATCAAATTTTACCAAACACATTTTGATTGCTTTTTTAATCACCTTCAACTTTAATTAATATTTTACCAAACGTTTAACCGCTTTTTTCTCACAAGACAAAGATAAAGAACGCATGAAAAAATCTTGCTTTTACAAAAAGCTAGCAGAATACCAAACTAAGCCAAAAACGAATCTTTGAATGCTGACACTGTCTGCAAACTTGCTATACACGGTAATAGCAGACAATCACATCGCCCCTGAAAAGCACAACTTCAAAATGCCTATTTCTACATCACTAGGGTTTTGTGTGAGACAGTAGCTCTTCATTTCTAGGGTTTTGTTTATTTTATCTTCAAACTTTCTCATTCCCAATGGCTGCTGTTTCATCTTCAACACCCCCAAAATCATCAGAGGAAATGAAGGATTTGAAGATCGCTGTGAGTACCAAATTTGAAGAAAAAGAAGCAGTAGGAACTGGATCTGCTCAAAAATCTGAAAATGGAGCTCAATCTCCATCATCATCATCATCAACTAAATCTGAGAAGAAGAAAAAGAAGAAGAATAAGAACAAATCTGAGAAGAAAAGGAATAAGAACAACAAGAAGAGGATGATTGTTTTGAAGAGTGCTGATGACAAAGAATTTGAAGTGGAAGAATCAATTGTTATGTTATCTGAAACAATCGAACACATGATTGAAGATGATTGTGCTGGGAATGGTATTCCATTACCAAATGTTACTAGTGATGTTCTGGAAAAAGTTATTGAGTTTTTGAAGATGCATGGTCCTGTTAAGGAGTATCTCTGTAAACCTGGTACGATAGAAGTTAAAGATGAGATTGATGAAGAAGAGTGTGAGAAGGTTCTTGCAAAATTGGAGGAGTTTGATCAGGAGTTTATTGCTGGATTGGAGTCTGATCAAGTACTTTTTGATTTGATCTTTGCTGCTAATTACTTGGCTATAAGGAATTTGATGGAGTGTACTTGTCAATTTGTTGCTGACAAGCTCAGAGAGATGAAGCCGGAACAGGTAAGGGACTATCTCCGAATTGAAAATGATTATTCTCCTGAGCAAGAGGCTAAGGTTAGGGCTGATAATGCTTGGGCTTTTCAGTAGTTGTTGATTCTTGAAAAATCAATTTCAGAGTAACAGGGATTTTGGGGGTTTTTAACTAGTGACTGGTAATGGGGTTTATGGAGGTATAACTTTTGTTAGTAGTACTTGTTTCTTAGGTTTAAGCTTAGTTCTCAGTTTTGTTGGTACATATGGGTTATGGGGGTACTTCATTTTCCTCACTTTTGCTGATCTATGAACTTTGAATTGAGATCTTTTTTATAATGTTGTTGTTAGTTTGTTAAATTTTTGTTGATTCTGCTTTGGGGGTTTTATTTTTTGAAATGATTGCATTGAATTTCGATTGTTATTCCATAATGTTGAGTTCATGATTGATTTTGTTGGGGTTTTAGTCTAGCACTACTAGGAAATGGTTTCCCAATTTTGAATTTATGAGCAGGGATCTTGGACAGATTAGAGAACATAGAGCCACAGAGGTGATGTTAGTGGATAGTTTGGGGAAGATTAAAGATTGTTGTTAGGATGTGGTTAATACTTTAATATTTATGAGACCTTAGCTATGTATATTTATCAAAATGTGATAGTACATTTGTTTCAGTACTATGTCAGTGGCTCACTGGATGGTCTAATCTTGGTATGTTGCTCATGAATAACTAGAGAAACCTTCGTTTATCCAATGAACTAGCTATGAATTACCTAGGATAGTGCTTGAATTCTGTACATTGTAGAGTGATAGAGAACATTTTAGCAATTATAGTGCTTGCTGTCACCTGACATCCCATTTTTTTCAAGTTGTGAAGCCCATCAAGAAACTAATAAGAACCTAGTGCTTTTTGGTCATTGGTATCACCATGTCGTCAATTTTCATTAATGATCATTTTGTTTACTTCATGGATTAAGTACTTCCTAAGTTTTAGGAGCATAGCTAATATAAAGATACAGGACAGCATGTTGTTTCCGTTTTGTTAATAAATTGTTCAGCTTTCGGTTCCACAAGATAGATATTCATCAGAAATGTTGTGTAGTCTCGTGATTAATCAGCAGCAGACATCTAAACACTAGTGAATATGTTTGAATAACAAGGTCAGGGCCTTTTTCTAGGTGTTCATCTATCTTCGTATGCACAAATAGAGGTAGTACACATAGTAGTTGTATGATCGTATCTCACAGCACTCCCAAAGCATGTTCTTGTTCCATCACTGTTTTTATAATGGATTGAAGCAGCATTCCTGTAAAATAAGTTCATGAATGCTTTCAAAATAAGAATTCTTATGTCCCTCTCTAGATGTGTTAAAGATTTTAGGCTTTTGTATGAGTTATCTTAGATATCATGTTCCTATTGCTCGACATTAGAGCACCATTTGGTAACAAAATTCCGCTTTTGGAAGATAAAAACCTTGGTGTCTAACCTGTTTTCTAAGGCACTCATCCAGATTCTGTTGAACAGTAGTTGATTGTTCGAATTGTTCTCCTAAAATTTAGTTCCTTAAATCTAATTTCATGTCTAGTTGTTAGTGTATCCAGAACAGAAATATTTCTGAACTGCAGAAAATGTTGAGAAGATAGAACAGTTGCTAGTTGTTGTTTACCATCTGTGTTGTATGATAGGATACTGCACTTAATGCAAAGACCGGGATGATAGTTGCTCTTACAGTCTTTTACTTATTTGTAAACTATACTATTTCGAAAGTCCATTTGTTTGGGATTTTGCAATTTGTGGAACGGCAAATAGAATTGGAGTGTGACTAAGAGCCTGGAAAACATAAGAAGCTGCTAGTTGCTCTTTTCTGTATGTGCTTTACATTTTTCCAATGTTGTTTTTCTTATCTGATAGGGTCTGCAGTTAGTATGCAAACCTGGATATTTGGGAATTTTAATTATTTTTTAATTCTAGTCGAACTTCTCTACAGCTATATTCTGGGGAACACCCAAGTTATTGTAGTGAAATTCTACTGTACTGCAAAAATTCAAAAGGTTGAGTCTCAGTGTTTGCTTTAGATTGGCAGCAAAAAGATTATGAAGGCAATTGAGCAACCAAGGTCTTTTATATTTGAACTCTAATGTCTAGTCCAATCCGAAACAGTATGAAATCCGAATTCCTTTGTCTTTCGATAATAAGAGATCACTTTGATAAGTAGTGACAATGAGGTTTGAATTCTTAAAGAAACACAGTGACTCCAAGGAATTGGATATACACAAGATTGAAAGGCTTGATCTTTGTTTTCCTTACTTATCACTGACCATATCACTATGCCTGCCTTGGCATGGTTAATTACATGATGAGTAAAGGTGTAGCTACCACATATGCATCAATTCGTCTGACATACAAACTACAAATAGAATGGCTTGCCTGTTTGTTTTTCCTTTTCCTGCATCATCAAAGCATATACATACATATTTTTATGCAAATTTTGTTCTATATCAGCAAAGACAGTACTCTCTGTATTTTCATACTTAAAGTCACCTGCTTAGCTGCAGGTTTTGTATTTATGGAGGAGTAATATAACACTAAAGTTAATGTTTTATAAGTAGATAACCTCTTCAGAGTTCTAACGCACTGAAATCAACCATTGTCCTTCATTTGAAGAGGAGGTCTCAATGGCATCTTCTTCTCCAAACCCATTACAGTCTTCTTCTTCTGATGTTTCAGTGAGTTTTTCTCTAGTACCTCCTCAGAGATCCTCATACCTTTCTCCCGAACTAAAGGTTCTGTATGATCAAGTCTTTGAACAAATCCCTCAAAACCCACATTTTACTCCACTTTCAAACTTCAGTGATGAAACCAAAGAAGGGTTTAAACTAGGTTTTGATTTATCTTTTGTTTGGTTTGTTGAGAAACTTAAAAACTCTTATGAGCCATCCATATTTCTCGATCAGCTAGCAACTCACTCAAGACAGTTGGATGATTTTGAATGTATGGGTTATGAAGTCTGTAAACTCAGAGAGAGATTGGATGTTTTGAAAGAAAGAGGTGAACGAGATGCATTGCTGAAACTTCAGATTGATGAATTAGAAAAAGAAGAAACAGAGGAAACAGAAAAAGCTACAGTTGAAGAAATTCGTGTAGAGGAGATGGAAAAAGAGGTTAGCAGAGCTAAACAAAAATTAAGGGTACTAAAATCAAACATTTTTTTCATTGATCTGAAGAAGAAGAAACTTATTGAAGAGGCAACCAGGAATTTAACAGAGTTTTAAGAAATCAGCTAAACTTTTTTTTATCAAGTGATGATGATCAAGACATAATGAGAACATCATGATCAAGACCTAAATGTAGTGTGTTGTAGTATATTTGTCTATCTAATTAAACTATCTACATTATCTTTGCAATTTGTTTTTGGTTGAGTTTTGATATATATATATATATTTTTTGTTCTGTTACATTCCATAAATCTCACCGGAGATTGTTGTTTGACAGTTATAAATGTAGTCGGAGCAAGAAAATTCAAAGAACATGACCAAAAAGAGAGTAGAATACTAGTAAAAAAAATTCTAGTCAATTTGACCAGAGTAATAATGGTAAGCCTAAAATGCTTGACCAAAGTGTAGTATGTGTACACGATGGTTTTTTAGTTGTGATTATGATGTGATTCCAAAGGGTTAGATAGGTCAAGTATGAGTAGGTTAATAGCAGTCAGTAAGTAGACTCTGTTCCCTAGGAACAAGGCAAGAGCCAGAGTCGACTACCTAGCTAACTAAGACAGGGCACTCATGACCTCTTTCTCTGCACCCGTTGGACTTTGGAGCCTGATAGGGTTAAGACTTAAAAAGAGACATAATTTACTTGTTGACCAAAAATCACCACATTTCCCCATGACCCATTGTCATGTGATTGGCAATGGCATGGTGATTGGTGAAGAAAGAACAATTGAGTAAAGTGGAACAAAAAATCATCAAGAGTTATTGGAAACTGAAGAATATGAGAAATCTGAGGAGGACACTGTAACTAAGTAATTGGTGGTGCTTGTTACTGGTGTAAATTTCTTGGTTCAAAACAGTGAGACAAATTCATGAAGGAAGAAGACATACGGAAATTTTGTTAAAAAAAAAAAAAAAGAGAACATTTTCACCAAACCAAAAATCTCACTGTAATATGATCAAAGATGTGTAATCGGAAGAGGTGAGAGCAATTGTTGGCATTGAGAATGATTATACTCCAGAAGAAGAATCCTTGTTTATTTTGGCAAAGCAAAAGCTAAAAGTTAATGTTGAAACAACCAAAATGGCTCAGTTACTCGGTATGACAAACAGAACCAGTATCTCTCTAGCTAACCCGCAACACAAAAACACGTTCCTCCAGGCTGCAGCACGATGGCAAAAAAATATATTTGGAGAACACTAGTCTACTCTAGCCACTAGCAAAGAAAACCCAACTGGGGGACCGATTCAAGGACGGATATCAGAAACGATTTTGATTCCGTTTTAAATTTTTTCTCACCAAACTTTCGGAAATAAAGTACTAGAAGTTGTTGTATTACAATAAAGAGACAGAAAGATGCTGCTGTATCCCCCATTTCATCTCAGTACTCTTCTCAGAAAACCTGCTGTGAGCTTTTAATTTTGAGGGTTTCACCTTGAAATTCTCATTATGGCTTCTTCTTCGTCATCAAAATCACTAAATTTAGAGAAGAAGATGAATTTGAAATTGAAAGCAAAACCCTCATCACTAAAATCAAAAGATGTAACCAAAATGAAGAATTTGAAGATTCAAGAAAAAACTGTTGTTACCCGTGAATCTGATTCTGATGATGGTGGATCTTCTTTTGTTGTTGGTACAACTGAGGGAGGTTCTTCTTCTAGTGGGAAGAAGAAAGCAAAATCACAAATCAAAAGGAAGAAAGTACAAATAGCAACATCAACATCAACAACAGCAACAAGAAAGAAAACAAGATTCTCTTCAACCACCACCAGCAGCAGCACATCATCATCAACAATGGTTGTTTTAAGAAGTTCTGATGGTGATATTTTTGAAGTGGAAGAATCAATTGCTCTGTTATCTCAAACAATCACACATATGATTGAAGATCGGGTTGTGTCTGGAAATGTGATCACATTATCTAACATTTCAACTGAGATTTTAGAGAAAGTGATTGGGTTTCTAGAGAAACATGCTGGTGAGGAAGAAGACAGAGATGACAAGGAGAAAGAAGAACTGAAAAAGTGGGATGAAAAATTTGTTGAAGAGTTGAAGAAGGATCAGTATACCCTTTTTGAGATGATTCTTGCTGCTAATTATTTGTCTGCAAGGTGTTTGTTGGATGTAACTTGTCAAGCCTGTGCTGATATGATCAAAGGTATGCCACCTGAACAGATTCGAAAGTTTTTCAATATCAAGAATGATTTTACTCCTGAAGAAGAAGCAGAAGTTAGAAGAGAGAATCAGTGGGCATTTGAGTAGTCATTTCTTACAAATCAGTTGAGATTCAGGGGTTTATTTCTAGAAATTACTGAATCTTAGAGAAATTTTTGGTTTTAGTTACAGTAGTACTATTTTGCTAGAAATTTCTAGATATTGATTTCTAGTTTTACACTAGTAGTACTATTTCAGATTTTATTAGGTCTAATGCTTACTGAGTTATCTCTACATTAACTTATTATGAACTTTTAATGGAGATCTCTGATGATTTTGATGGATTTGCTTATTGGTTCTGTATATAGGGATTTTCTTGTGTGCTATTTGATCTTGAAATTGTTTTGCCTGTGCTGCTGCATTCCAAGTTGCAGGGGATGTGTAATGTTGTTACCTAGGCGCCACTGGAGCAGGGCACTTGCCATTCTGCTGTTAAGACCTATGTATAGTTTTGCAAATTCATAAAAACTCACCAACCTTGGACTAATCATTTATCTGAATTAGACAAACACTAGTATTGGTAGATGAACTGACTCAGCATTGTTTTGAAGCCTGAGCTGCTGCATGCCAAATCGTACGGGAAAGTATAATGTGTTACCTTTGAACCACCAAATCTGAGCATGAGCAACGCACTTGCCAACAGCCAACCGGCCCTTGAAGCCACTGTCAATGCGTATATTTCACAAAATGCTTGTCAAGAGACCAAAGAAAAGCAAAAAAAAAAAAAAAAATGAAAAAAATGAACCTGACGTGAATCGAACACGCAACCTTCTGATCTGGAGTCAGACGCGCTACCATTGCGCCATAGATCCTATTGTTGCTTGTTTGTTCATTGATAGAATAACCTTCTTATTCAATGAACGTTTGGGTGTTAAGCTTCAGAACGGAGGCACTCGAGGCAGGAGGTTGTGCTCTACAAGGTAATTTTTCTTTGACACGAGACCCATTGTCACTCACTCAGGTGGCTAACCTTATTTAGGCACCAATTGCGAGTACTTGTTTTCGAAAAGTGAAATACAATTTTAACTATTGGCAAAGCTCATGCAAACCACCACCACATTGAATGAGATCCCAACTGT
This sequence comes from Papaver armeniacum, assembly GCA_023531295.1. Lineage (NCBI taxonomy): Eukaryota > Viridiplantae > Streptophyta > Magnoliopsida > Ranunculales > Papaveraceae > Papaver > Papaver armeniacum. Next base: position 704,058 of record JAJJWW010005764.1, on the reverse strand, counting down.
GGACTTTTGAAACCGATTCAAGCTCCAAAGTAAAAAGTATTTTGATTCCGGGTTATTTTTCTACCAACAAAAACTTGCTATTCAAGGAAATAAGGAGACAAACCCTGTATAAAAAACAGAAGGATATTGTCTCATTTCATCATTTCACCTCGGAAAACCTGTTGGGTTCTTGAGAGGCTACTGTTTCAGCTCTTAATTAGTTTTTAGGGTATCACATTCAATTTTCAACAATGGCTTCATCTTCTTCAACACCAGAAGAATCCGTAGATGTAGACAAACTGATGAAAAATTTGAAGTTGAAAGATGAAGTAGAAGAGAACTTCCAAGATTCTGTAACTGAGGCTGGTGCTTTTTCATCGTCACTAACATCAAAATAAGAAGATGTAATGGAACTGAAGAACTTGAAGATTCAAGAAACTGAAAAAGAAGTATCAGTACTTGATACCCCTGAATCTGATACTCAAGATAAAGCTGCTGGATCTTCTTTTGTTTCTTCAAAGGGGAAGCCAAAATCAATGGTGATTCTTAAAAGTTATGAGGGTAATACTTTTGAAGTTGAAGAATCAATTGCTATGGTATCTCTAACAATCAAATACATGATTGAAGATTGTGGTGCTGGAAATGAGATTCCAGTTCCATTAACTAATATTTCAAGTGAGATTTTAGAGATTGTTCTTGAATTTCTTGAGAAACATGTTGGTGAGGAGGAAGATAGATATGAGGATGAGAAACAAGAACTAAAAAAGTGGGATGAAGAATTTGCTGAGGAGTTGAAAAAGGACCACTACACCCTTTTTCAGATGATTCGTGTTGCTGATTACTTGAATGCTAAGTGTTTATTAGATGTAAGTTGCCAAGCCCATGCTGATTTGATCAAAGATTTTCCACCAGAAAAGATTAGCAAGATTTTTAATATCAAGAATGATTTTACCCCTGAAGAAGAAGCAGAAGTTAGAAGAGAGAATGCTTGGGCTTTTGAGTAATGATTTTTTAGAAGCAAAAACTGAGGGTTTCTTTGTTAATCTGTCAATTGTTTCAAGAAATTGCTAAATCCTTATGAGATTTTGGGTTTTAATAGGACATTTTGTAGTGAGAACAAGTGTTTTGTTGAGGAAAATTATGCCACAATTCCAACTGCAAGTAGTAGAGATTTAGGGACTTCTTGTTTTTGATTACTAGTTACGGTACTACTTTAGATTTATTAGTAATGCTTAATGGAGTTATCTCCTTGGTCAATTTATGAATTTTAATAGAGATCTCTATTGGTATGTCATATGTGTTTGCGTATTGATTCCGTTTTTGGGGATTTCCTGTGTGCATAATATTGAATTTGATCTTGAAATGGTTTCAATTTTATTGATAGTACTATTTGGAATTCAGTAAGATTTATAAAACAGAGCAATTATGGGTCCATTACATGAAAATATTTTTTGGTCTCAACTCTCAAGTGGCCTGTGCTGCTGCAGCAAATTGTGGGGAATTTGTAATGTTCATCTGTGCACCACCACGCTTGAGCAGGATTCTGGCAATTGCCAGCCGGCTGTTGAAGCCTCTTTATGCTTACTTTCAGAAAATGCTAGTTTTAGTTTTGCAAGATTCCAACTGGTATTAGAATTTAAAACTCTTACCAACCTTGATCAATCGTTGATCAAACACTAGTTTTGGCCTCTAATTTTGTAGGAAAAGTAGAGTAGAGACCAGGTTTAACATAAATTTCAGTGAAGGACATGACCTGGTTAAGAGCATTTTTACTTCATTTAGAGGCAGTACATAGCAGTTGGTATTTAGACATATAATTGAACTGTGCTGACAATGATATTCCTTAAGTAAATGTTCAAGAGTAGTCTCCTTAATCTTCTACCTCATTGTCGCTAATATCGACGATTTCAATAACACTGCCAATCTCCAGAATACGTGCAGTTGATGCTTTTACACCATTTTGTTGTTTGAACAAAACCAGATCGTTGACAGGAGGTGAGTCTGCAAGAAAATGGACGATGTCGAACGTATGTTGAAACGGAAAATGTAACTTGGGAATGTTCGAATGCAATTACAGACAAAGCAATCTAAAACATCTAATCATGGTATGCACTTAATTACATGAACACAAAGAGACACAAAGGACATTGCGCGAAAGCCATACTAACAGAAGACAAATAAATAAAACACTCAATAAAAACGATATAAATTATACCTCCTGGGAAGGGTGCACCATTCGAAATTTAACTGCAATGTAGAAAAAGGTTTGCAACTGGCAGGTGCAAAATTAGAATTTGGAGTCGTTTCAGTTCTTGTCAATTGCGCCTCATTAGCTGCATAGACTCTGCCATCCATATCCTTGCAAGTTACTTGGTTTTTCAAGGCTCTCAATGTTGCATTTTCTTCTTCCACTTTTAAAAGCCGTGCCTCCAACTCCGAAAACCTCTCTCTTTCTTTAGATTCCATCTTCTTAATTGCCTCCTCCAAGTGACAACGCACTCGTCTCACTATCAAATAAAACAATTCCTTCTTCTATTAAACCTTTGATTTGCTTCTCCATTTTAATGTATTTGGTCTTGTACTTCATTAAAATCAGAAACATAGTTCATGTCTCTCTTAGGGAATTTCTTCCCAAACTATTTTCTCCCAAGACGATGATCTTTTCTAACTCTAGAGATATGATCATGTGGAGAAACTATACTAACGTGAGAATTTTCAGAGACAGATAAATCTCTTTTAATTCTTTCAATGAGATTTTCATATGATTTTCTCATTCTAAGGATTTCCTTATGATTCACATCAGTGTGATTATCTGAAACATTATCGGAAACTCCTGATTGTTTCTTTTGGCAGATTCTCTCTTTCCCTTCCTTCTGGAGTTACTTCATCAAAACTAGAATTGTTTCGATATGGGTGAGGAAATACCTTTTTCCAGGAGCGATTATCAACTCTTTCCTCTAATTCTTTTGAGTTGATCTTATCGGGTAGTGGTATGATCTGTCTTTCTAATGAGGAATGGTCTTTCAGTTTTTTAAGACAAGAAACTTCCTTCAATAATTTTTACCACCGTATGTTGAAGAAGTATAAGTTTCATTTGTACAAGATTGAAATCCTCACCTTCATACCCATACATAATCACAATAGCATTTAAACGATTATTTCGATGTCTTATCTACAAAGTTTAATGGTTAAGAAATAAACCTCGTATTGTATTCCTTAGTACTATGTCTAACTAGAGTGGTCATGCTTCGCAATTTTGTTTTCAATATGCACGACTTGAAAGATACGTTAGGGAATGAAACAGTTCAAGTCAAATATCACTAACCTCAAGTGGAAGGATGATGTTGTCGTTGTAGCTTCTTACTTCTTCACTTCTTCAAGTCTTCGCAATACTTGTAATGTCTCAAATCCTAATACTTTCAAGCTAACCTATACGAAGTTGACTCTAGTACATAATCAAGCGACTCTTTAAATGAGTTTTGATTCACTAAAATATGACAACCAAACTTGACATACCAATGCTTGGTGGGTTCAACCGAGCTATGCTCTAACAATCTCCAACTCTTACATCATATGGATAAAAAAATTACAAGAATTCATTACACATACGCTTGATTCCCGAATTCAACAGCACAATAACTTGTATACATTCAATCCTTAAATGTCGTTGTTAACATTATGATAACAAAGAATATTACTCCCCCTAAAGGTAAGATAGGTAGATTTTATCAATCTGACGCCTTTGTTATTCCTTTGTAATGATATGTTACTCCCCTTAGTATATGCTTTCACTCTTTCGTTAGATAAACGTTTAAGCACCAATGTCCTTTCCTTATCGATACCAATCAATATAAAATCAATGCCAAGATCACTTGTTTACTCCATATATTTCTCCCCCTTTTTGTCACAAAATGACAAAGAAACGAAAAAATAAATGACAAACCGAAAAGAATCTTACAAATCTCAAAATAGACTTGCAACCTATAGAGTTAAGCATGAGGGTTCCACACACCATTTTTTATAACCAATATCAAAAACGAAACTACAAAGTAATTTTGTTTTGATATATTATCATGAAAACAATTGCCCGAAAAAATTTTCCCTAATAGTTTAGCAAACCAAAAATCAACTAAGCACCTTAGTCCCTTTGCTGAACCGATTGTACAAATACAATCGCTTGTTCGATAAGACCAAAATAAAGATAGCTCTATTTTTCCTCATCAGGTTCTAATTATCCATATAACTTAGACCTTTCAGTTTTAAACAAGACAAGTACTAGGTTAGTTAACTGGCATTTCTTGTTAATCCATTTGATTAGACTTGAATAACCGAAACCTCCACTTTGATAAGTCTAACTAAGATCAAAATTAACTTAGTTTCTCTTATCCGGAATCGAATTGGACTAAACAATTCATCCCATAAACCTTTTCTTTCGTTAAGCCATAAATCATACAAATCAAAATAAATCAACTTGCATAATTATTCACCTCAACCGGGAGCAATTGAAACAACATAGACATTAAAGCACCGCAATTGCACCGAAATTTTGTAAGCCTAAACGATTGATACCACACAATAAAGCAAGATAACAATAGTTTTTCTTAACCAGAACCAATCGAATCACACACACATCCATACACACATAATGGAATAAAACATCAATTGTACCGAAATTTGGTTAAGCAAAAGAAATAAATATACGCAATAAAATCAGGCTTTTCTTAAACAGGAAAACAATTAACTAACAAGATTTTTACCTCAAATTTTGCATCCTCTTCTCCAATATGTTTGCATCTTCTTCCAGGGAGAATTGATATCGAAATATGATTATGTTGTCATCCTTTAGCAAAACAAAAGAATAACAACAACCATCCTTTACCAGATAAAGGTTGAAAACCGGTTTTTAACTATTGCAAGAAAAAGTTGTAAACCCTCTAAACACATATGCTTTTATGCTAAACCAAAACCGATTCAACATATTGAGACTTTTTCACATATTGTTTCTATCAGAACCCCTCATGATCCTTTGATAAAGCCTACCATCATGGGCTAGAACTTAATCCTGCTAAATAAAAAAGTCACCCAAACCATAAGGGTTCACAACATTATGAGATCGAATATCAAGGTAATAAAACCGAAATCAAACATCCCATAAACATACATAGCAATAATCATAAAGGATTCAAGCACATGCTATGTAAATCAAAAATATCACAAGAAAAATTATAAATAAAATAATTTTATTCATAATAGACCTAATACAATCATTGAAAGAAAACAAAAATTGATGTCTATTTTCCTGGATTAAGTATTACAGCATATAACTTAATCTCTAGTGGTGCTCTTGTTATTCACTGAGGTTTCTTCAGTGTTCAAACTTTTAAAGCATGTCTCAAGGGACTTGTCTGCAACCACTTCCTGTTTCTCAAGCTTTTCAACTTGAACCTTCATGTCAGTAATATCAACTTTTGTTTCCTCAATCTTATCCTTGAGCCAGTCCTAATTTCGAACCATTATTATGAGATTGTTTCTTAGTTCTTCAAAACCTTGGATATAGTCAATCATACTATCAGACCGAATCCACTTGGTTTTGGTTGGATCTTGTAGGTTGTAAGCCAACAGACATGACTCATCTTGTGATCCAACTGAACTATCAGAATCATAATCAGATATGATATTTGATATGTTTCTCTTCTTCCTCTCTGTATTGATTCCTTGACAACATTTAACCTTTTGAGCTTCCTCCTTATAAGCCTTTGAGATACTACGAGTTATTGGAGGCATGCTCGGTTATATATATATATATATATATATATAAAAGGATTGATCAGGGTATCAGAATACAGGCAAGAGATAGTTTCCCTTTTAAAAGAGACAACTTACGGACCGAAAGATATCAGGGGAAACCGAAAATATTAAAGAATATATTTCGTTTCCTTTGTCCGAACTTTACAAGCTGGGAGGTTTATTAAAATTCAAAAATTCTGAATAAAACCTATTTTTGGAAGATCATGATAAACATGAACATTTTTAGACAACCATGGATTCGCAGCTATCCATAAAGTGTCACAACTTTTCTGATAAACAACTACACAAACAAATGTGCTCCAGATTTATTGTGTCTTTCCCATCCATGAATAAGAGCACGAAAGAGGATGAGAGTGCACAATTTTGATACAACTAAGTTGTATCTGAGTAAGCTTTTTCTAGCTTACAGTAAATATCAGAAACATAGTTCATGTTTTTCTTCGGGAATTTCTGCCCAAAATATTTTCTCCCAAGACAATGATCTTTTGTAACTCTAGAGATATGATTGTGTGGAGAAACTAAACTGACGTGAGTATTTTCAGAGATAGATAAATCTCTCTTAATTCTATCAATGAGATTTTCATAATATTTTCTCATTCTAAGGACTTCTGTTGAAGAGATTCCCGATTGTTTCTTTTGGAATCGGTTCAAAGTTTCCTTCGAGATTTCTCTCTTCCCTTTCTTCTCGGGAGTCTTATTTCGATATGGGCTGAGGAGGAACCTTTTCCAGAAGCGATTATCAACTCTTTCTGATTCTTTTGAAAAACAAATTCTTCTGTTGATATGATCCATTCCTTAAGATCACTTTCACGGAATCGGTTCAAAGTTTCTTCTACAAGATTTCGTTTGATCATCCTCGAAAGAGATATATCTTTGAAGTTCTTAGTTAGTACATCGTGGCAACTTCATGGAGAAACAAAATTGCACCACTCGATCTTTTTCATCACATCTACGAAGAATATCACGTTGCCTCGAATCAAATAAAGTGTGATTATCTCAAACAATTACTCGGAGATTCCCATTGTTTCTTTTTTATTACCTATGGTGGACGCGTAGATTGCAACTGTATTACCTCTCTTTCCCTTTCTCTCGAGTCTTTCTTCATCAAAAGAAGAATTATTTCGATATAAGTGAGGAGGAACCTTTTTCCGAGGGATTATCAACTCTTTCCTTATCCTCTCGATTCTTTGAGTTGATCATATAGGGTAGTGGTATAATCTGTGTTTCAATAAACAAAATACTACTGAGGAATGGTCTTTCAGTTTTAAGTTAAGAAACTTCCTTCAATTTTTTTTACCACCGTCTGTTGAAGAAGTATAAGTTTCCTGTTAAGTAACTGAAAATTGTATTCCTTAAGATCACTTTCACGGAATCGGTTCAAAGTTTCCTTTGACAAGATTTCGTTTGATCATCAGTAGATCTAGAAGATGGTTTTTTATCCTGTTCTGACTTGATGTAGTTAGGCAGACTACCACTCGATCTTTTTCAGATGTGACTAAACCGGTTTTATCACAGTCTGTAAAAGTCAGCAAGGACTTTTAGTTTCCTCATCATCAGAAGAAATCACAACAGAATCATTCGTCAGAGTCATAGGATGTGTCTCTTTAACAGTAAGATATTTACCAAGAGCTTCTAGTTTGACAGCGAGATTCATATTCTCTTTGGACAGACAATTCAGTTGAATGTCTTTATCTATGATCTCCTGTTTATGAAGATTTGTCTCTGTCTTTAATAACACCACTTTAGAAGACAGAGATTTTATAGGCTTTATGAGTTTTACCAACTCTTTATCAGCATCCTCCTTTTCATCAGAGGTGGACATAAATGTTTTCGCCACTCTTGGATCATGAGTCAACGAAGTAGTAACATCTTCAACTTTTGAGTAGTCAAACTCTTGCATAACGATAACTGAATCATACATAGATTTAATTTCTTATAGGTTGGATCGCACCAAACACAGATTGTTAGATCTTTTCGTGTTTGCCTACTCTGATACCAATTGAAAAGGCGAGGGTACCCAAATATACCTCAATCTAAAACTTTTCCTACATATAAGTCCTTTCTCCGAAAGTGTCTGTCTATGGATTGAGTCGAGACAATGCAAATAATCGGTTCACACTTCGTGTGATCGTCTATGGATACGAGATCGAGACAATACAACAACGAAGTATGTTTACTTGATAAAAAGGTTCGGACTTAAGCAAACACAATAGGATTTCTTATTAAGTAAATATGAATTAACGTTTGTGTAATTTACTTTGACTATAATAAAACAATTATAATGCGGAAATATAAATTAAATGACACAGCAAGATTTTGTTAACGAGGAAACCGAAAATGCAGAAAAACCCCGGGACCTTTTCCAGAATTGAATACTCTCAGGATTAAGCTACTACAAAAAATTAAACCAAACTTCGTATAGTTGAGACCAAGCAACTAAACCTATAGTTCACCTTGTTTCGTCTGTATTCCCACGCCTCCAACTTATGAATAAGTCACGTACTTGGAACAATTCCTTTGGTTCATATTCCAAACAAAAGAAAGGAACAACAAATATGTTTGGTATCAACTCTCTTCAACCAAGTGATGTGAGTTCGACAAAGGCTCTTCTGTTCATCTCAATAAACTCCTTCGTTAGGTTCTTAGATCTATCTTATTCTCAACTACCGAAGTAATTGTTAAGATTTTGCAATCAATACTTTTAATAACAAATAATTGTACTGATGCCGATCTACACAACTAATCAATCCAATCTACCACAAGCATAAACCGATTATAGTTGGATTGTAACACCGTAAAATTTTCTTCAAGGCTTTGAACTTTGGCCCAACCCAGTATGAGTATTTTGTAATTATCCCTTAGTAATGTTTTGGATCATGGTTAATGGGTGCTAAGGAAAATACTAGAAACTCTGAGCATGAAATGCACGTGTCATGCATGAGCAGCAAGGGGCATTATTGCCTTTTCTTTTTCTTTCCCATATGGGGTTTTAAAGAAAAAAACATCTCTTTTGTTTTTCCTGTTCCCTATCATCTCATTTTCTACTCAAATCAATTTCCGGAAGAAAACAAGTTTAGTTCCGAATTCCAAATTTGAGTTGGATGCAGCCTTCGTTATCAACTGAATTCGTCATCTAAAGGTAGGGGTTTCTCCCTTTGAGCTTAATTTTGTATACTAATCTTTTCTGCCCTAGTTTGCTTGAATTAAATGTTATCTTCTCAAAAAAAAAAAAAAATTTGGATGTTGATTCTACTTTATTTTGAGTTCCAAATAATGCTTAACAACTTTTTAACTTAATTTATTTATATAAATCAATGATTGATTTTCTGGGGTATTTTCCTGACCATGAATTTGACAAGTTTTATCCATAAAATTTCTTGTAACTTACCCATATTTCTGGCTCTCTTGAACTGTGGATGATGTTGTTTTTGGTTAAATCTCTAAATTCCTCTATGTTTACACATGCATGTTGATATGTGTCCAAATCTGATTGAATTAAATGGTTTTGGAAAGATTGAAAATGGTTAGCAAACATCAAAGTCCTGTTTTTCCTATTGCTTAGAATTTTAACTTGCCCATGACCTATTTGTTATAATGACTCAATGAGTATGTTTTTAAAACATTGTACGTTGCCTGATTTCATTGAGATATTTACCATGGTTTTTCTTGTTTCAACAAACTTCATTTTGATGTTTGGTCATTGGTAAATGATTTACAAATCAAACGCCACATAAGTTCTAGTCTTCCTCCGTGTTACTGTTGTACATATTGCCACTCCCCTTGATCTTTATTTTGTGATTGCTTTCCATCTGAAATGAAATGAAATTTAATTGGTTGACAATTTGGTTTGAAAGTCTACTTATCAATAAACTGGTGTCGCTCATGTATGAAATATTTATAAATCCCACTCTATGCTTTCATTTCAATTCTATTAATCGTACTGGGATCTTTCTATTAAACTTGGAAATGTTTTCCCTCAAGTTCGAGACCTGCGGTAGTATTTAAATGAAATGTTTCATTGAATTTCATGACAATATGCATTTGTCTACAGCCACTTGAATTATTGTCTTTTATTGTGAAATCCACATTGAAGTTTGGGAATATTTTCCTTCAACCCAGTACTTGTTTGATTTATCATTGTGGATGTTTTCCTTGGCAACTGGCCATATGGAAATTAGTACAGATTGGCAATTGGCCATACAAATAATTAGTTTGGCAACTGGCCGTTTGGCAACTGGCCGTTGGGAATAGAAGTATTTGGCAATTGGCCATATAAATAATTAGTTGGGCAACTGGCCGTTGAGAATAGAAGTGTTTGGCATCTGGCCATACAAATTATTAGTTTGGCAACTGACCATTTGGCAACTGGCCGTTAAAACTAGAGAAGTTGGCAACTGGCCATTGAACTAGAAGAGTTTTGGCAACTAGCCATGAAGGAATTAGTAAAGTTGCTTCTTGTGGTTTCCAACTCTTAATTTTGATTACCACTTTGATTATGAAAGGCTTGTATATCTTACAAATGTTCTCGCTACTGTTCTCGTGTTTATTTACATTATCCGCAGGCAATTTTTGTTTCTCTATTAACTCCTACTGGGCATTGCTCACCCCTTTTCTTGTTTCCCTCCGCAGAGTACGAGAGGAGCTTGCAGCAGTAAGCTAGGAAGAGCTTACGGCAGGCCATGAAAGCACTGAAAGTTAGTATTCTGTTTGTCTAATGTGTATATCACGGGGACGGTTCTGGGGTAGTTCTAATGTCGGCTTTTCACCCATACTTGTCGTATTTTGATGTGTAAATAAAGGTAAATGCTAAGGCCTTATCTTGATGCATAATAACTGCCTTTCTAAACTTTGTTCTGGACATATATTTCTCCCTGTATAGACTCCCACTTATTCTTTTCTATGTGTTCGACTGTTTTCTTTGGTAGAAATTATTATATTTTGAAGTGATGTACTATGTTGAAGTTTGACTCCCTTGTATTAGTTACTATGAAAAAGGGCATGATTTTCATTGTGCTAACAAGACTCTCTTAGATATTAAATTAATTAGTTAACTATTTCATGCCATCTAATCTTAGATGTACGATACTATCGTATTCACGTATGTGGCATTGCTTTAAAATCTCTTTCGTTCTTTACTTTATGACTAAATGTGTACTTTATGACTAAATGGATACGTATACATATGATCAATTATCTTAGCAATTGGTTTTAACATTGAAGAGGGTATATTACTCCTTTCATACCCAAATTGTTTACTTAGTTTGTTTTCACTTAAAAATTGTCTAATCCAGATGGTCTTGTGTATAATTTTTTGGCAATTTTTAGTGTTCTAATTTATTCCTCTCTAGCTTACTAACTCAGTAGTGAATGGTGTTATATCTCTCACTGCCACACACCTTAGCATCATGTATTGGTACTACCAAATGTGTGTGTTCGTGACTATTTTTTGTTTTTATTTATTTATTTTGGGAGTATATTCATTTCCCATTCCCTATTTTGCTGTTGATCTTGGAATTTTATCACTACTTCTTTTTTCAAAACTATGTACTGTTCTGTACCTTGACTGACGCACCGGAGTTTTGCCTTACTGAATGGGTTGGAACCCAATCCATTTAGAAGGGAAATTTACCTGTCCGTTACATATTGGTATCAGAGCACAAGTTCTGATTCATCGGGACTGTGTTGGTGTTTTGTGTGCTGAAATGATTGATTTCCTAATATTTTGTTTGTGTTCATATGTTTTGGCTGTTTAAATTATGTTTTGCTATATGGCCACTGAACCTGCATTTCCCTTTCGTTTGTGAGAATATGCCATGACTAGCCTGAGTTTCAACACTAGCTAGTCTTCTGGATTTTATTTCCTGAAGCTTTTTCTTAAACTTACAAAGCTTGCTTGAAAAAGTCTTGATTGATTTTGGGATGGGGAAAACTAACTTAACCGTGATATACATATTGTTTTGTGTGTTAGTAATGTACATTACTAACCAACCGTGAATCTGACGCGTTATCCGTTTTGAAGATGTCACGTTGTGGGAAATTTGTAGCCTCAAGCTCCGGACGTAAGAAAAGGGATCTAAGTCGAAAAACGCTAGAAAAATTAGTAGAAACGTTTGCCGATGCGGTTAAGGACAAAAAGAAGTCGGTGTTGCTTCGACTTGATGGAATTCATGAAGGTAACGGTGATAAAAGAAACTTTAATGGAACGGAGGAGCCCACCGGGCGGAGAAGTGGTTGATGGTCATTGAGAAAGTGTTTGACGTATTGCAAACTCCAGACGAGAATAAGATTCGACTTGCGACTTACTTATTTGAGGGAGATGCCGATCATTGGTGGAGAACTATGAAGTGTGTGCATGATGTGGACAACATGTGCTGGGAACTGTTCGTAAAGCTATATTTCAGTAAGTATTTTCCCCGAACAGCTAAGGCATTGAAGTGTGCTGATTTTGCCACTTTGAAGAAAGGTAACATGACAGTTACTCAGTTGGACAAGAAATTTAGTGAACTCGAACGTTACGGAGATCATCTCGTCCAAACTGAAGAATTAAGGGCTCGCAAATTATAGGATGCATTGAAGCCAGGAATCCCTGCCCAAATTGTTCCACTACAGCTCCCAACTTATAATAGAGTTTTGGATACTGCACTAGCGATTGAAGCCAACTCGATTAAAGCACAATAGGAAATGGAGGAAAGTGAGTTGAAAAGGAAGGACGAGAACGACTCAGCACCTCATCAAAAACGTCCTCGTGTCTCTCATACTGAACAGATCAACAATGAGAACAAACGCAAGATAAGTTGTTACCGATGTAGAGGAGACCACTTCGTCAAAGATTGCTCTGTTCCAGCACCAGATGTACCAATGAAGCCACAAAATGCTAATCCACCCCAACAACCGAATATACAGAACCATAATTTCAATGATAGGCAGCCTTACCATCCTCGTAGCAATGCACCGTTCCAGCCAAGCCAGCAAAATGTCCAAGGGAAGCTAAATAATATTATTGAGGTTGAAGGGGAACCTGAAAATGCCGTAATTGAGGGTAATTTTCTAATTTTTAGCTCTCACGCTAAAATTTTGTTTGACACCGCTACTCATTTGTTTTTGTCTCTTCATCTAACTGCATATTTAGATTTGAAACTTGATCCCTTAGAATTCACTTTAAATATATCTTCTTCACTTGGGAGCTCGAGTTTGACGTGAGACACGAGTAACCAGAGCTACTTGAAGGTAACCTTCATTGCTCTTTGTTAAACTTTGAATTGCGGGACGCAAATCTTTTTTTAGGAGGTTATGGTGTAACACCGTAAAATTTGCTTCAAGGCTTTGAACTTTGGCCCAACCCAGTATGAGTGTTTTGTAATTATCCCTTAGTAATGATTTGGAGCATGGTTAATGGGTGCTAAGGAAAATACTAGAAACTCTGAGCATGAAATGCACGTGTCATGCATGAGCAGCAAGGGGCATTATTGCCTTTTCTTTTTCTTTCCCATATGGGGTTTTAAAGAAAAAAACATCTCTTTTGTTTTTCTTGTTCCCTATCATCTCATTTTCTACTCAAATCAATTTCCGGAAGAAAACAAGTTTAGTTCCAAATTCCAAATTTGAGTTGGATGCAGCCTTCGTTATCGGCAGAATTCGTCTTCTAAAAAGGTAAGGGTTTCTCCCTTTGAGTTTAATTTTGTATACTAATCTTTTCTGCCCTAGTTTGCTTGAATTAAATGTTATCTTTTTTTTTTTTTTTTTGGATGTTGATTCTACTTTATTTTGGGTTCCAAATAATGCTTAACAACTTTTTAACTTAATTTATTTATATAAATCAATGATTGATTTTCTGGGGTATTTTCCTGACCATGAATTTGACAAGTTTTATCCATAAATTTTCTTGTAACTTACCCATATTTTTGGCTTTCTTGAACTGTGGATGATGTTGTTTTTGGTTAAATCTCTGAAATTCCTCTATGTTTACACATGCATGTTGATATATGTCCAAATCTGATTGAATTAAATGGTTTTGGAAAGATTGAAAATGGTTAGCAAACATCAAATTCCTGTTTTTTCTATTGCTTTAAATTTTAACTTGCCCATGACCTATTTGTTAAAATGACTCAATGGGTATGTTTTCAAAACATTGTACGTTGCCTGATTTCATTGAGATATTTACCATGGTTTTTCTTGTTTCAACAACCTTCATTTTGATGTTTGGTCAGTGGTAAATAATTTACAAATCAAACGCCACCTAAGTTCTAGTCTTCCTCCGTGTTACTGTTGTACATATTGCCACTCCCCTTGATCTTTATTTTGTGATTGCTTTCCATCTGAAATGAAATGAAATTTAATTGGTTGACAATTTGGTTTGAAAGTCTACTTATCAATAAACTGGTGTCGCTCATGTATGAAATATTTATAAATCCCACTCTATGCTTTCATTTCAATTCTATTAATCGTACTGGGATCTTTCTATTAAACTTGGAAATGTTTTCCCTCAAGTTCGCGACCTGCGGTAGTATTTAAATGAAATGTTTCATTGAATTTCATGACAATATGCATTTGTCTACAGCCACTTGAATTATTGTCTTTCATTGTGAAATGCACATTGAAGTTTGGTGATCTTTGGGAATATTTTCCTTCAACCCAGTACTTGTTTGATTTATCATTGTGGATGTTTTCCTTGGCAACTGGCCATATGGAAATTAGTACAGATTGGCAAATGGCCATACAAATAATTAGTTTGGCAACTAGTTTGCTTGTTTGGCAACGCATTGAGAATAGAAGTGTTTGGCAATTGGCCATATAAATAATTAGTTAGGCAACTGGCCGTTTGGCAACTGGCCGTTGAGAATAGAAGTGTTTGGCAATTGGCCATACAAATTATTAGTTTGGCAACTGGCCGTTTGGCAACTGGCCGTTAAAACTAGAGAAGTTGGCAACTGGCCATTGAACTAGAAGAGTTTTGGCAACTGGCCATGAAGGAATTAGTAAAGTTGCTTCTTGTGGTTTCCAACTCTTAATTTCGATTACCACTTTGATTATGAAAGGCTTGTATATCTTACAAATGTTCTCGCTACTGTTCTCGTGTTTATTTACATTATCCGCAGGAAATTTTTGTTTCGCTATTAACTCCTACTGGGCATTGCTCACCCCTTTTCTTGTTTTCCTCCGCAGAGTACGAGTTAGCTTGCAGCAGTAAGCTAGGAAGAGCTTACGGTAGGCCATGAAAGCACTGAAAGTTAGTATTCTGTTTGTCTAATGTGTATATCACGGGGACGGTTCTGGGGTAGTTCTAATGTCGGCTTTTCACCCATACTTTTCGTTATTTTGATGTGTAAATAAGGGAAATGCTAAGGCCTTATCTTGATGCACATGATCACTGCCTTTTGTAAACTTTGTTCGGACATATATTTATTCCTGTATAGACTCCCACTTATTCTTTTCTATGTGTTTATTTTTTTCTTTTGGTAGAAATTATTATATTTTGAAGTGATCGCACTATGTTGAAGTTTGACTTTGTTTTAGTTACTAGGAAAAAGGGCATGATTTTCATTGTGCTAACAAGACTTTCTTAGATATTAAATTAATTAGTTAACTATTTCATGCCATCTAATCTTAGATGGACGACATACTTCCGTATTAACGTATCTGCCATTGCTTTAAAAATATCTTTTCATCCTTTCTTTACTTTATGACTAAATGTGTACTTTATGACTAAATGGATACGTATACATATGATCAATTATCTTAGCAATTGGTTTTAAATTCTAAGAGGGTATATTACCCTTCCATACCCAAATTGTTTACTTAGTTTGTTTTCACTTAAAAATTGTCTAATCCAATGGTCTTGTGTATAATTTCTCTTATTTTTCATTTTTAGTGTTCTAATTTATTCCTCTCTAGATTACTAACTGTACTAAACAAATGGTGTTATATCTCTCACCTTCCACACCTTAGCATCATGTATTGTTACAACCAAATGTTTATTCGCGACTTTTTTTTGTTTTTATTTATTTATTTTGGGAGTATATTCATTTCCCATTCCCTATTTTGTTGTTGATCTTGGAATTTTATCACTACTTATTTTTCAAAACTATGTACTGTTTTGTACCTTGAGTGACGCACCGGAGTTTCGCCTTACTGAATGGGTTGGAACCCAATCCATTTAGAAGGAAATTCTCCCGTCCGTTCAGATTTGGTATCGAGCACAAAGTTCGATTCATCGGACTTTGTGTTGGTGTTTTGTGTGCTGAAATGATTGATTTCCTGATATTTTGTTTGTGTTCATATGTTTTGGCTGTTTAAATTGTGTTTTGCTATGTGGCCACTGAACCAGCATTTCCCTTTCGTTTGTGAGAATATGCCATGACTAGCCTGAGTCTCAACACTAGCTAGTCTTCTGGATTTTATTTCCTGAAGCTTTTTCTTAAACTTACAACAATTGCTTGAAAAAGTCTTGATTGATTTTGGGATGGGGAAAACTAACCAGAACTGTGATATACATATTGTTTTGTGTGTTAGTAATGTACATTACTAACCAACTGTGAATCTGACGCGTTATCTGTTTTGAAGATGTCACGTTGTGGGAAATTTGTAGCCTCAAGCTCCGGACGTAAGAAAAAGGATCTAAGTCAGAAAACGCTAGAAAAATTAGTAGATACGTTTGTCGATGCGGTTAAGGACAAGATGAAGTCAGGTGCTGCTTCTGACTTGATGGAATTCATGAAGGTAACGGGTGATAAAAGAAACTTTAATGGAACGGAGGAGCCCACTGAAGCGGAGAAGTGGTTGATGGGCATTGAGAAAGTGTTTGGCGTATTGCGAACTCCAGACGAGAATAAGATTTGACTTGCGACTTACTAATTTGAGGGAGATGCCGATCATTGGTGGAGAACTATGAAGCGTGTGCATGATGTGGACAACATGTGCTGGGAACTATTCGTAAAGCTATATTTCAGTAAGTATTTTCCCCGAACAACTAAGGCATTGAAGTGTGCTGAATTTGCAACTTTGAAGCAAGGTAACATGACGGTTACTCAGTTGGACAAGAAATTTAGTGAACTCGAACGTTACAGAGATCATCTCGTCCAAACTGAAGAATTAAGGGCTCGCAAATTAGAGGATGCATTAAAGCCAGGAATCCGTGCCAAAATTGTTCCACTACAACTCCCAACTTACAATAGAGTTTTGGATACTGCACTAGCGATTGAAGCCAACTCGATTAAAGCACAAAAGTAAAGGGAGGAAAGTGAGTTGAAAAGGAAGGACGAGAACGACTCAAAGACCTCATCAAAAACGTCCTCGTGTGTCTCTTATATTGAATGGATCAACAATGAGAACAAACGCAAGATCAGTTGTTTCCGATGTAGAGGAGACCACTTCGTCAAAGATTGCCTGTTCCAAAGACCGGATGTACCAATGAAGCCACAAAATGCTAATCCACCCCAACAACCGAATATACTGGAACCATAATTTCAATTCTAGGCAGCCTTACCATCCTCGTAGCAATGCACCGTTCCAGCCAAGGCAGCAAAATGTCCAAGGGAAGCTAAATAACATTATTGAGGTTGAAGGGGAACCTGAAAATGCCGTAATTGAGGGTAATTTTCTAATTTTCAGCCCTCACGCTAAAATTTTGTTTGACACCGCTACTCATTTGTTTGTGTCTCTTCATCTAACTGCATATTTAGATTTGAAACTTGATCCCTTAGAATTCACTTTAAACATATCTTCTTCACTTGGGAGCTCGAGTTTGACGTGAGAGACGAGTAACCAGAGCTACTTGAAGGTAACCTTCATTGCTCTTTGTTAAACTTTGAATTGCGGGACGCAATTCTTTTTTTAGGAGGTTATGGTCTAACACCGTAAAATTTTCTTCAAGGCTTTGAACTTTGGCCCAACCCAGTATGAGTATTTTGTAATTATCCCTTAGTAATGATTTGGAGCATGGTTGATGGGTGCTAAGGAAAATACTAGAAA
This sequence comes from Papaver armeniacum, assembly GCA_023531295.1. Lineage (NCBI taxonomy): Eukaryota > Viridiplantae > Streptophyta > Magnoliopsida > Ranunculales > Papaveraceae > Papaver > Papaver armeniacum. The sequence continues at coordinate 686,304 of JAJJWW010005764.1, read as the reverse complement.
CTCTGAGCATGAAATGCACGTGTCATGCATGAGCAGCAAGGGGCATTATTGCCTTTTCTTTTTCTTTCCCATATGAGGTTTTAAAGAAAAAAACATCTCTTTTGTTTTTCTTGTTCCCTATCATCTCATTTTCTACTCAAATCAATTTCCGGAAGAAAACAAGTTTAGTTCCGAATTCCAAATTTGAGTTGGATGCAGCCTTCGTTATCGGCTGAATTCGTCTTCTAAAAAGGTAGGGGTTTCTCCCTTTGAGTTTAATTTTGTATACTAATCTTTTCTGCACTAGTTTGCTTGAATTAAATGTTATCTTCTCAAAAAAAAAATTTTTGGATGTTGATTCTACTTTATTTTGAGTTCCAAATAATGTTTAACAACTTTTTAACTGAATTTATTTATATAAATCAATGATTGATTTTCTGGGGTATTTTCCTGACCATGAATTTGACAAGTTTTATCCATAAATTTTCTTGTAACTTACCCATATTTTTGGCTCTCTTGAACTGTGGATGATGTTGTTTTTGGTTAAATCTCTTAAATTCCTCTATGTTTACACATGCATGTTGATATGTGTCCAAATCTGATTGAATTAAATGGTTTTGGAAAGATTGAAAATGGTCAGCAAACATCAAAGTCCTGTTTTTCCTATTGCTTTAAATTTTAACTTGCCCATGATCTATTTGTTAAAATGACTCAATGAGTATGTTTTCAAAACATTGTACGTTGCCTGATTTCATTAAGATATTTGCCATGGTTTTTCCTATTTCAACAACCTTCATTTTGATGTTTGGTCAGTGGTAAATGATTTACAAATCAAACGCCACCTAAGTTCTAGTCTTCCTCCGTGTTACTGTTGTACATATTTCCACTCCCCTTGATCTTTATTTTGTGATTGCTTTCTATCTGAAATGAAATAAAATTTAATTGGTTGACAATTTGGTTTGAAAGTCTACTTATCAATAAACTGGTGTCGCTCATGTATGAAATATTTATAAATCCCACTCTATGCTTTCATTTCAATTCTATTAATCGTACTGGGATCTTTCTATTAAACTTGGAAATGTTTTCCCTCAAGTTCGCGACCTGCGGTAGTATTTAAATGAAATGTTTCATTGAATTTCATGACAATATGCATTTGTCTACAGCCACTTGAATTATTGTCTTTCATTGTGAAATGCACATTGAAGTTTGGTGATCTTTGGGAATATTTTCCTTCAACCCAGTACTTGTTTGATTTATCATTGTTGATGTTTTCCTTGGCAACTGGCCATATGGAAATTAGTACAGATTGGCAATTGGCTATACAAATAATTAGTTTGGCAACTGGCCATTGGGAATGGAAGTGTTTGGCAATTGGCCATATAAATAATTAGTTGGGCAACTGGACGTTTGGAAACTGGCCGTTGAGAATAGAAGTGTTTGGAAATTGGCCATACAAATTATTAGTTTGGCAACTGGCCGTTAAAACTAGAGAAGTTGGCAACTGGCCATTGAACTATAAGAGTTTTGGCAACTAGCCATGAAGGAATTAGTAAAGTTGATTCTTGTGGTTTCCAACTTTTAATTTCTATTACCACTTTGATTATGAAAGGCTTGTATATCTTACAAATGTTCTCGCTACTGTTCTCATGTTCATTTACATTATCCGCAGGCAATTTTTGTTTCGATATTAACTCCTACTGGGCATTGCTCACCCCTTTTCTTGTTTTTCCTCCGCAGAGTACGAGAGAAGCTTGCAGCAGTAAGCTAGGAAGAGCTTACGGAAGGCCATGAAAGCACTGAAAGTTAATATTCTGTTTGTCTAATGTGTATATCACGGGGACGGTTCTGGGGTAGTTCTAATGTCGGCTTTTCACCCATACTTGTCGTATTTTGATGTGTAAATAAAGGGAAATGCTAAGTCCTTATCTTGATGTACAATAACTGCATTTCTAAACTTTGTTCGGGACATATATTTCTTCCTGTATAGACTCCCACTTATTCTTTTCTATGTGTTTGACTGTTTTCTTTTGGTAGAAATTATTATATTTTGAAGTGCCGCACTATGTTGAAGTTTGACTCCCTTGTATTAGTTACTATGAAAGAAGGGCATGATTTTCATTTTGCTAACAAGACTCTCTTAGATATTAAATTAATTAGTTAACTATTTCATGCCATCTAATCTTAGATGTACTGTATACTACCGTATTCACGTATGTGCCATTGCTTTAAAAATCTCTTTCGTCCTGTACTTTATGACTAAATGTGTACTTTATGACTAAATGGATACGTATATATATGATCAATTATCTTAGCAATTGGTTTTAACATTGAAGAGGGTATATTGTTCCTTCCATACCCAAATTGTTTACTTAGTTTGTTTTCACTTAAAAATTGTCTAATCCAGATGGTCTTGTGTATAATTTCTCGTTGGCGAATTTTTAGTGTTCTAATTTATTCCTCTCTAGCTTACTAACTCAGTAGTGAATGGTGTTATATCTCTCACTGCCACACACCTTAGCATCATGTATTGGTACTACCAAATGTGTGTGTTCGCGACTTTTTTTTTTATTTTTATTTATTTATTTTGGGAGTATATTCATTTCCCATTTCCTATTTTGTTGTTGATCTTGGAATTTTATCACTACTTCTTTTTCAAAACTATGTACTGTTTTGTACCTTGAGTGACGCACCGGAGTTTCGCCTTACTGAATGGGTTGGAACCCAATCCATTTGGAAGGGAAATTTACCTGTCCGTTACAGATTGGTATCAGAGCACAAGTTCTGATTCATCAGGTCTGTGTTGGTGTATTGTGTGCTGAAATGATTGATTTCCTAATATTTTGTTTGTGTTCATATGTTTTGGCTGTTTAAATTGTGTTTTGCTATATGGCCACTGAACCTGCATTTCCCTTTCGTTTGTGAGAATATGCCATGACTAGCCTGAGTCTCAACACTAGCTAGTCTTCTGGATTTTATTTCCTGAAGCTTTTTCTTAAACTTACAACAATTGCTTGAAAAAGTCTTGATTGATTTTGGGATGGGGAAAACTAACCAGAACTGTGATATACATATTGTTTTGTGTGTTAGTAATGTACATTACTAACCAACTGTGAATCTGATGCGTTATCTATTTTGAAGATGTCACGTTGTGGGAAATTTGTAGCCTCAAGCTCCGGACTTAAGAAAAAGGATCTAAGTCAGAAAACGCTAGAAAAATTAGTAGAAACGTTTGCCGATGCGGTTAAGGACAAGAAGAAGTCAGTCTTCGCTTCGACTTGATGGAATTCATGAAGGTAACGGGTGATAAAAGAAACTTTAATGGAACGGAGGAGCCCACTGAAGCGGAGAAGTGGTTGATGGGCATTGAGAAAGTGTTTGGCGTATTGCGAACTCCAGATGAGAATAAGATTCGACTTGCGACTTACTAATTTGAGGGAGATGCCGATCATTGGTGGAGAACTATGAAGCGTGTGCATGATGTGGACAACATGTGCTGGGAACTATTCGTAAAGCTATATTTCAGTAAGTATTTTCCCCGAACAACTAAGGCATTGAAGTGTGCTGAATTTGCAACTTTGAAGCAAGGTAACATGACGGTTACTCAGTTGGACAAGAAATTTAGTGAACTCGAACGTTACGGAGATCATCTCGTCCAAACTGAAGAATTAAGGGCTCGCAAATTAGAGGATGCATTGAAGCCAGGAATACGTGCCCAAATTGTTCCACTACAGCTCCCAACTTACAATAGATTTTTGGATACTGCACTAGCGATTGAAGCCAACTCGATTAAAGCACAAAAGGAAAGGGAGGAAAGTGAGTTGAAAAGGAAGAACGAGAACGACTCAGCACCTCATCAAAAACGTCCTCGTGTCTCTCATACTGAACAGATCAACAATGAGAACAAACGCAAGATAAGTTGTTACCAATGTAGAGGAGAACACTTCGTCAAAGATTTCCTTGTTCCAGCACCGGATGTACCAATGAAGCCACAAAATGCTAATCCACCCCAACAACCGAATATACATAACCATAATTTCAATGCTAGGCAGCCTTACCATCCTCGTAGCAATGCACCGTTCCATCCAAGGCAGCAAAATGTCCAAGGGAAGCTAAATAACATTATTGAAGGGAACCTGAAAATGCCGTAATTGAGGGTAATTTTCTAATTTTCAGCTCTCACGCTAAAATTTTGTTTGACACCGCTACTCATTTGTTTGTGTCTCTTCATCTAACTGTATATTTAGATTTGAAACTTGATCCCTTAGAATTCAGTTTAAACATATCTTCTTCACTTGGGAGCTCGAGTTTGACGTGAGAGACGAGTAACCAGAGCTACTTGAAGGTAACCTTCATTGCTCTTTGTTAAACTTTGAATTGGGACGCAATTCTTTTTTTAGGAGGTTATGGTGTAACACCGTAAAATTTTCTTCAAGGCTTTGAACTTTGGCCCAACCCAGTATGAGTGTTTTGTAATTATCCCTTAGTAATGTTTTGGAGCATGGTTAATGGGTGCTAAGGAAAATACTAGAAACTCTGAGCATGAAATGCACGTGTCATGCATGAGCAGCAAGGGGCATTATTGCCTTTTATTTTTCTTTCCCATATGGGATTTTAAAGAAAAAAACATCTCTTTTTTTTCCTGTTCCCTATCATCTCATTTTCTACTCAAATCAATTTCCGGAAGAAAACAAGTTTAGTTCCGAATTCCAAATTTGAGTTGGATGCAGCCTTCAATATCTACCGAATTCGTCTTCTAAAAAGGTAGTTTCTCCCTTTGAGTTTAATTTTGTATACTAATCTTTTCTGCCCTAGTTTGCTTGAATTAAATGTTATCTTCTCAAAAAAATTTTTTTTTGGATGTTGATTCTACTTTATTTTGAGTTCCAAATAATGCTTAACAACTTTTTAACTTAATTTATTTATATAAATCAATGATTGATTTTCTGGGGTATTTTCCTGACCATGAATTTGACAAGTTTTATCCATAAAATTTCTTGTAACTTACCCATATTTTTGGCTCTCTTGAACTGTGGATGATGTTGTTTTTGGTTAAATCTCTAAATTCCTCTATGTTTACACATGCATGTTGATATGTGTCCAAATCTGATTGAATTAAATGGTTTTGGAAAGATTGGAAATGGTTAGCAAACATCAAAGTCCTGTTTTTCCTATTGCTTAGAATTTTAACTTGCCCATGACCTATTTGTTAAAATGACTCAATGAGTATATTTTCAAAACATTGTGCGTTGCCTGATTTCATTGAGATATTTACCATGGTTTTTCTTGTTTCAACAACCTTCATTTTGATGTTTGGTCAGTGGTAAATGATTTACTAATCAAACGCCACCTAAGTTCTAGTCTTCCTCCGTGTTACTGTTGTACATATTGCCACTCCCCTTGATCTTTATTTTGTGATTGCTTTCCATCTGAAATGAAATGAAATTTAATTGGTTGACAATTTGGTTTGAAAGTACTTATCAATAAACTAGTGTCGCTCATGTATGAAATATTTATAAATCCCACTCCATGCTTTCATTTCAATTCTATTAATCGTACTGGGATCTTTCTATTAAACTTGGAAATGTTTTCCCTCAAGTTCGCGACCTGCGGTAGTATTTAAATGAAATGTTTCATTGAATTTAATGACAATATGCATTTGTCTACAGCCACTTGAATTATTGTCTTTTATTGTGAAATGAACATTGAAGTTTGGTGATCTTTGGGAATATTTTCCTTCAACCCAGTACTTGTTTGATTTATCATTGTGGATGTTTTCCTTGGCAACTGGCCATATGGAAATTAGTACAGATTGGCAATTGGACATACAAATAATTAGTTTGGCAATTGTCCGTTGGGAATAGAAGTGTTTGGCAATTGGCCATATAAATAATTAGTTGGGCAACTGGCCGTTGAGAATAGAAGTGTTTGGCAATTGGCCATACAAATTATTAGTTTGGCAACTGGCCGTTAAAACTAGAGAAGTTGGCAACTGGCAGTTGAACTAGAAGAGTTTTGGCAACTGGCCCTGAAGGAATTAGTAAAGTTGTTTCTTGTGGTTTCCAACTCTTAATTTTGATTACCACTTTGATTATGAAAGGCTTGTATATCTTACAAATGTTCTTGCTACTGTTCTCGTGTTTATTTACATTATCCGCAGCAATTTTCGTTTTCGCTATTAACTCCTACTGAGCATTGCTCACCCCTTTTCTTGTTTTCCTCCGCAGAGTACGAGAGGAGCTTGCAGCAGTAAGCTAGGAAGATCTTACGGCAGGCCATGAAAGCAGTGAAAGTTAGTAATCTGTTTGTCTAATGTGTATATCACGGGGACGGTTCTGGGGTAGTTCTAATGTCGGCTGTTTACCCATACTTGTCGTATTTTGATGTGTAAATAAAGGGAAATGATAAGGCCTTATCTTGATGCACAATAACTGCCTTTCTAAACTTTGTTCTGGACATATATTTCTGCCTGTATAGACTCCCACTTATTATTTTCTATGTGTTCGATTGTTTTCTTTTGGTAGAAATTATTATATTTTGAAGTGCCGCACTATGTTGAAGTTTGACTCCCTTGTATTAGTTACTATGAAAGAAGGGCATGATTTTCATTGTGCTAACAAGACTCTCTAAGATATTAAATTAATTAGTTAACTATTTCATGCCATCTAATCTTAGATGTATCAGATACTATCGTATTCACGTATGTGCCATTGCTTTAAAAGTCTCTTTCGTCACCGTACTTTATGACTAAATGGATACGTATATATATGATCAATTATCTTAGAAATTGGTTTTAACATTGAAGAGGGTATATTACTCCTTCCATACCCAAATTGTTTACTTAGTTTGTTTTAATTTAAAAATTGTCTAATCCAGATGGTCTTGTGTATAATTTCTCGTTGGCGAATTTTTAGTGTTCTAATTTATTCCTCTCTAGCTTACTAACTCAGTAGTGTGGTGTTATATCTCTCACTGCCACACACCTTAGCATCATGTATTGGTACTACCAAATGTGTGTGTTCGCGACTTTTTTTTTTGTTTTTATTTATTTATTTTGGGAGTATATTCATTTCCCATTCCCTATTTTGCTGTTGATCTTGGAATTTTATTACTACTTATTTTTGAAAACTATGTACTGTTCTGTACCTTGAGTGACGCACCGGAGTTTCGCCTTACTGAATGGGTTGGAACCCAATCCATTTAGAAGGGAAATTTACCTGTCCGTTACATGGATCCTCTTATACCGAAACAAGTATTGTGCACACCAAAGATTATGAACCCCAAATCAGAAATCCTCAATATCTTCTTTGTCTTCAAATCTTCTTAGATCTTCAATAAACACCTGCACACAACAACTTGAATCTCTTGTGATCAATCACGCACAGAACGGATTCTGTTAATAATGGATTATCACAAGATCGTCTTTAGCACTAACAACAGTCTAAAGATCCCTGTCGAAACTTCGATCTAGTTTGAGTGAATCTTATATCAGATGAGAAGATAGAATAAACAAACTAGGTGCAATCAAAGTTCAACCACCGTTAGTCAATCAAATCAATCGAAAACACAAGATAAACCGCAATTATCTAGTTTACCACTAACGGTACTCGTAGAGCTTCTCAATCCCAACGGAGACTTTAAACTGAGCGGTCGTAAGATATTTCGCCTAATTCCAAACAAGTTTAGAATTGGTTCATCTGACTTTCAAGAACTATGCGATTGATCAAGAAACACTCAATATAAAATCATGGAGTTTTGGTTCTACCTCCATGTGAGTATTGTGCATAGTCACACTAACTTTCCAAAATTTGGTTGACTAGGTACTAGGATCGGTTCCCAATATATATATATGGTATCTAACTTATATGTGTTATACATGTCCATAGGATCGGTTCCCCTTTGCCTAAAAACGTGTTTCACATGCCCATAGGATCGGTTCCCCTTTCTGCTACAAACTTGTTGCACCTCATACAAGGATCGATTCCCTTTTGTGATGTGTTGTACCGCTTCATAGGATCGGTTCCCCTTTACGCAGATTCGGTCAAACAAATCACAAACTCGGCGATACCATCTCAGGTGATTACTTAAGATTGGTTTCACTAATAAAATTCATAACAATATATAAGTCAGGCCTTTGTGAATAGTTTTACCGAGAACACAAACAAGTCGTGAGCGGTTATACTAAATCACACATATTGGATGTTCACAAGATATGCAATGAATAAAAATCCCAATAACGCCTGGCGATTTCGTTTTCGATTCATAAACTTGTTTATGAACTTAGTTCCTTAAAATGCATGTAAAACATTGTTTCCTAGGATGAAATCCTCACCTCATACCCATACATAATCACAATAGCATTTAAATGATTATGTCGATGTCTTATCTATAAAGTTTAATGGTTAAGCAATAAACCTCGTATTGTATTCCTTAATACTATATCTACCTAGAGTGTTCATGCTTCGCAGTTTCATTTTCAATATGCACGACTTAAAAGATACGTTAGGGAATGAAACATTTCAAGTCAAATATCACTAACCTCAAGTGGAAGGATGATGTTGTCGTTGTATCTTCTTACTTCTTCACTTCTTCAAATCTTCGCAATACTTGTGATGTCTCATATCCTAATACTTTCAATCTAACCTATACGAAGTTGACTCTAGTACATAATCAAGTGACTCTTAAAATGAGTTTTGATTCACTAAAATATGACAACCAAACTTGACATACCAACGCTTGGTGGGTTCAACCGAGCTGTGCTCTAACAATCTCCCCCTTTGTCAATTTTAATGACAAAACTCTTACAATCATATGGATAAACAAATTACAAGAATTCATTACACATGTGTTTGATTCCCGAATTCAACAACACAATAACCTGCATTCATTCAATCCTTAAATGCCGCTGTTGAGATTATAATAACACAGTTAATACTCCCCCCTAAAGGTGAGATGGTAGATTTCATCAATCCGCACGTCTTTGTTATACCAATTAATATGATATGTTACCCCCCTTAGTCTATGCTTTCACTCTTTCGTTAGATAAACGTTTAAGCATAATTGTTCTTTTCCATAGTGATACCAATCAATATAAAATCAATACAAGTATCACTTGTTTACTCCATATATTTCTCCCCCTTTTTGTCACAAAATGACAAAGAAACGAAAAAATAAAGGACAACACGAAAATAATCTTACAAATCTCAAAATAGACTTGCAAACCTATAGAGTTAAGCACGAGGGTTCCACACACCATTTTTGATAACCAATATCAAAACCGAAACTACAAAGTAATTTATTTTGATATGTTAACAAGGAAACAATTGCCCGAAACAAAATTCCCAATTTAGTATAGCAAACCAAAAATCAACTAAGAACCTTAGTCTCTTTGCTAAACCGATTATACAAATACAATCGCTTCATTCGATAAGACCAAAATAAAGATAACTATATTTTTCTCATCAGGTTCTAATTATCCATATAACTTAGACCTTCCAATTTTAAACAAGACAAGTACTAGGTTAGTTAACTAGCATTTCTTGTTAAGGCATTCGATTAGATTTGAATAACCGAAACCTCCACTTTGATAAGTCTAATTAAGATAAGCTTAGTTTCTCTTATCCGGAATCGAATTGCAAACCTTTTCTTTCGTTAAGCCATAAATAATTCATACAAACCAAAATAAATCAACTTGTATAATTATTCACCTCAACCGGAAGCAATTGAAACAACATAGACATTATAGCACCGCAATTGCACCGAAATTTTGTAAGCCTAAACAATTGATATCACACAATAAAGAAAGATAACAATAGTTTTTCTTAACCAGAACCAATTGAATCACACACACACATCCATACACACATCATGGAATAAAACATCAATTATACCGAAATTTTGTTAAGCAAGAGCAAAATATATATGAAATAAAATCAGGCTTTTCTTAAACAGGAAAACAATAAACTAACAATATTGTTACCTCAAATTTCGCATCCGCTTCTCCAATATGTTTGCATCTTCTTCCAGGGAGAATTGATATCGAAATATCCTTATGTTGTCATCCTTATGAAAACAAAAGAATAACAACAACCAACCTTTACCAGAGAAAGGTTGAAAATTGGTTTTAACAATTGCAAGCAAAGTTGAAAATCGTCAAAACACATATGCTTTTATGCTAAACCAAAACCGATTCAATATATTGTGACTTTTTCACATATTGTTTCTACCAGAATCCCTCATGATCCTTTGATAAAGCCTACCAACGTGGGCTTGAACTTAATCCTGCTAAATCAAAAAGTCACCCAAACTATAAAGGTTCACAACATTATGAGATCGAATATCAAGGTAATAAAACCGAAATCAAATATCCCATAAACATCCATTGAAATAAAAAAGCATTCAAGCACAGGCTATGTGTTGCACCTCTTCATAGGATCGGTTCCCCTTTACCCAGATTCGGTCAAACAAATCACAAACTCAATCATACCATCTCAGGTGATTACTTAAGATCGGTTTCACTAATAAAAGTCATACCAATACATAAGTCAGGCCTTTGTGAATAGTTTTACCAAGAACACAAACAAGTCGTGAGCGGTTATACTAAATCACACATATTGGATGTTCACAAGATATGAAATGAATAACAATCCCAATAATGCCTGGTGATTTCCTTTTCGATTCATAAACAAGTTTATGAACTTATTTCCTTAAAACATATGTAAAACATTACTTCCTAGGATGAAATCCTCACCTCATACACATACATAATCACAATAGAATTTAAACGATTATTTCGATGTCTTATCTACAAAGTTTAATGGTTAAGCAATAAACCTCGTATTGTATTCCTTAATACTATATCTATCTAGAGTGTTCATGCTTCGCAGTTTCGTTTTCAATATGCACGACTTGAAAAATACGTTAGGGAATGAAACAGTTCAAGTGAAATATCACTAACCTCAAGTGGAAGGATGATGTTGTCATTGTAGCTTCTTACTTCTTCAAGTCTTCGCAATACTTGTAATGTCTCATATCCTAATACTTTCAAGCTAACCTATACGAAGTTGACTCTAGTACACAATCCAGCGACTCTTAAAATGAGTTTTGATTCATTAAAATATGACAACCAAACTTGACATACCAACGCTTGGTGGGTTCAACCGAGCTATGCTCTAACAGAGATAGTTCCTTGAATCTCCATTTCCATACACTTCCTTTCCAGATCTTCAATTTCCATAGCATCTCTTTTCTTCCCCAACTTCAAATCCTTAACCTCTCTATTCATTTGGACATATTCCTTTTATAAACAAGTAATCCTCTCTTGTTCATCCCTTTATCTTTCACTTGTCTCCTTCTCTAGAACCTCAATCTTGGATTTCAACTGATCACATCTAATCTTAACTAAGTCTCCCTGAACCTCCAATTCCAAACACTTATTGTTTAGACCTTCAATTTCACCATTTTCTCTTTCAATCTCATACTTCAAATCATCAATTACCTAGTTGAGTTTAACATATTTTTGACATTTATTATCTCTTTGCTCATCATGCTCCAAAAGGTCTGTATATCTTCTCCACTTGTAGACTATTACATTATAATAATCTTTTGTTTCCTTAAAACCCTCATCATCAAACTTTTTCTTGAGTTCTTCACAACACTCCATATACTTGTTTTGCAGCTCATGATTTTGGTTTCTTAGAACCAAACAAGTTAACTTCAAATATTCAGCTTCTTTTTGTGTCCTTGTTATTTCATTATCTCTACCCATTTCTAACAAGTAGTTTCTCAGGGGTTTTACAAAAAAAAAAAACTTTGCAAAGATGAACTGTATATTTCTCATTAGAAGCGAGAGAGTAAGAAGGAGATACATGGAAGGAAGACATAACTGGTGATAAAAAACTGTTGTACTCTTCTTACACCACTGAACAGAATCATGCTCTTTACGTATTTTCCCATGTGTAGGTTGTGTTTTTTACGGTTGTGCGAGGATACAATGAGTCATTTTTATCAGCCAGTAATTGTTATATTTATGAGATGTAGTAGTGGAAAATACATGGTAAGTTACAAATTCTATAAAATTTATGAATTGATATCCTAAGAATTGAACATTGATTTTGGGTTGGGTTTCCAGTGTTGGTCGATTTGGGCCGAAGAAAAAAAAAAAAACACCAAGTTTATAACCTCGGATATGCTTCAAATCAACGAAAAGTGAGCGAAAGAAAAAAGAATGTGATGGGGCTACTTAGTCCTTTCACTAGAAACGAGAGAAAATAACTTTTTTGCTTTATCTTAGTTATTAGATTTTCTATAAGAGAATGTGTTTAATAGGAAGAAATGAAACTTACAACATATTTGGAATTACTCGATTGAAATCATTACCTATAATAAATGGTCAAAATGAATGGTTAAAGAGTTTCCCTTTTTTTTTTACCATAGGGTGATTATAAATATAGATTAGTTCACTACATAAGAAGTACCCTAAAAGATAGCTTATGTTGATATTTAGAAACACGTGTTATTCTTTTAGGTGGATTAGATTATCAATAATTTTTTATATTTCTTTTCTTTGAAAAATAAGGATGCAAACATATTCGTATAACTAAATAGAACAATATAGTATCAAACTTAGATAAAAATCACACTAAAACTATTGGTGTAACATTTACTCGAATAGTTGGAAAGCATATGTAATCATATGTAATTTGTTACTTTGAATATGTAACAAAACTTTAATAAGTTTAGGTTGATTATATCTCATCCAAGACCAAGACTAGACAGTCTGGATGACAATAAAATCTATCTTGGTCTGAATAAACATGATAATTAGAAAAAGAAAAAAAAAAAACATTTGAAAAATAAAAAAGATAACCTCGCCAAGACATCAATAACTTTTTTTATTCTTATTCGAAAAATAAGGATGAAAATATATTTGTATAACTAAATAGAACAACATACTAGCAAACCTCGAAAACACACTAATATTTACTCGAATAGTTGGAAAGCATATATAATTTTGTTATTATGAATATGTAACAAAACTTACATCTCATAAGACCAAGATTGGATAGTCCAGATGATTAAATCATCTCAAACATGATAATCCAAGACCAAGATTGGAAAGTTAACCTCGTTTTCTCCATATCTTAATTTCCTAATTAAATAAGAAAGAAAATATGAAAGTATGATCATCCATTTATAGGAAAATCAAACATGATAAAATTTTGTTTATCAAACTTAAGAACAAAAATGGAGATTTTGTGCTGCAGAATATACATTTTTTAAAATATTTTTTTAATCAAATCAATAATAATCCCAAGAAGAACTAGCACAAAACTAACAAGCAAAAGAAGTAGGATGAGAAGTAAACTGCATATCTGACAAGTGGTTGGAAATTGCATATACTATTAAGGAATATCCACATTGTAGGTCTTCTTTTTGATGTATTGAAACTCCACATAATTTAGTTTACCCAACTCCTTTCTAATTATGTTAATAGAGTATTTTTAATTTTCTAAGGGAAAGGGATATCCCTATACTTAAGAATTAACGATGGTTAAGGAATCCTCTTCAATAACAATATCCTTGAAACTTTTTCTATTAGCCAGTTTCTCTGCCAGTAAAGCCCCATATGCCTCAGCCTCAACAACAAAAGTAAAGTTCATTATTTTATTCTGGCATCCTTGAAAGCCAGCAACACTATCTTCTGCAACAACGGCGATTTGTTTTTGTTGAGGGGTCAAACACTAATATTTAAACTTGAGAGGGTCAAAGATTGAAATATATAATTAATTAGCACATAGAAATCAAAATTGAGTGGGGTCAGCAAACCCCACTTGTACCCACTGTGCGTCCTCCACTGTTCTGCAACAACAGTACACGCAAACTCCTTCGGCTCTGTTGCCCCATCAAATTTGATCTATACTTTGCACCAAGAGGCTCCCAAAATCCCTTTTGAGTCTATAAAGTGTCTATTTAGTATGGATCACCTCATTCTCATCAGTAACAACTTCTGAGTTAAACCAGTACATAGCTTCCTTGATGGCAATTTTTTATATCTAAAACCGGATTTTATCTCTTAGAATTCAAACTAATCACCATATCTTTAGGTAATTGCTTTGTAATATCCAATTTTACTCTCACTTTTGCAAATTTACCCCATATCATTGTTGCTCGAGAATAAGGTCAAGGTGTACCTATATTTTTCACGATGTTGAATACCATGGTCGGATTCATCAATCTCAAAGGAAATCCATAGACATGAATCCAGAAAATAAACAAACTTCAAATCATAATCTTTTGATTATCATGTTGGCATCCTTCTATTAGCATTAAATCTTCTTTAACAGATAAAGGAGAACCCTGAACAATAGCTTTTATATCCCAAATTAGAGAAAATTTGATATTTTAAAACCACCACCCAGATTTGTTACGGTTAGAGCCTAGATGGTCTCCTAGCCTTCGATATCCCCTCATTCAAAAGAATAAATTGTATTTTTTACCCGAGTTAAACTTCAGAAAAAGATTCTTATCATGTCATATGTTAGTTTCAGTTAAAGTATCATCGTCAACTTCACAACTAAGAGTTTAATGTTCTTCTAAGATATTTTTCATCCTTTGAAGAATCCACTCAAAATCATTAATACTATCAGATGTGGATGCCAGTAAATATAAAGATCAAAACAACATATCCAAGAGTAGAAAACCAACTCAAGGAATAAAGAAGATCTCATAAAATAAAGGAAAAGGAAGTGAGAAAAGAAGAAAAACAAAGAAGCATCACAAAGAAGGGATAAAAATAAAACGAAGCCAAAGGAGCGACAACCAAAATTGACCATAAAATAATCGGTTGTTCTTGGGCACAACAAAGAAAGGTTTAAAATGCAAGTGGGCTGGATAAAGATTTTTCTTAATTTCTCACATTTAGGGAAAATGGTTTCCATATAGGTTTAAAGATGTAAACCAACTGGGATTATCCCAGTTGGCTAGGGGTTGAACTCCCAAGTGATATGTTATGGATTCAATTCCCGCTGCTGCCTGATCAATCAAAAAAATAAAAAAATAAAAAAAATCGGTGGAAACAAAGAAATATTCATGGGCATACTAAATGTAGTTTTTCTTTATGTCTCCATCGGACTGGTGAAAGGCTAAAACTCATTTACCAAGACGCACCCAAATTAGCTTCGTTTACATCCTTTTTTGTAGCACAAGCAAAGTGGTTGGCAGCTTGGCACCACAACAACATGAAGATGCGCTCATCAATCCAGAATTGTCACCTAGCTATGTCACTCTTTTAAGTAATTCTTGCCTAGCTAAATGACAATCCTCAATGTGTTTACCATAACTCTTTGAAGTAATTTTTGCTTGATCAAGACATAGTGATTATGATTAATCCTAGCTAAATGTAGTGTGTTGTATTATATTTGTTTATCTAATGAAACTATCTTCATTGTCTTTGTTTTGGTTGGGGTTTGATATTTTTTATTGTAAATTTCTTGTATCATTTTTACCTAGCTAAAGAATCACCGGAGATGGTTGGTAGAAGTAATAAATTTGTCCAGGCCAAGAAAATTCAAGGACCTGAAAAGAGAGTACGAGACAAAGAGTAATAATGAATGGTAAGCCTAAAATGTTATGCTTGAATAAAGTGTAACATGTGCGCACGTAATTGCTTGCCTATCTTTTACTCTGCTAGTAAAGTAGACTCGGTTTCCTAGGAACAAGGCAAGAGAAAGAATCTACCTACCTAGCTAGCTGTCACATGCCCATTTAATCGCCTAAAATTTTCATGGGACATGACCGGCAATGATTGTGGTTCAGTGAATCAACTTCACCCAAAATCATTCAGCCTTGCATACTTGCATCAAAGTACGCATCTGCCTTCACTCATAAGGCATTGCACAACGGAAGTCTTTTCTTATTTCTCTCTAACTCTTCATGCCCCATAAGCATAAGAGGTTCTGCCATGTACTTGACCAGTTCTCACACAACATCAGAAACATAATGAACACAAATATATACTGCAACAAACCCATTTTATTGCACTAAAGGAAGATTACAAAACTCATCCATCACATGGACCAAAAACAGGCCATTCACCCTCTTGGTGAATGCCTAACTCTCTCAAACATGAGACTAACTCTCCTATGTAAACCTACTGATTTTTACCACTCCTTAGGACTATTTATACAACAAAATCACTAGCCAAAACCGTGCACAACACTTGCACACGCATGGAACAGCCATGTGTCCCATCAGGTAGTTTCCATAACCGCCAGCTTGCTTTTCCGACTGCCACCTTTTATGTTGTCAAGCCAACAGATGCCACACCTGTTCTTGGCGGTTATGAACACTCCACATGGTTATAAACTTCCTTTATAATCGTTCTATATTGTCTCACTTCATTGGCATGCTCGCAAAGCCAGTAACCAACTCCTAACCTTCACTTGAGCCGTATTGCACACTTGTTGCGCCAACTGGATTTTGTCTTGCACCAACGTTCAACTCTCTTGGACCTGCATTTTTATCATTCCAAACTCATGCACGGACAATCCTTATGCTTCAAACATCGAGGCCAGCTGCTTAAGCTCACTCTAGTTACTCATGCGTCATATATGCTTCACTTCGCTAATTAGCTTGACAACAACAATGCAACTCTTGCATTACCAACTTGTTTGCATTGTTCAAGCTTTGAACATCCTTGAACTAATGTCACATACCAACTCCTGGCCTATTCTTCACTCTTGCATCATCCTTGAGTTTGGGCCAACTCAATTCCACGGATATGCATCAATGCCAACATCGCATGTTGCGTCTGTCAACTTTGGCCATGTCTTGCCACACCTTCAATGAAGCTTCATTGTGTCGGCCATTAAACTTCATTACTTAGCCAAATGTCTTTACAGTGTAGTGCCACCTTTGCACTTCACTGGCCATGCGGGGTTCCACTATATTAGTGATTGATGGTCTACACAACATACCGTTATTATGGCTGAGTGTTGCGCTATTATGGCTTCGCATTGCGCCATTACGGCGGAACTATGACTTGGCCTACAACTCTGTAACGCGTAATCATTGTGCATCACTTGCATGACTGTAACAAACCTCCCCCCTAATCCATTCAACGCCTTCGTTGAACGCAACAAAGTATACTCGTTATACTTGTCTCTGGCCTTGTACGCTTCTGAGTCCTTCTCAGAAATCTGCAAACTTTGCTTGGCCTTTAACCTTGCCAAAACTTCTTTGCATAGTACTTTATGCCATCACTTAGCTTCACTGCTTTTCCATTGATCTCATATACTTGAGGCACTTCTCGGCGTCATGCTTTACGCTTACGCGGCTACTCAAATCATGCGTTAATACCCAAATGCAACCTTGAAATTCCTCTTGCCAACTCCCTGAATTAGACTTGAATTTCACTTGAATCATTTGCGCCTAATTATACTCAAGCAATGATTATTATCAACTGATCATACTGATCATTGCCATAGTCTTATGCCTTCACTTTCCGAATTTAGTTGCACCACGCAACTTGATAGGACTTATACAAGACTTGGCCTCAATTCTTCAATCATATGCCAAATCATGCCATGCCTTAAGGCATGCACCCTATGATTCCGTACCACTCTTGGTATGCGCCACAATCTATAACCTTTGTTGCACTTTGCAAACTTCAGGACTTTCACTAGATTTGGCCTCCAAATCATGTTGCAAACTTCACATTCTTGGACTTGCATCATTTGTATAAGAACCTGCACCTTGTTGTTCTTTGCTTGCATTGTCGCAATATCATGATTGAAATGTATGACTCTGGTATAGTCATGACTTAGGATACCCACGACATCGACGGTCTCTTTAGACCAAATATCCTCTTCACGCCCTTTTTGAAACCAAAAGAACTTAAGCATCACTTGCTCTTTCAAATCTCACGCTTTAATGTGGCGGAAAAACAACATCATGTTCTTCCTAACAATGAGTTACTCTTAACTCATGTACTTGATGGACTTACATCTTCATTCTTGTTGCGTTACTCCATGCTATCGCTGCCAAATGCCTTTGCACTTCCACATAACTCTCAACAGTAAACTCGACTATGCCACCAACTCAATTTGCTCCTTTCACTTCTGATAGACGCATTTATGTGTCTATATATATTAGTCTCAATTCTCTGTAATGTTAGTACTCGATTTTGTGCTTATTTTGGTATTTTATGTCATTGTAGGTGTTTTTGGAGAAATAAACATGTGTGGAGAAATCGGTTCGAAAAGTGGAATTTGCGCACCCGGAGGACGCGTGCTATTCGGACCCCTCAAATGGATAAGGGGCACCCAGATGATACGAGGTAACCCCATATGGCAACTACTAAAGGGAGACCAGTCCCGGATAAGGGGAGGTCATCCCCTTCATTTTGAATTTTCGAAATTGGCGGGAAAAGTTAGTTCCATCTGCGGAATTTGGAGAACGGATTTTGGTCGTGATTTTCGAGGAGATTTGGTACAATTTGAACTGGTATAGGCGTGTGACGATAAAACAGGCAGGATAGTTGACTTGCAATCGAATAAAAAAGAAGATTCTCAATTTGTTCCGACAAAAAAGAGAGAAAATATATACGGGAATGGTTTCGATTGTTTTTGGAAAGAAGATACAGCGTACGATATGCTTGTTATATACGGGATATTACTTCCTTGATTACCCAAGATTTGTTTCTATCAATAGTGGGCGTTTGAATTAAGGAAAGGGAGAAATCCCGTGACTTTTGTGGCTAGAGAAGAAATAATTTTCTCGGGTATTTTTGATCTTGTTGCCTATATATAGGTTGATAAGGAGTCACAGCAGTGGAGTCGAGACCTTGGGGGTACGCTACAGAGGAACGGGAGAGCCAACAGAGGTCTCAGCTCGGAGAAAGAAAGTTGCAGAGTCGTTTCTGCACTTTCAGGGAAGAGGAAGAACACGAAGAACATTGACGCATTACGAGGAACAAATCGCGAAAACTATTGTCAGTGAAATGTTATAACCCTTGTATCGTTTAATAGGCAGACTTATTTCTTCTGTAACAGCTGTTTGTAACGCCTTTTCAGCGTTGCAAACTGTCTGAATCATTAGTTTTCTCTTGTTTTTCACCTATTTGAGCTATGAACAATTATTTTGAGCATGTGAATAATATGAGGAGCTAAACCCCAACATTGGGATGACGGAGGAAGCCATATTTCATGTGTGTGGTAATTATATTTAATTCTTTTATGACTACTTGCACTTGATTTAATTGTTTTATGATTTTCACTAATTAGTTGTGATTTCGTTTGATGACGTATGCTTAGTTTTAGTAATTTTGATGCGTCATGCTTGTGATTTACAATTAATCTTTTAAAAATCGACCTTGGCAAAGACATAGAGTCAATATTTTATTGTTTGAGCTATAATTGTCTAGGATAACTATAAGAATCGCATGAATGAGAATTGTTGGAGCCCTGAGTCTCGGTACCTCTCGATATTTGTGACAAACTTGTGTATATATTTTCTTTGTTTTTTAGTATTTTCTTAAATCAAATCTTTATAAGTCTGAGTGAACAACATCTTTCTTACCACTTTCTACAACAAAATTAAAACAACATCAATTTTTGGCGCCGCCGACGCGGACTTGTATTTAGATTTGTTTTAGGTTTATTTTTATTTTATTTTTTTGTTCTTTTTTACGCCTTTGGTATTCTTTTGATTCTTTTCAGATTTGGAGCGAAGCTACGAGGAAAGAAAAAGTGTTATAAAAGGAAAGCATCGCCAAAGAAGGAAAGAAAAGAGGAGTCCAAGGAGTGAAGAAGATTTTGTATATAGTTGTTTTATTTATTTTTATTTTTGGAAACTGTATTAGGGTTTGCTTTGTTGTAATTTTTCTTTTATTTTTGGACTTTTGGGACTTTATTTTTGGACTAGACATTATTTTTAAAACCCTAAGGAAGGGTTAAAAATTAAATATAAACTGTTTGCAGGGAAGGACGACGATTCACGATCGTCTCGGCCCTCGGGTTCGACACCGACACCGAGTCGGTGGCCTAAGTCGACTTCAACGGTTCATCGCCCGTCTGGTACGGGAGGTAAGACTCTATCCACCCACGAATCCCTGTCAGTGGGTTTTATTCTGTGTGACAACTCACACCCCTGCAATAGAATGTCGAATCGGGTATTACAATAGCCAATACAACGAATATCCGACTGAGTTTCAAAATGGACGTTACTACTTTGACCATAATGTGAATAGTGGTTGGGAACATCAGCCCTTTGAAGGTTATGGTCCATACCACGGTGAGCCCAATTACTATTCACATGAATACCGGTCATACGATCAAAATTCCTATAATTCCTCTTCTCTAGATGAAGCACGTAGGATACTTGAGTCAACGCGTAAGTTAACCTAGTCAACACGTGAGTTTGCCGAGACAACACGAGGTTAGAGTTAGAGACAAGAAAGAATTGCTCGAATTACTCTTGATTGCCAATACATTCTTTCCAATATCACCCGTGAAAATGAGGACAATTTTTATAATCAGGATGACGAGGTTAGAATTGGTAACACTACATATTTAGATGAGGTTCAACCATTTTCATGCTCTTATGATGATTATGATGAGGATAGTGCTTTGATGAAGAATCAAAATATGTAGGCATAGTGATCGAGAATTTGTTACTCCAATTGAGCTTTACAATGATAATATTTCTAGTTCAAATTCAAATAATTTTAATAATTATTCACCTATTCAAAAGGATGAGGATTTGACTAGAGATACCACCGTTTTAGACGATGTAGTATTTCCTTATGATTACGAAGCCGATGATAGTTTTGAGGAACGAGTTTATTCTGAGAACATTGTTTTAAAGTCTAACGGTTTAGAAACATTAGTCTTAGAAGATGAACTCGTAGAGCTTTCAAATATGATGAGTGAGGATGCACTTTCTGATTATAACTTAGAAGAAGCAATTGACCATTTTCAGGATTCCGATGATCTAGAAATTAGGGAAATCGTAGATAGTCTATCTAGAGACACCCAAAACTCTAAGTTTGGGGGTGATTATCATTCTCCCCGTGCTTTACCTTTAGCTCTTGTAGAGATCCCTCACTTAGGACTTGATATATGTGCCTCAACCATTGTGATAGATTACTGATGTGACTCAATAATGTTGTAGTAAAAAAGTTCGTTGAGATTTGTGAAAGCAATGGATTTTTAGACTTATAAAAATTAATAATAAAGAAAATTTAACACAAAATTGATTCAAGATATGAGAAAATAACCAAGACACTGATTCCACTATTACACATGAATGAATAATGGTAAATAACCCAAAACTCTAATTATCTTTTAAATCCCTTGATTCTTAATTCACAAATAATCAGGCAAATTCCCAAAAATTAATTGTATCCCTAAGCATAGATTATCTTAATACAAAGCATAACCTATCTAATTGAATCACAACTAATGAAAAGAATTTTGCGAACAATTTAAAACTCTGCAAAAGCAAAGGATTGAGTGAATTATAAATTATAAATTAGAGAAAATAAAATGGTTACCGCTTATTCATGCGTAAATAACTTCCTCATTGCCTTGGTTGTGGGAGAATTAGCCGCTCATCATGTTGGAAACACGCTCAAAATTCATTATTATTGCTCAAAAATGGTGTGCAAATGATGAAATGGAGAGAATGATAAAATCGGGTGTTTGCAACGATTATAAGTGTTGCAAACACTGTTACAAAGAAGGTTAAAACCGTTACTGCTTTTAAGTCTGCCTCCTTATTACGACCCACGCAGAAGTGTCGTTGTTACTGTAGAACAACGATGGTTCCCTGTGCGTTGATGTTCTTCGTGTTCTTCCTTCACAGCAGCAGCACATAATTGTGTAACTTGATTTCTATTGCTCTGTTCTTCTCCCAAACTCTCCCAAACTCTCCGTCTCTGTTCTATGACCTCCCAACACCTATTTATAACCTTTTTGGAGCAAGAATAACTCCTCATTAATCCTTAAATCTTCCCATTACTCGGTGTTGAAAAAATATTTTCGGAATATTTTCTTCCCTGATTTAACTTTTCACGCGTTTGTAGCTGGTATTTTCTCCTTATTTACCTTCTACACTCATCTGGTAACAACCCACACACTCCAAACACGAGCAGTGCACGTCTCAAACTCACAGCGATTCACGAAAAAAAAACCATGCAAACCCGTGCTTCTCCGCTTTCCTAGCGAGTTATCTAGCCAAATTTAGGTCATTACTCGACCCATACCAACCCTATTAGGCTCTAACAGGTTATCCCAAGCAATCTCAGCCATTGAGTCTCTCAAAAATGCCTTCAATTCTCGAACCAAAATTTTGCAGGTGAGAAAATAAGTTTTCCCGCCAAAACTGGATTTTCAAATGATTTAAGAAGGTCACCCTTATCCAACAGATGGGGTGCGAATATCAATTGGGTGCCCCTTAGTAATTTGGTTACCCCTTATCCAAAGTGGGAGTCCGAATATCAAATGTCCTCCGGGGGTGTTCCGAGCAACTTTTCGAGCCGATTTTTCCAAAAATATTTATTTCCAAAATACCTAAAAATGCATAAAAACACAATATTAGTACAAAAATCGAGCTCCAACAATACCAAAGATCGAGACAATTCGGACACAAAAAAATGTGTCTATCAAATACCCCAAAACTTATTTTTTGCTAGTCCTCGAGCAAATTTATTCTTAGAAAATAAAAATCATTTGAACCCCTAGGTGGCCCTAGTGGCGGAGTGTTGTCTCCTGGAGGGTTTACAGAGGTGTACCCACAAAACCTTTACTCCAGCACCCTAGCTATCTACACGGAACCTTGGAAGGCACTAAAGAATCTCCTTGGTTGGCATACTTATTGACTACAAGAGGAAGTACCCTTGATGCGAAATTCCAATTGATGTACACGAGTTTGCACTCAAGCATACTAAAATTCATATATAGTCACAGAGCTCTACTCGAGATAGTCGCACTATGGACATCAATACCCTGAGTCAAAACTAATCACATGGATAGATCAAGAAGATGGATATAGAGAAAAACATAGATGGTTTTGATGTTTACTAAGCTGAACGGTGTTTCCATATCTCTATCCTCAAGGCCTCCACCAAAATGAACCTATCATAATGGACTGAGATACTAGTTCGACTAATATCAACACACCGGCATATACAAGGGAACCAAAGGTCGATAATCCTAACTCTAGGTCAACACAACCGGCATATACAAGGGTTCCAGTGGTCGACTTTATTGAATTTATTCCGGTTGGTCTGATGGTCTGGTCTCAATTTTTTTTTTTGTATCCCAATCACTTTAATTCATCCTAGCATTGGTAACAACTTGATTCGTGGGCCCCACCTAATCACTTAGAGAAACATAGTTTACAAAGAACAAAATAAAAACAGAAGTGAAAAGGACTCAACGAGATATGGTGAAACTATCATGTTATTTCGAACACCTGAGCTCTGTAATTTTATGAATAGACTCTTTAGATGTTGCCATCTAATCAGATTGGTTCCTCAACTCCTACAACCAAAATGCTTCCATCCACTTAGATTGGTTAGTGCCGACCTAAATAAACATAAATTTCTAGGCTCTGGAGTCTATTTATTGCAACTAAAAACTAACAAGAAGTTTCTTCCCACCCCCAAACTTAAATCTAACATTTTCCTCAATGTTTCTAATGAAAGTGCAATACCAAAAAGTAAAGTAACATGAGGAATCAGTAAATAGAGAAGTCGGAAAGATAGTACCTGGGTGAAGAGAGAAATCAAAAACTAATATACAACATACAATCGCCTCGATGGTCAATCAAGGGTAAACAGGGTCCTCCAGAGGGACCTCCTCAACATCACCCGTAGGGAAAGGGCTCTAAAAAGGGTTTCAATCTCCGACCGTTAACCTTCGAAGAACTACTACCATCCGGTGTCTCGATCTCAACAGCTCCATGAGGAAATACAAAGGCGAACAATAAAAGGACCCGTCCACCGAGAACGTAGCTTCCCTGGGAAAAGATGCAAGCGGGTATCATACGTAAGAACTTTTTGACCTGGAGAAAATGACTTCCGTAAAATATTTCTATCATGCACAAGTTCATTTTGTTCTTATACTCCTTCGCACTATCGTAAGCATCTATACGAATCTCATCCAACTCATTGAGCCGGAGTTTCCTATGGGCTCTCGCCTTCCTTGCCATAAACAAGCCCATAAGCTTCCAAATGTTTTTAACTAAAGCCATAAGGCATCGGGCAGTTCTGGCAACCAGTCTTTTCCGATTAGGATTAACTGCTTTCTCTATGGGCTCTAAGCTCTCTATATATTCAGCAAGTAATTTTACTATATTAGTTTTTGGACCTAAATATGGATTTAACTCTTTCCTAAATTAGATCATAACTAAACTCATAGTTGTATGAACCCAATTCGTATTAGTTATCATTCATCTTGATTTTTGACTGCATATTCACCCAAATAGCATCCAGTTAGTTTAGGCAAAATCACTTATTGCTGAACTGAAATGACAATTGCAAACTTTGGAGTTCCTTTTCACTTATTGTCGTTAAGTTCGGTTTAAGTTCTACTTTTCTAAAGTTATTTCTAATTGAGTGTGTGTGATTTTCAAAGCAATATGGCAAGTGATCCATTACCCTTTATTGCTTCCTCAATCTCGAATGCCACCGAAGTCAAAAAGAAACACCCTTATTTGTAAATTATGTGAAAATTTAGGATTATGGAAAAAGGTATGTCATATATGCCAATGTAATCTTTTTCATCTTTTCGATTTTTGTATTCTGTTTTGTCTCAATGCCAATATTTCTAAACATCTCTGGTATTCAATTAGTACCTCGATTATAGGATATAGTACTACAAGTCTTGAATGGTGCTTACGTTATGTTTATCACTCTTGTATGTTTTTGCTATAATCTTTGCCATCATATTCGTTCAACTCTCTTCTATGTTGGAAGAGATCTAACTCAAAATGATCAATTTTACATAGCTGAACTTGTTAATGAGGTGATTGAAGATGTTGGGACCCGGTAATGATTAGTGATAATGGTTCTAATAATATTGACTCCGTGCTGCCCATGGAAGATCTTGGTAAGAAGCTTACATTCCTTTAAAAGCCTATTTGCAACCCAATAAACATAGTGTAGCACTGATTGTTAAGATTGTTGCTAGTATTTTTAATTGCAAAATACCTCTGTAAGGTGTCCTTTAGTAGATTTCAAGAATGGTGGATATCCAAACCATGTGTTATAGAAGCAATGAGATTGGCAAGGGAAAGGCTACAGATAACATTTAGAGAAGATAAAGGACTTTGGACAAGATCATGGCTATTGTTAATGAAAGATGGGAGGACAAGATCACTCCTCTCCATGCAGTCTTGGTATTGAACCCGTTTATATTTTATAAAATTCAAGAAATGGACCAGACATTCCAATAGGGGTTTTAAACTGCAATCAGAAGTTGTGGATACTACAACACCTTGTGTTTTTCTTATTTAAATCATAGATGACAAACAAAAATACAGTTACTTTTATAGGCTACATCACCTTATAAGCTTTTTTTCTTTTTGCTTGGTATTTACTACGGATGATTGGTGGATCAGACGAGCCAAAACTTGGTCTTTAGATTAGGATTAACTCAAAAATTATTATATATATGAGAATTAGGCAATGAAATTGGACTTGTTGATGGGACTCTAATATAAAAACATATGTTTTCTTGTTCTCTTCTTAGATAACTCCCCTAGTACTAGAAACCTCTGTGTCGTTTTTCACCCACTATACAAAGAGGCGCGATCGTGGATGATACGGGAAATACAAAGACATAATTCTGGGGGCCCTGAAATCCCTATTTTTTTGGATGCACTTGATGAAGAAGATAACTGGTTGGACCCCGACACTTTTCACAGTGTAATACCATATTTCTTCATCAAAAGCTTAAAAGGTCCATTAGGGATTATATGAAATCCTGAAACGCTACCTACTCCATCACTAATTATATCTCGTCTTTTGATATGATTTCTTGAACTCATGTTCACCAAAAATTTTGGTAACGTGATAAGTATGTTATTTTTGGTTCAAGAACTCAATCACCTCTTATTTTTGTAAGATTGAAGTTTATAACAATTATTATTTTCTATTATGGTTTTTTTTTTTTGACTTCCCCTAAATATATATATTTTTTTTTATATAAATAATAAATATTAAAAAATATATTAATGGTGTATCCCTATATATTATCTTTTGTATGGAGTGTATAGGTAGCGACCCGTACGGATACACGATATTGACACCTTGCTCGCGGACCAAAACGTGGCAGTATTATTTTTCAAGAACTCAATCACAACCCTATGGTCATTGGTTTTACACGCAACCGCCTCAATCCACTGGCGACAAGGATGTATAGGTTACCAAAAGAATTGGGAAACTGACCCATAAAGTCAATTGCCCACACATCAAAGACCTCAACGATTAAAATAGGGTTCAAGGGCATCATGTTCCTACGGGAAATGGTTCATAATTTTGCAACGCTCACAAGTAACACAAAGAATCGTGGGAGTCTTTAAACAACGAAGGCCAATAGAATCCACACTGCAATATCTTAGCAGCAGTCTTCTTAGCACTAAAGTGACCCCACAAGCATGATCATGACAAAAGGAAATAATACTGGACTGGTCACTCTCAGGTATACATCTCCTAATAATCTGGTCTGGACAATACTTAAATAAATAAGGATCATCCCAAAAGAAGTGCTTAACCCGGCTAAAAACCTAGAACGATCTTGTTTACCCCAATGTTAGGGCATTCGACCAGTAATAAGATAGTTCACTATATTCGCATACCAAGGTGATTGGGAAACAGAGAACAATTGTTCATCAGAAAGCTATCCCTTATACCAAGGGAATCATTAGGAGAACTAACAACCAGACTAGACAAGTGGTCTGCTACTACATTTTCTGCACCCTTTTTGTCTTTAATGTCTGGACAAAACTCTTGTAATAAAAGGATCCATCTAATCAATCTAGGTTTGGTATCCTTTTTAGACAAAAGGTATTTCAGAGCAGCATGATCAGTATAGATTACGATCTTAGAACCTAAGAGATATGGTCTAAACTTGTCTAAGGCAAACACAATGGCCAACAGTTCCTTCTCTGTAGTGGTATAGTTCAACTGGGCATCATTCAGAGTTTTTCTAGCATAGTAAATCACATGAAGTAATTTGTTTTCTTGCTGACCTAGCATAACACCAATAGCATAATCTGAAGCATCGCACATAATCTCAAAGGGTAGGTTCCAGTTAGGTGCCTGGACAATGGGGGCAGTAGTAAGTAAAGTCTTAAGCTTCTCAAAAGCCTCTAAACAAGCATCATCAAAGACAAACTTAACATCTTTTGCAAGCAAATTGCAAAGAGGTCTAGAAATCAAGCTAAAATCCTTAATGAATCGACAGATAAAAACCTGCATGCCCTAAGAATGACCTAATATCTTTTACGGTTTTTGGGACCTGTAAAGTCTTAATAAGGTCAACTTTGGCTTTATCTACCTCTATACCCTTAGAAGATACGATATGCCCTAAGACAATTCCTGATTGAACCATGAAATGACATTTCTCCCAATTAAGCACTAGATTCTTTTCCTTACATCTAGTCAACACTAATGACAAATGATGGAAGCACTCATCAAAAGACGAACCAAACACCGAAAAATCATCCATAAAGACCTCCAAGAACCGCTCTACCATATCTGAAAATATGCTCATCATGCAACGCCGAAAGTCGCAGGGCGTTACATAGCCCGAAAGGCATGCGTCTATACGCAAAGGTACCAAAGGGACAGGTAAAAGTGGTTTTCTCCTGGTCTTCTGGGGCAATAACGATCCGATTATAGCCGCAGTAGCCATCTAAAAGCAAGAATGACTATGTCCAACAGCATCTCTAGCAAGATCTCGGTCGATGAAGGGAAGGGGAAAGTGGTCCTTCCTAGTGACCTTGTTCAATTTCCTATAGTCAATACAACACGCCAACCCGTGGTCACTGGGTAGGGATTAACTCTTTTGTTATCATTCGACTACAAGAATACGGATTTCTTGGGAACAACCCGAACGGGACTGACCCACTTACCGGTCGAAATATGGTAGATAATGCCTCGCATCTAACAAATTAAGAACCTCTGCTCGAACTACTTCTTTCATATTAGGTTTAGTCTTCGTTGCATCTCCCTAGAAGGCTTGGTATCTTCCTTAAATAGATCTCGATGCATACAAACAAGAGGACTTATACCCTTAATGTCCGTTATGGTCCACCCTAACGCTTCCTTGTTGTTTTGAAGGACGGTTACTAGCCTACTTTCCGATCACTATCCAAGCTCTGAAGCAATAATCACAGGTAAGTCTCGTATGGCCTAAAACACATACTTTAGGTATCCGGTAATGGTTTTAGGTCCAACTTAGGAGGCTCTTCTAACGAAGGAACTAGGGGTAGACTTAGAAACGGGTAGAGGTTCGAACTTGGGTTTCCAATTACTAGTGTCTATCAAAGGGGTTGAATCTAACAAGGCATTCACCTCATTAATCACATCATCATCATCAAAATCAATCCCAAAGTGAGCTAGGCATTTCTCTAATGGATATTCTAACAAAGTGTTTGGTAATGACTCCTCGACTAATGTTCCTATAATGTTTACCTCTTCTATGCTCGAGTCATCTAGTTCAGAGGGTAGCTTACTAATATGGAAGACGTTCAAAATTCAATAGTCATATTACCAAAGACAAATTCATGATACCAGTTCGACAGTAATGATCGCATTGGATGTAGCTAAAAACGGGCGACCTAAAATTACCGGTATCCGGTTCTGGGTCGGACAAAGGTATTTAGGATAACAAAATCCACCTTGGAGCAAATAAACTTGTCGACCTCTATGAGAACATCCTCGATCACACCCCGAGGAATTTTAACGGACCTATCAGCTAACTGAAGAGTCATCTGGGTAGGTTTCATCTCACCAAGTCCTAGCTTAAGGTACACATGGTATGGAAGTAAGTTCACACTGGCTCCTAAGTCAAGCAAAGCTTTCTCAACACGGTATTTTTACCTATTATGCAAGAAATGGTAGGGGACCCCGGGTCCTTATACTTAGAGTAGTGGTATTCTGAATAATGGAACTCACGTGACTAGCTAGGAAGGCTTTCTTTTTGAACACTAAGCTTACGCTTCGTGTACACAAGTCCTTAAGAAACTTGGCATAAGCGGAATCGCTTTAATCGCATCCAACAATGGGAGGTTGATAGTAACCGCTTAAAAACCTCAAATATATCATTAAAGTTGACTCTCCTAGTTGGAACTAGCACTGGGGAACGGGGCTTTGGGAACAAATCCCGGTTCAATATGACCCTCATTGGTCTCACTAGAGACTCTATCACCTCTCGTTTTCCAGCCTTAAGGGTGAACTACATCATGTTCACTATCAGGCATGGCGACCTTATTGTCAACTTTCTTCCCACTCCTAAGGGTTGTAATATAATTCACATGATTGTACGATTTCTCTCCTTTAGGGTTAGGATTAGTATGACTAGGGAACCTTCCATCTTCTCTCTCACTAAGGAGCTTAGAAATTTGTCCGACTTGAAGTTCTAATTTAGCAAGGGACTGGGAATTATTCTTAAAATTCTACTTGGTTTCCTCTTGAAAATTACCCTGGCTCTTTACTAACATTTCCTGTCTCTGTGCTAACATATCCTGGCTCTTTTTTAGTATACTAAAAGATTCCTCTAAGCTAGTCATTCTATTCTCGAAAGGGTTCTCAACTGGTTTGACTCAAGAACTCTTATTATAACCAAAACTCTGGGAGGCTGAGAATTACTAGACTGGCCTTGATTCTCACCCCTTAGACCAAGAGAAATTAGATGGTTTCTCCAACCAGGGGTTGTAGGTCTCGAGTATGGGTCAAACTTCGACGGTTCTCAAACCTAGCATTGTTATAAATAGCATGAGCTTGCTCTTCACTAACCTGACCTTCCCAAAATGAGTTATCGGGCTCTATTCCACAACTAGATACTTGACAGTTCTATTAGGTTCACCAAGGGACCTATTTTTAGATCGACCCATTTCCAAAGCTTCTAACCTTCCTGGACAGAAAGTAGAACTTAGCATCCGACCTTAAGCTTGTGTCTACCACATTGGTGCTACTTCTATTGACCAGAGTCTTTTAGGGGTTCAACACAAGACTCCCACTGTTGGGATTTCTCAAACATCTCCTAAGAAGGTAAAGGCATCCTCAAAGACTTTTATTAGTAAACTCACCAAAGACACATAGACTCGACCATGGCTTTGGTCGAATAGTCTAAACCATCGTAAATAATCCCTACAAGTTTCATCTTATTGAATCCATGGTGAGGACACTGAGATAGTAGATCATTGAATCTCTCTAAGAACCTATAAAGAGACTCTCCCTCTTGTTGCACACTAGCACTAATTTTCTGCCTAACAGCTGCAGTTTTATGCTTAGGGTAGAATTTCATATAGAAAGCGACAATAAGTTCCCGCCATGTTTCAATGGATCCGTATGGTAAGTTGTTTAGCCAGTCTTGGCTTTATCTTTTAAGGAAAAGGGGAACATCTTAAGTTTCAAAACTTCATCAGTAAGGTCTTTTATTCTAATCGTCCCACAAATTTCCTCAAAGTCCCTAATATGAAAATAAGGTTCTCATCATCTTTTCCTAAGAATATAGGGATCATCTCAAGAATACTAGCTTTTATCTCAAAGATAGCCGTATTATGGGCAATTTAATGCACGAAGCTCGGTTGGTCCCATTTGGGAACATGTAATCTTTCAAAGTTGCCATCGTTGGCACAATCAAGTACTAGGGGTACTTTCCTCACTAAGAGACATTTTCAAAACTGAAAAACCCAAAAACGGGGCTCTCAACAGAAGAGTCTTCGAGTTCCCCTCTTCCACAAGAAGAACTACTAGGTTTGTCACTAATCAAACTACCTAGAGTGTTTCTTTTCCAAGCCCGTTCTCTAAAGACCTCGGGCATACACTAGAAAAATAAAACAAAAGAAAAAGAAAAATCTAAAAGGAAGGGAAGTTCTATGCAAGCACAAACAAGGCTGACTCCACCACAAAGAAACCTAATGATATCTAGCAAACAAAAAGCATGATGGCTCCACTTAGATTGTTTTCAGACTAGCTTCTAATCGTCAAAGGGAATTCGTTACAATTTAAGCAAACCCTCCTGGATCAATCCGAGTCAAAGTAAGTTGAATCAAGGCGAGGAAAACTCAAAGGAGATTTGATACCCAAGGCCTTACCGCTATTACAAGGCTGTGATCACGATTCAACTTCACAGAGACCATCATGAACTTTAAAGTATGCTAAAAGAGTAACCAATATTTTTCGAAAGACTTTCCTACTAAGCTCGTTACCCTATCGGTCTCGTTCTATTCCAAATTTTAAGGCTTAGGTTCGCGTTAAGAATTGTTTTCCTAAGGCGGGCAAGAAGAGAACGGTGATGAAATCCGAACCCTATCTTATATGGCCAGTCCTTGCCCTTTACTAGGAAATTAAAAACAGCCGTTTTCAAGTCCTCAACATATATTCACACAAAGGAAGACAAGAACTCACCGGGTGGGGATTCAAGAGTGTTTCGACAAACTTACCTCCTGTACTGAGACGGGGATGAACCGTTGTAGTCGACTCTAAGCCACGACTCCTATGTCATGTACGAACCCGAGGGGCCGAGGTGATATCGTAATCACCGTCCTTCTCTGCAAACAGTTTAATATTTAATACTACCCTTCCGTAGGGTTTTAAAAAAAAATAAGGAATGTCCGAATGTCCAAATGTCCAATTCCAAAAAGTAAAAGAAAAGGAAAGTCTAAAAAAAAAAAAAAAATCTAAAAAAAAAAATAAAATGCCTCTCTCTTTTTTTTTTATTTCTCTCTTTTATAAAATATAAAAAAAAAATTTCTTCTTTCGCTCCTTTCGCTTTTTCTTTATCTCCAAATCTTTAGGTATCCACCAAAAGCTTTGGCAAATATTTCTTTCGCTCCAAATCCCAAAATCTGAAAGGAAAAGACAAAAACCCAAAAACATAAAGAAGAACAAATAAATAAAAACCTAAAAAAAAAAATCTAAAAACTCTAGCCTAAAGACAAGTCCGCGTCAGGCGCGCCAAAATTGATGTGACTCAATAATGTTGTAGTAAAAGTTCGTTGAGACTTGTGAAAGCAATGGATTTTTAGACTTATAAAAATTAATAATAAAGAAAATTTAACACAAAATTGATTCAAGATATGAGAAATAACCAAGACATCGATTCCACTATTACACATGAATGAATAACGGTAAATAACCCAAAACTCTAATTATCTTTTAAATCCCTTGATTCTTAATTCACAAATAATCAAAAATTCCCAAAAAATTAATTGTATCCCTAAGCATAGATTATCTTAATACAAAGCATAACCTATCTAATTGAATCACAACTAATGAAAAGAATTTTGCGAACAATTTAAAACTCTGCAAAAGCAGTGATTGAGTGAATTATAAATTATAAATTAGAGAAAATAAAATGGTTACCGCTATTCATGCGTAAATAACTTCTTCATTGCCTTGGTTGTGGGAGAATTAGCCATCATGTTGGAAACACGCTCAAAATTCATTATTATTGCTCAAAAATGGTGTGCAAATGATGAAATGGAGAGAATGATAAAATCGGGTGTTTGCAACGATTATAAGTGTTGCAAACATCAAGTTAAAAGAAGGTTAAAACCAAGTATCGCTTTTAAGTCTCGCATGCAGATACGACCCACGCAGTATGTCGTTGTCACTGTAGAACAACGACGGTTCCCTGTGCGTTGATGTTCTTCGTGTTCTTCCTTCACAGCAGCAGCAGCAAAATTGTGTAACTTGATTTCTATTGCTCTGTTCTACTCCAAAACTCTCCCAAACTCTCCGTAACTGTTCTATGACCTCCCAGCACCTATTTATAACCTTTTTGGAGCAAGAATAACTCCTCATTAATCCCAAAAATCTTCCCATTACTCGGTGTTGAAAAAATATTTTCGGGAATATTTTCTTCCCCGATTTAACTCTTCACGCGTTTGTAGTTGTATTTTCTCCTTATTTACCTTCTACACTCGTCCTGGTAACAACCCACACACTCCAAACACGAGCAGTGCACGTCTCAAACTCACAGCGATTCACGAAAAAAAAACCATGCAAACCCGTGCTTCTCTCGCTTTCTCCTAGCGAGTTATCTAGCCAAATTTAGGTCATTAATCGACCCATACCAACCTCGTTAGGCTCTAACAAAGTTATCCCAAGAAATCTCGCCCATTGAGTCTCTCCAAAATGCCTTCAATTCTCGAACCAAAATTTTGCAGTGAGAAAATAAGTTTTCCCGCCAAAAACCGGGATTTTCAAATGATGAAGAAGGTCACCCCTTATCCAACAGCTGGGGGTGCGAATATCAATTGGGTGACCCTTAGTAATTGGGTTACCCCTTATCCAAAGTGGGAGTCCGAATATCAAATGTCCTCCGGGGGTGTTCCGAGCAACTTTTCGAGCCGATTTTTTCAAAAAATATTTATTTCCAAAAATACCTAAAAATGCATAAAAACACAATATTAGTACAAAAATCGAGTTCCAACAATACCAGCACTGAGGACAATTCAGACACAAAAAATATGTGTATCAATTACCTTAATACTAGTTCTCCAGAACCTAATAATGTCCAGGAAGAAGTTCAGTTGTTAGAAACCCATCCTCTGGTTGATGTGGTTAGCCTGTGCTATGATACCCAGATTGACTTTGTTTTCTCACCAAATATTTTTCAACCAATTGTGGGAATGTATGAGTTTAAAATGTGTCAGTTATTAAGTTCGAGACCAAACTTAATTATTTTAGGAGAATAAAACGACACATTTGCTTAAGATTGACCGCCAGCTTCATCGTGGTCAATTGTGTGAGTCAAAACTGATTGACTTTAAAGATCCGCAATTATTTAGGTTATTATTATGTGCTTCTAAGTTTTTACTTGAGTTTTTCCAGACTCTAATACCTGAATCGGATCTTAGCTATGAGGAAGTGCAGCCCAAAGAAATTTATTTAGACCCTTTCATAGAGCCTGAACCTGAACCACAACTAGATGTAGTTGTCTTAAACAAGAAACTAGACAAGGGAGTGCTTTATTTGTTGATATTCTTGGCATGTTGCAGATTCCTTTTACATGTGATAGCTCTATTTGGTTTTGATGATCCACAGAAATTCCGGCTATTACTTTATGATTCTATGAGGTGACTAATCCTTTCTTAGTCCGGGTCAAGACGTTAAACTTAGCACTTCTGGGAGGTAACCCAACATTCATGCGACACGGTAATATCTTTCCTTATCTCTTTTGCTTCAAATGGTAACAGCTTTCTCCTTGTTCATGCTTTTAATTTTATCTTTAGAACATTGAGGACAATGTTAGATTTAAGTTTGGGGGTATGGGAGAAACATTTTAGTTGCATTGTTAAACTCCGGAGCCTAGAAATTTATGCTTATTAAGGATGGCACTAACCAATCTAAGTGGATGGAAGCATTTTGTTTGTAGGAGTTGAGGAACCAATCTGATTAGATGGAAACATCTAAAGAGTCTATTCATAAAAGCACAGAGTTCAGGTGTTAGAAATAACATGATAGTTTCACCATATCTCGTTGAGTCCTTTTCACTTCTGTTTTTATTTTGTTTTGTTTTTAAACTATGTTTCTCTAAGTGATTCGGTGGGGCCCACGAATCAAGTTGTTACCGATGCTAGGGTGAATTAGAGTGATTGAGATTAAAAAAAAAAAAAAAAGAAAAAAAAAGTGAAAAAAAAAAAAAAAGTGAGACCACCATCGACCATCGCACCAACCTAATAAATTCAATAAAGTCGACCACCGGAACCCTTGTATATGCCATGCTGTGTTGACCTAGAGTTAGGATTATCAACCACCGGTTCCCTTGTATATGCCAAAGGTGTTGATATTAGTCGACTAGTATCTCACCATTAGGATAGGTTCATTTTGGCGAGGCCTTCGACAGATATGGGAAACACCATTCACTTAGTAAACATCAAAACCATCTATGTTTTTCTCTATATCCATCTTATTGATCTATCCATGTGATTAGTTTTGACTCCTATTATTGATGTCCATAGTGCGACTATCCGAGAGAGCTCACTTATATATGAATTTTAGTATGCTTGAGTGCAAACTCGTACAAAGAATTGGAATTTCGCATCGTGTGGTACTTCCTCCCGTAATCAATAAGTATGCCAACCAAGGAGATTCTTTAGTGCCTTCCAAGGTTCTCCGCGTAGATAGTTAGGGTCCTGAGTAAAGGTTTTGTGGGTACACCTCTGGGTAAACCCTCCCGAGACTATAACTCCTCGCCACTAAGGCCACCTAGGGGTTTAAAGGCTTATTGCATACGCTAAATGCAATCGACGATGCATGCGATGTGTGAGTTAGGATTTTATTTTGTAGATTTGATTTGCTCGAGGACTAGCAAATAATAAGTTTGGGGGTATTTGATAGACGCATTTATGTGTCTATATTAGTCTCAATTCTCTGTAATGTTAGTACTCGATTTTATGCTTATTTTGGTATTTTATGTCATTGTAGGTGTTTTTGGAGAAATAAACATGTGTGGAGAAATCGGTTCGAAAAGTGGAATTTGCGCACCCGGAGGACGCGTGCTATTCGGACCCCTCAAATGGATAAGGGGCACCCAGATGATAAGGGATAACCCCATATGGCAACTACTAAAGGGAGACCAGTCCCGGATAAGGGGAGGTCATCCCCTTCATTTTGAATTTCCGAAATTGGCGGGAAAAGTTAGTTCCATCTCATGGAATTTGGAGAACGGATTTTGGTCGTGATTTTCGTGGAGATTTGGTACAGTTTGAACTGGTATAGGCGTGTGACGATAAAACAGGCAAGATAGTTGACTTGCAATCGAAGTAAAAAGAAGATTCTCAATTTGTTCCGACAAAACAGAGACAAAATATATACGGGAATGGTTTCGATTGTTTTTGGAAAGAAGATACAGCGTACGATATGCTTGTTATATACGGGATATTACTTCCTTGATTACCCAAGATTTGTTTCTATCAATAGTGGGCGTTTGAATTAAGGAAAGGGAGAAATCCCGTGACTTTTATGGTTAGAGAAGAAATAATTTTCTCGGGTATTTTTGATCTTGTTGCCTATATATAGGTTGATAAGGAGTCACAAAGAAGGGAGTCGAGACCTTGGGGGCACGCTACAGGAAACTGGAGAGCCAACAAGAGGTCTCAATGAGAAAGAAAGTCACAGTCGTGCTTTCGCACTTTCAGGAAGAGGAAGAACACGAAGAACATTGACGCACAGTGAACAACAGGAAAACTATCGCCGTGAAACACAAGTTAGAACACTTGTATCGTTTAATAGGCAGGACTTATTTCTTCTCAGAATAAATGTTTGTAACGCCTTTCAAATTGCAAACTGGGTCTCGAATCATTAGTTTTCTTGTTTTTCACCTATTTGAGCTATGAACAACTATTTTGAGCATGTGAATAATATGAGGAGCTAAACCCCAACATTGGGATGACGGAGGAAGCCATATTTCATGCGTGTGGTAATTATATTTAATTTTTTTATGACTACTTGCACTTGATTTAATTGTTTTATAATTTTCACTAATTAGTTGTGATTTCGTTTGAAGACGTATGCTTAGTTTTAGTACTTTTGATGCGTCATGCTTGTGATTTACAATTAATCTTTTAAAAATCGACCTTGGCAAAGACATAGAGTCAATATTTTATTGTTTGAGCTATAATTGTCTAGAATAAATATAAGAATCGCATGAATGAGAATTGGTGGAGCCCTGAGTCTCGGTACCTCTCGATATTTGTGACAAACTTGTGTATATATTTTCTTTGTTTTTTAGTATTTTCTTAAATCAAATCTTTATAAGTCTGAGTGAACGACATCTTTCTTACCACTTTCTACAACAAAATTAAAACAACATCAACTTTCAACGTCTTCCATTTTATATTTTGGCTTTATATGTTATGTAGCATCTTCCACGCGAACTAGCTTTACTTTGAACGAAAGAGGCAAGATCTTTCACTTCAAATACCCTCATTCACTACTACCTTACATAGAGATACTTCATTCCAACACCAAGGTCCACTCAACCTAAACCGAAAGTATACTCAAACTTGAGCAAATATCACGCCAACCGATTGCAACTTGTAAGACCTAACAAGCCTTGTGACCATCGCCTTCATCTTCGCTTCTAAGCAACAAAGGAAGCGAGACAACACCCTCACCGTCCCCAATGTAGCAATTCACTTTGCCACATGCACTCTTCCAACTATCAACGTTCGTATACCACTCCCATAACGAAACACACTATAATTGACAATTAGTTGAATACTTCTTTTAGGCTGATGCTATCATTTTGCTTTAGCTTTCATGAAGATTTCTTCAACAATGGCTACATGCCATCATTATGCATCACCACTACTTTGTCCTTATCTATCCCGCATCCACAATTTTCCTAACTTCTATTTCCAACCGTATCATGTAATCTGGCCATGCCCAAATCCAATTTGGCGCATGCTACTATTGCATACACGCTATGCCAATTAGCACCAAAGTCTTGACACAAACTTGTGCACCTTTGCAAAACTGGAACAGACTTAACTTGGTGATTCTGAGCATCACCTTAGAGCTCAGCAAAGTCATGTCACTCAATGACTTCCACGGATAAACACTTTTGGACAATCTTAACAAGGCCACAATCCTTGCAAATGAGGCGCCACTTTCTACGTTCCATGAAGCAGGAATGCCACATTCTTCTTCAAACTTGGAACTCATTTTTATTGCCCATGCACAACTGGAAACTCTTGTCTTTTCCCTCTTCCAAAATCAACTTTAGTAGCAACAATTGTTGATTTGCAGTCGACATGGACATCTGCTTGTAGTTACGATCAAATACAGATCTTTGAACACCCTTGTCCAAGCATAATGATCCCACTCATAAACCAGGTGCAAGCACACTCCTTGTGCTCATCTAGCATCAACGAAGAATTCTTACAAACGCAAGACCGTGGTGTATCGGTTTTCCCCTAACTTGCGCTTATTTCTTCAGCCTTTCCATAAGCTTTATGCTAGATAAGAATTGGCCATCCAATTCTTCTTTTAGGCATCACATTGCCACAAAGATTGCTGGTTCGCAACCAGACTTTGCATTACCACCAAGGTACATGCATCCAAGAGAGATAAATTTAATCTTACATCAACTGGCTATGATGAAAACACTTTCAATCTATCACATAGACATGTTTTTCATCTACTTTGCCATTGTAAAGGCCAACACCATCTTTGAGTTCAAGAATTTTCGCAAAATTCCCACTGCCACACATGTAATGTATTCGCTACTAATAACACCACAAAGATATGCATTCCAAATGCGTAATCTTTGCATACTTGTGAGAAACATGGACTTTAACACCTGACTTGCACCATAGAAGTCAACATACACCATAGTTTTGTCATGCCATCACTTGAAAACCCTAAGTTTTCAATGACTCTTAATGCGTTCGTCTAACACTTTTTTTAGAATTTTGACACCTTTGTCATAAACTTTCATGGCCTGCCGCTACTTCAAGCTTCAAGTTCATTCCAATTGATCTTTCCACACAAGAACAACTTCTTCTAGTCTCCATACTAGTGAAACCCAAACAATTCACCACCGAATTTGACAAACAAATGACATTAACTTTAGGTTTCAAAACTTGACTAACTCCTATTTCTCTGCACTTTATGACTTCTGAGAGAGATAAATGGGCTGATAAAAGTCCACCCACTACATGTAAGTTTATGGCTCTGGTTTCATGAGTCTCGTTAGTGAATTTACAGGGGTGTGCATTTGTCCCTAAATCCGTGGATTCGATATGAACCTATCGCACTTTTGCAGATGAATGATCAAACCGATCAGTAATATACTAGAATCGGATGCAACTTTTGAAATCCAACGGATTTTGGATTTAATGCGATGCGCTTTTAAATATCTCGTTGGATGTTGAATTGATACGTATGAGATGAAACTCGTTCATATCGGCCCATGGTCATCCCTAGTGAACAAGTAATCTAGGATGAGTATGGTTCGGATTGAAACAGATTTAGCCTTGTTGGCATCCAATCCAACATACGAGGGATTTCAAGTTAAGCATCCGTATCGGATCCAATATTTAAATCTGATTTGCATTCAATAAATGCACTAGTGGGATGATTGATGCGATGACTCAATAAATTTTATTTTCACAAATCCTATAAATAATAATCTCACATAATAAATCATCATTAAAACGGCCAGAATATGATATGTATATGTTTTATCTCGAGCTCTCAATTTACATCCCTAGAAATATATTTGAAATAATGACGAAGAAATAAGATAAACATATAGTGGAGTAATATCTACACCCATATTTTACAAATGTTCCATATAACCAATGTAGCGTGTGTGAGTGTCCGACGAATTTTTATATTGGGTGTCCAAGATAAACATATCGGGAAAAAAAAGAAAAAACAATAAACTTAGGGGATTTTAATTCTGCGTCCAATCTATTAGTGTACGTGAT
This sequence comes from Papaver armeniacum, assembly GCA_023531295.1. NCBI lineage: Eukaryota > Viridiplantae > Streptophyta > Magnoliopsida > Ranunculales > Papaveraceae > Papaver > Papaver armeniacum. The sequence goes on along the minus strand of JAJJWW010005764.1, from coordinate 646,650 downwards.
GTACGACATTCAGTGACCAGAAAACGAATGGTTGGGCTCGATCCACAGGTTCGACCCTAAATACTCACCCCTAACTATGTTTTTGCATCCTTTTAGTTTTGTTCATGTTAATACACGACCCATGTAAGTTTATGAGCTCCGGTTTTGTCTAACAAATGAGTCTCGTTTGTCGACGAGGTCAAACACAAGGACAAGCAACTTTCAAGTTTTAAAAATGATTTTTTGTTTTCTTTTTTTCGCGAGAATTTTATGGATAGTTTTTTCTCTTGGCCACCCTTGAAATAAACATGATATATGGCCTTATGGGACAGAAACTTCGGGAGAGGCAAGTAATGGGTAAAGTAGTTGGTGGTACAGCCGGTGAGGGTGAATTTGATGAACACCACAAGAAACTTGAAAAAAAAAAACACGGATTTCACGAGCACCTTGCTAAACAGTAGATACATCCCGTGTGCCCCTGGCTGGAGCATTTTCTACCGTCTGGCATAAGCATAAAATTCACACAGATTTGGTGGACCAACTCAAATAGGGTAGTGAAAAAATTGGGTAGGTGCCGTGCGGGGAGGATTTGCCACATCAAAAGTCAGTCCTCCTCCAGTAAATTATGAGGTGGTATGTAGTAATTGTGTCAGATTGTAGGGCTAACGTGTCACACAGATTAAAAAGGCAAAGAGATTTTGAGAATAATTCTCAACCTAAAATGCGCCTCCTCCCTCCTTAGTTTCACCGCCTCACAGAAGCTTCAGATTAGATGCACAGGAAAAATAGATGAAAAGCACTTCCTAAGATCAGGCCTTGCAATTTCTGTAAGCTTACTAGAGAAATCAGTGTTTGCAAGTGTTGGTAATTAGATGCTGCTGCTGAGATGTGTAAATTAGATGCTGCTGCTGCTGCTGAGATGGATTGCAATTTTAGATGTTTAGATTGTGATGTGGAATTGTTTAGTCACTGTAATACTGTGATTCACTTATGGTTTTATGGTAGTTTTGATTTTGGGGGTTGTATGTGTTTTTAACCCTTCCACTGAAGAATACAAACAATACATGGTGGGATGAGATTTAGAAATTGACTGTAAAAGTGGTGTAGAGGACGTCGCTTATGATGCTGAGATTTCGAACCCGGTTGAACTCAGTATCAAGATGGCTCAAGAAATCAATGATCTCAACCTGATTGTATCTGTTACCAGTTTCTTCGTTTACTAACAGCAAGAAATCCTGCTTGTCTCTGAGTGTTCCATTATTATTAGCACATTCTTTAAAATGTTTTAGTAATATGATGACATCCTTATCCAACCAATCATCTTCATCTCTGCAGCAACACATTCACTAAAGAATACAAAAAGAAGGATGCCTCCATTGCTTAAGATGGCACACCCCTTTTACATAAGGAAGTCAAGCAGCCTTCCTTTGGTTGGGCAAACTTCGTTTTTTATGCTTTCTGCATTTGATTTTGATTTTTTGTTTGATTAGATTTAGTAGTTGTAAAAGGGAACTCTGGAATAATGAAAATGTTTGTTATCTGGGTGTTGTGTATTTGAGGTTTTACTCAATATTTGATCCCAGGATGCACTAGCAATGTTTAAAAAGAGCCACTTCTAGTTTGGTATAAGTGAAAGTTCTGTATAATGCATTTTGAAGGTGGTACATGATGCAGGTCTTCAATTTGTTGTAGTCCCAAACCCATGTATGGTTGTGAAGAAACCATGGGATAAGAACTCACAGAAATACATGCATCAGGCTCGTATAATCAAATAGAAATGTTCAAGAAATTGAAAACTCCGGTAATGCAATTGAAATCAAATCTTGTCCAATCTCAAAGTTCATTTGAATTCAGCATTTTTTTTTCAACACAAATTGGAATAATGGATGAACACAAAGCCAACTGCAATAAATGATGCAACACAGGGAGGAAACTGAATATCCATGACCCGAAAAGAGTACTCTCAGGGAGGAGAACTGTCTCCAGAAGAGATGAGAGCTTTGATGTTGAAAAAGCCAGCATCCGAGGCCTTTGTGCCATTCAAAACTTGAGCCACCAGAGTCGGTGTAGGAAATAATTGCGTGATGAAGCTATCAAATTCCCATTGAGAAACTAATATCAAGCTTCTTCAATGGAAACGGTTGTCTGCACCAACATAACCCAGTTTTAGGAGGTAACTTAATCCAGATTTTTTTTGTGAAAGAAAATGACGAATGGACATGGTTTCTTGCGCATTTGATCTCCAAACTCCATAGGACACAGAGCAAGGGTAGCAGAATACCTCTTCTGCAGATGTTAACTGTTGTACCAAGCATCTTAACATGCTTTTGCCAAAGAGTAAAGCTAATTCTTGATTAAGCCCTAGTGCTTCCAATTACCAAGAAATGAATCTTGATCACCCAAAAGCTTATCTTTAAGAGTACCTGCGTTAACATCCTCCACAAACATAATGCCATCGCTCTGGGAAGACAAACTGAAACTGGATCATTGAAGAAGATGGTTTACAACTGAGTCAATTTACAAAGCGCATAATGTAGTGCATTCCTGAAAACAGAAATACTAAGATTTGAGGTCCAAATATTTATCGAACATCCAGTGAAATTTCTTATTGAGTAAGACACCAGGAAGTGATACAAGTTACAAAACCTTTGATACAGTTTCAGACAAAAATACAATGAGTCCATAAAAAGTGGTTTTGAAAACAAAAACAAAATAATTTGTTATAAGAAATACGAGGAAAAAATTCAGAATTTTACAGGTTATAGTTTTACATCACTATCTATTAGATAACGCATCAAGACTATAAGTTTTAGGTTTTGAATATCAAGATAGGCAGGGTACCCAACCATCATTTAACTCTGGAACAAGTAAAAAATAAGAAGAGCATTTGAACAGTTGCAAAATTCAGCTGGATCAGACATTAAAGAAACTAAATTTATTGTAATGGTAATTACTGGACGAGCCATACCTGAAACTGAGTAGATGGTTCAATCATCATCTTTGTGGTAGGCACAGTTCGACCAACATTAATGAGTGATAGAGGTAGGCGGAAGTAGTGCTTCTTTCATGATTTCTTTAATACCTTGGATACTAAAGAAAGTAGTGCTTCTTGCTGATCTATAATCCAAGTTTTTTCCCAATATATATAGTCAACTTTGATCTTCTTAGAAAGCTTCCATCATCACAAACACACAGGCCTTCTGATCTAGTGGCGAATACAACCTTCTGCTTCTTTTTTTACCTTTTGTCTTAACCTATAACTTATAGAAAACATAAAATTACATTTGCAGCCGGGACAAAAGGAGATACTCTCTTTATACTTCAACAAAGAAACCAGAGAGTTGGTCTCTTCAATCTATAACTTCACTTTAAAGAGCACAAAGAAAATGCACTGAACTTTTCATTGTTTCAACTTGCAGCTTAAATCCTTGGAGTGTACCAGCCATATCTCTTACTGCACTATCAACTCTGTCACCACAATTTATTGCAGAACTAAACACGCCTTGCTTAGCTTCCTTTCTAACGTCTGTAACAAAAACAACAATTAAAACCTAAGAAAACCCTAAAACCCTTAAATCCATGTTGTGTTAGCAAGAACAGGCTTCAAGTTAATTTAGCGAAATTGTTCAAGAAATCAAAGCAGGGTTTATCAAATCAAGGGTAGGATATCATAGAAATTATATTCAGGATCAAATAAACTCTAGCAAATCTCCAAAAACTTAAAAAAACTATTTGATAACACACGTAGGAGAAAAATTACAAAATCAAGAACAAAACCCACAAAAATTGAAGAAAGAAAATTATTAAAGAATCACCTCAATGCATTTAGCTTTTAGCATAAGGAGAATCACCACTAGGAACTCTACACAAAGAGAATGATAAAGCAGTAGGTTGTAGAAGAATCACCTGAACCTTCAACCTTACCAGCATAACCACCACCTCCAACCTGACCAAAATAAGCTTCAGTTATAGGACCACAACCAGCAAGACCAACAGAATCCTCCTTAGGTACAGCCAAGGAAAACAATTGAGAGCTTTATGCACAACCAACCATTAGAAGCTGATCTTCGAACATACATTCAATCCAAGCTCCAAAAAGCTTTTCAGAACGAACTGATGGAGAGAAAAGTACCAATTCAAAATGAGCATGCATCCAGCTTGGGTAAGTGTAAGCTGTTTATCTTTGTTTTTCAATTCCAGGTTAGGCAGACCATTTATTTTGTATTCTTTAGTGGATGGTTCTAACATAAAACCATAGCCAAACCAAACCATAACCAAACAACTGCACATAATAATCCATTTCAACAGTATCAATACAACCTTCACACATCTCTGATAGAGTAAATCAAGGCGCAATCTAAGAAATCAAGTCTTCAAAATGAGGGCCATCGAAATCTTGCAACACACTTAAATATAGAGCAGTTTAGGTTTCAGAACAGAACTCCTACTATTTCTTTACGTACACATTATGACATTTTATTGTTGGTCCTGAGAAGGCCAGTTACGTGCTCGGGTTTTGTTTGACGAATAACACATGGACAAGTACCTTTTAAGGATAATCCCTGGGGAGTACCAGCCACGCCTTTCACTGCACTATGAACTCTATCACCACAATTTATCACAGATCAAAATAGCGATCCAGCCTTGCATGGATTCCTTTCGAACATCTGTATGAAAGCAACAATTAAAACCCTTTATTTGCAAGAAAACCCTTAACCCCTAGTTGTGTTAGCAAGAACATGCTTCAAGTGACAATTCAGCATGTTCAAGAAATCAAAACAGGGTTCATCAAATTATCGTAGAAATTATATTCAGAATCAAATGAACTCTATCAAATCTCCAAAACTTAAGAAAAACTATTTGATAGAATCAAACATAACCCACAGAAATTAAAGAATCACCTGAAGACGTTTAGCTTTAGCATACATCTACTCCAGCCAATTCCTCAATCGCCGTAATTCTCTTGGTGACTCCTTGGAAAAAATGTCCCAATAACACAATAAACACCAACAAAATCTATCAAATTAATAACCAGCCTGCTGAGTCAGGCGATGCCATTGTCACTGGGAGCATATGGGAATCCCTCCAATCAGAAAGAACCAGAAGGGAGCCAATTGCCATTGTCACTGGGAGCATATGGGAATCCCTCCAATCAGAAAGAACCAGATGGGAGCCAATTGCCATTGTCACCAAGAGCATATGGGAATCCCTCCAATCAGAAAGAACCAGAAGATTGTCAATTCCGACCCCTAATTATATGGAGGAGACGGTGTACTCTAAAAATGAACTTGAGTTGGAGAATGACTGAACTGCATATATTACAATGATCTCTAATATACTCCCAGCAACAACTGCACATATGCAGAATTGCCCGATTGCCTTCATAACTTAAGCAGTAGTTAACCAGCATCAAATTAAACATGCACCTGGATCCAACTGCTAGGGTAAGTTTTAAAGTCCATCGCTGGCTAATAAACCCAGATTAAGGAGCCAATTTACTTTTGTATTCTTCAGTGAATGGGTTCTGATAACTAAGAAACCAGCTATTGTAAAACCAGAGCCAAACCAAACCAAACCATAACCAAACAGCTGCACAGAATAATCTAACAACGAATAATATGAAAAATCCATTTCAACAGCATCGAATATCAACTTCTAATGAATCACATCTGATCTGATAGGAGTAAATCCGGTTGCAATTTAACACTTCAAAATTAAGGCAATCTAAATCTTGCAAACACAATTACATATAGATTTCAGTGATACCTTTTGAATAAATGATTTTAGAGTAAGATGCCTTCTCCTCTTCTTCTTCAGCTGCAGTGGGGCGCAGAAAGAAAATTAGGTTTTAGAACCCTAAACTCTTCCAATTTCTCTACACATTTTATTGTTGGTCCTGAGATGGATGATGGGCTGTGATACAAGTCCACTTACGGGCTCGGGTGTTTGACGAATAAGTCTAGTTAGTCAACGAACATTATCTGTTGGGAGTAAATTTTCTGGGAGAGACATAATTTTTTAATTTTTATCTATTTTTCGATCAACTAAATATATATATATGATTCTTGCGAATTTTAAACTCGGATCATTGTGATATTAACGAGAGTTCTTGATGTATATAGACAAAAATGTTTATAGGACCCAAAATTACACATAGAATACACATCATGGATCCACTCCCCGAGTCTGATAACGTTGAGCCGAATAATCAGTTAGCAGCAGATGAGCTCTTTCCCTGGTATGATCATATTACGCATGATGCCGACTTGGACCTAGAGCATTTTGCACGTAGGAGGTCTGGCGTCTTCTCAAATGAAAACAAAAGAGGCAAGTTCAAACTAAAACCTTACTTATTCGTTTCATTTCGGTACTGAGATTGATTTGTATCTTCCCTATATTCTTATTCTATATTCAGAAATGCTGGAATAATAGGTGTGGCAACAAGTGCATAATGTTGTTTCCAAAGGGTTTTCAAATCACTTGGGGGGATAACACAAGTAACTGGAAATGGCTTCCGATAATAGAGCCATCTGCAAGGTGAGGGAATAACTAGATCCATTATCAGATTTCGATAATCAATTCGACCCGGGTGGGCGGATTGGAATTTCCCACGACTTTATCATAGCTATCAGTTCTAGTTATCTTCTTAATGTGTTGAAATTTTTGCAGTGGCGATATGGAGATTGAAGTGCCTGAACTTGTAGCCGTATGTTGGCTGCCTGTGCATGGGGAACTAGACATATCAAAACTCAGTCCTGGTGTATAAATTATGAGGTTGTATTTGTAGCGATGTTTCAAGAAGGTAGTTCAGGATGGGGCGTACCTGTGGAACTGTGGCTAGAACTCTCAGATTCAGAAAGTGGACTTTAGACCCATGAGAAAATCAAAGTGGATGGAGATTCATGTTGGAGGTTTCGTAACACCAGAACAGCCTGGTGGTGATTAAGGAAATGAAATCAATTTCTGGCTGTTTGAACAAGAAGTGTTGAACTGGAAAAAAGGACTTGTCGTCGAAGGAGCCATTATTCGCCTCAAGAAATAAAAATCTGGGTTTCGTTCCTGTTAAGTTTGTACTATGTTTGTCATTAGCATTGTTATTCAATAAGAAACTGAAGACTCTAGTAATGATACAAACTTGAATTTCATTCCATTTTAAGTTGATGAATCCATCAATTTCATTTTTTTTAAGGGAAACACATAATGAAAAAGCAAAAACAGATACAAAATGAAAACAGATATATAAAAGAACTAGTCTCAACAGGAATTCAGGAACACATCAAGGAGGACAACTAATGGAAAGAGGCCCAACTGAGTATTTATGATCGAACCCTATTTTAGGGCATACGTAAAACTTTCAGGGAATACAAAACAATATTCCCATCTTGGGTGACCTTATAAGGGGTACCATAATGGCTAGTTCAATTACCTATCTATCCTTACCCTTAATACAAAAACCTAAAATCAGTTTTCTAAAAATCAAAATCAGTTTCCCTTAACATCTCTTCTTCTTCCTCCTCTAGCCGAACTTTCCCCTTCCCAAGATTTTTTTTTTTCATCACCGTGATTAATAGTCGATTCGTAAAAATTTGATCGTCAATTAAACTCAACTACATAATGACTCGTACAACGAAAAAAACAGAGACTAGGCAAACCAAATCGTCTTCTAATCCATCAATTGAAGATGAAGGTGTAGAAACTGAAAATCAACCACCAATTGAACCAACTGCATATCCAACTTCGTAAATGAGGATAAGAAAGTAACTTTTACAAACGCAATCTCTTATTTGTTGTTTTTCATCAATTAAATGGGTTTAATTCCAAAAAAAATAGTGTTTTTGATTTCTGATCTTTGGGTTAAAAAATTGAGTTGCGTTTTTTTAATAAACCGTACTTCGAAAAGCTTCCTGTAAGTTTATATGAACAGTTCGACATGAAATTTCATGAAATTTCAAGCCGAACCTAGTCACAAATAGAGATGCATAGAGGGTTCGGCATATTCGATAAAACTATTTTACGCCGAACATATGTTGTTTTCATTTTCACAAATCGTATAAGTATATGAGTTCGGCTTGAAAGCGTTTTTGTAATATAAGCCAAACATGTCACTGTGTTTAAAAATCAACTAATGGTGGTAGGGTTCGTCTTGAAAGACTTTTTGAATTATAAGCCGAACAACTCACTGTGTTTTAGAATCAACTGATAGTTGTTGAGTTCGGTTTATATTTTCTTTTTTCGGCCAGCCAACCTCTTGATTTACTTCGAAATTGTTCTTTGGTAGTGATAGAATTGGTTAGTGTTGACATATAATGACTTTGTTTAGTGTTGTGCATTTTCTTCATCTTTGTCGGTTGATAAATTCCAAAATCGCACGACAAACATGAAGAAAATGCACTACACTAAACAAATATTATTACATTTCAAATGTTATCTCTTACATTTCGTGAATTATGTCTACGGGATCAGGTTGATTTTCCATCGGTACATGTCCATCAAGCACGATCTACAAATAATAACACAAGGTAAGATAATACGATGAAAAATTAATGAAGAGGTTCGGCTAGTACTATAATCTAAATACGTGCCGAACCTATCACATTTACGAGGTTCGGCTATTACGATATTCACAATAAGTGCCGAACCATGTATTGTCAAAAGGTTCGGCTCTTACGATTTTTACAATATGAGCCGAACCTTTAACGAACTTTCTTCCAGAAGTTCCAGTGTATGGTTCGGCTCCTTATAAAAATTTTAAACTAGCCGAACTATAGTCTTCAAAGTAGGTTCGGCTCATAATAATAACACTTTCAGCTAGCCGAACTTTTCATCCAGACTCGCCGAACCTAAGTGAAAAAACACAAACTTTTGATGATTTTAAGCTACAAAAGCGAGATTGTTTAAAATAGAAGTGTACCTATGTATTAGAAGCATTGGGCTTCTCATATATGTATTCATCATCTGGATTTGGCTCATAAAAATCATCACCTTGAGTTTGTGCTTGAGTTTGAGTTTGAGTTTGGTGAAGATTGACCCTCCTCATCCATTGAATCAAAATACAAGCTTTTTTCTCACTTTCCCCTTCTCCCTCAAAAAAAAAAAAACCTAACTTTTTTTTTTTCTTCCTCAAAATTTTTCATCTACTCAAACATATATAACTAAATTATCTTAATCACTAATCAGGATTATTATAACTAATCATTAATTAACACTAATCCTAAAAGGGCAGATTTTTCATTACTAATCCTGAAACAAAGAAATTATGAGTTTGGCTTTGAAAATTGCTGTGATGAAATATGTCAGGTTTCAAGTTACCTATGTCCAATCTGGGATCATTTGTTGGGTGAAAGTACGTAAGTTTTGAAGCTTGAGTTGTTGCATTCCAAGTTGCAGGGGATGTGTAATGTTGTTACCTAGGTGTCGGTGTGTCGCTTGAGCATGGCACTTGCCATCCTGCTCGTAAAGCCTATGTATAGTTTTGCATATTCCAACTATAAGTTTTAAAAATATCATCAACCTTGGACTAATCATTTATTTGAATTAGACAGACACCAGTGTTGGCAGTTTTTTTGGGAAGTTTTGAAGCCTGAGCAGCTGCACGCAAAATTGTATGGAAAATGTAATGTATTACCTTTGTGCCACCAAATCTGAGCGTGAGCAAGGCACATGTCAGCCGCCAATAGTCTCTAAATGTATGCTTAGGTTCACAAAATGCGTTTTAGATTCCAACTAGTCTTAGAACAATAAATTTAAAAACCTTACCAACATTGACTCAATGTTGCTATAGGATTAAAGAAACACTAGCGATGGTCTCTAATTTCAAGCTAAATTTTTAGGACAAACAAAGATCAAGTTTCATATGAATATCTAAGTTAAAGGATATGAATCTGGTCAAGAGCATTTTATTATTTGGGAGATTAAAGTTTCTTCAAATTGACTAAATGTGTATATATTGTTCAAACTCGACTAGTAGATAAACAACCGAGCAAAAATTGAACATGACGTGAATCGAACACACAACCTTCTGATCTGGAGTCAAACGCGCTACCATTGCGCCACATATCCTATTGTTTGTTTGTCTAGCCATATAACTAAATAATATGAATGTCTTTTCTGTAAAAACTAGAACACGGGACTCATTTTCACTGAAGTGGCCAACCTTTATTTATGCACCACCTGTGAATATTTTGCGTGAGCCGTGGGTGAAAGTGCTCTTGCTGCACATGGTACTTGTTTTTGTGAAAAGTAAAACAACCACAGTGGGAAAGATATGCAAAAAAAACCCACATTGAACAACATAAAGCAAAACCCATCTCGGATTGGCATTACTTTGGACTTGTCATACCGATTCAAGCTCTACATTATGAGACTATTTTAATTCCGAGTTACTTTTCACCTAAAAAAAACTTGTTATTCAAGGAAACAAGGATTCAAGGCCACATAAACCCAAAGAAAAAGTCAGTGGTATATAAGACAAACCACTCGCCGCTCGCCTCATTTCATCATTTCACCTCTGAAAACCTCTTGGGTTATTATAAGGCTTTCCGTTAATCTATTGGGTTTTCACCTTCAATTTTCAACAATGGCTTCATCTTCTTCAACACCAGAATCACTAGATATAGAGAAAATGATGAATAATTTGAAGTTGAAAGAAAAGGTAAGAAAGTTTCCAAAACTCTCAGAATCGAGGTCAATGTGCTACATCTTCACTAACATCAAAAGAAGAAGATGTAATGGAAATAAAGAATTTGAAGATTCGTGAACCGAAAAGAAGTATCAAAAGTAGTACTTGTTATCCCCGAATCTGGATACTCAAGATGAAGTCAGGATCTTCTTTTGTTTCTTCAAAGGGGAAACCAAAATCAATGGCGATTCTTAAAAGTTATGAGGGTGATACTTTTGAAGTTGAAGAATCAATTGCTATGGTATCTCTAACAATCAAATACATGATTGAAGATTTTGGTACTGAAAATGAGATGATTCTAGTTCCATTAACTAATATTTCAAGTGAGATCTTAGATAATGTTCTTGTGTTTCTTAAGAAACATGCTGGTGAGGAAGAAGATATTGATGAGGATGAGAAATAAGAACTGAAAAAGTGGGATGAAGAATTTGCTGAGGAGTTGAAAAAGGACCACACCACCATTTTTCAGATGATTCGTGCTGCTGATTACTTGAATGCTAAGTGTTTATTGGATGTAAGTTACCAAGCCTGTGCTGATTTGATCAAAAAATTTCCACCAGAAAATATTAGCAAGGTTTTCAATATCAAAAATGATTTTACCCCTGAATAAGAAGCAGAAGTTAGAAGAGAGAATTCTTGGGCTTTTGAGGAGTGATTTCAGTTGAGATTTAGGGGTTTCTTTGGTAATCTGTTAATTGTTTCAAGAATTGCTAAATCTTCGTAAGAGATTTTGGGTTTTAATAGGACATTTTGTAGTGAGAAGAAGTGTTTTGTAGAGGAAAATTATGCTATGATTTTAATACTAAATAGTAGAGATTTAGGGACTTCTAGTTACAAAGTACTACTTTAGATTTATTAGTATTAATGCTTAATGGAGTTATCTCCTTGGTTATTTATGAATCCTAATAGAGATCTCTAATGGTATGTGTTTGCTTATTGATTCCGTTTTTGGGGATTTCTTGTGTGCATATTGAATTTGATCTTGAAATGGTTTCAATTTTATTTCTAGTACTATTTGGGATCATTACATGGAAATATTTTTTGGACTCAACTCTCAAGTGGCTTATGGCCATTGGTCAGTCGGAATTCAATATTAGACGATAACTGTTTGGCCGTATCTTGTAAGTCAGTTGTGAAGCATGTGCTGCTGTAGCAAATTGTAGGGAATTTGTAATGTTTTACTAGTGTACCACCACACTTGAGCTGGAGCAAGACAATTGCGAACCGACAGTTAAATCCTATGCATGCGTACTTCCAGAAAATGCTAGTTCTAATTTTGCAAGATTCCAATCTTACTAACCTTGGCTAATCGTAGATCAAACACTAGTTTGGCCTCTAATTTCAAGCTAATTTTGTAGGACAAATAAAGTAGAGATCGGGTTTAACATAAATTTCAGTGAAGGACATGACATGGTTAAGAGAATTTGTACTTCATTTAGAGGCCGTACATAGTAGTTGGTATCTAGACATATAATTGAAGTTGAAGATGATTGTCCTGATAATGTTATTCATACAAGTGAGTAGTCTCCTTAATTTTCTCCCTCATTGTTGCTGATATCTACAATTTCAACAACACTGCAAATATCCAGAATACGGGAACTTGATGCTCTTACACCTTTTTGTTGTTTGAACAAAACTAGATCGTTGGAAGGAGGTGAGTCTCTGCTAGAAAATGGACAATGTCAAATATATGATGAAACCGAAGATGTAACTTGGGAATGTTTAAATGCAATTGCTGACAAAGCAATGTAAAACATGTAATCATGGTATGCACTTACATGAACACAAAAAGAAACATTCTAACTGAAGACAAACAATTAAAACACTAAATAAAAAGGATATAAATTATACCTCCAGAGAAGCGTACACCATCAAGATTTACTTGTAGTGAAGAAGAAGGTTTGAAACTGGTAGGTGTAAAAGTAGAATTTGGACTCGTTTCACTTCTTGCCAAGTGCGCCTCATTAGCTGAATGGACTTTGCCATCCATATCCCTTCAAGTTACTTGGTTTTGCAAGGCTCTCAATGTTGCATTTTCTTCCTTCATTTTTAAAAGTCGTGCCTCCAACTCCGCAAACCTCTATCTTTCTTTAGCTTCCATCTTCTTAATTGCCTCCTCCAAGTGACAAATTCTTTCCTGCGCAGTCGTCTCACTATCAATTAAAACAATTCCTTCTTCAATTAAACCTTTGATTTGATCCTCCATTCCAATGTATTTGGTCCTATAGCCTTCACGGTCTTGATCAAAACCATTGGTGACTACCAGCAGCTTCTCCAATTCCGTTTCCTTCGGTCCCAGCTCTGCTGACAAACCTTCACACTTGATTTTATAAGCTTCCAATTTTTTTCCCAACTCGATTTCATGATTCCACGAGACGGTTCCCATTTCCATACACTTCCTTTTCATATCTTCAATTTTCTCAACATCTCTTTTCTTCCCCAACTTCAAACCCTCAACCTCTCTATTGATTTGCATGTAAGATTATTTCTACACCGTCAGAAATATCTCTTGGTTCCATATGAATAATCTAAGATAATCAAGACATTGCTAGACATGCATCTTAGGTTACTAAGGAGTTATTATCTTAAGTTTCAATAAAGATTTAATACCTTATTAACTCACCCTTGATGGAAGGTTGAGTATTAAAAGTTAAATGTTAAAAATCCTAGGAACTTGGTTCTTCATCTGCCTATAAATGGAATACAATACCCATCAATATTGTATTCAAGAATTAACAACTCATTACGTAAAAGGTGAAGAGGAAGAAACCAAGACCTCCACAAGGTATTATGTAGCAAGGTGATTCAAGGGCATTCTAGGAGTATTGCTTGGATTCAATATCAATGACATCGGCAGGTATATATTCTATACACATGTGATTGTCATGTAGTTCAAAGATCCTACATCATGAAATATAAAACTTACTCCCTCCGTCTCTAAAAGATAGGCAGGTTTGTATGTAAATTTACACACAAACCTGCCTATCTTTTAGAGACGGAGGGAGTATACTTGGCATCTAGAGAAAGGTTTTAGAACACATGATCGTCCATTATATAGTATGTTATATTATGTATATATGAATCCATCATCAAGTTTGTTGGATCTGTAATAACGATGTGTACGGATCATGATTTATTAGCATATATCTTATTCATTTTCCCGCTGCAGAAATTAGCATATTGATGTGATTCATGTTTGGCATGATGCATGTATAATGATGTTCTTTGATGTGATCCACGCATAAAGTAATTAAAATCATGTTTTTTTGTTTCATGCATATTGGCTACGTTTTAAAATATTCACTTTTGTATTTAAATTTGTAAAACCATAACTGTCTGTAGGTTTTAAAAACAAAACATGCTAACATATTTAATATTTTCTTTGATCCTGATAAAGATATAGGCTCACCTATAATGTTTGTTGTTTTGTTTGTATGCATGTTAGGCTTTGTTATATCAAACCCAAATCCTTAAGTAATGAGAATATGTTTTATATATATTTGTTTGTTAATGTTCTATCAAGGTTGCTAATGAAAACATGCCTAATACGGTCATAAGTTTCTTTTTTGAGATTAAGTTGACATTTGACTAAGACCATTATTGTTTGAGTTTGACCATAATATTGACTTTGATTGTTAACTTTGTTCATTGACTTTTTGCGTTGACAAATCTGTTGACTTCAGACTTTGACTGAACAAGTTCTTAATTGGATCTGGTTTAGACTTGATTAGGTTCAAATGTTATCTAATTTGAACATGTTTATCATAAAACTATTTTATGAATAAAGTATACCTATTATTATGCTTCCTCTTATAAAAATCATTTAAAAATAACGTATAATGATTTTTCGTAGAACAACTTTCGTTAAATGGACGAGAATATTTTATAAACTAGTATTGCATTATGGTATGGTTTATGAGAGAGTCAATTGTGCTATGTTTCTCACTCAACGTTGATTGTTTAATTATATAAAATTATTGTGCTTGTGTATATTATTTCGGACTCTTTAGCTATCACTACAGTGATATTAGAGTGTTTCAACTTAGCAATAATCATAATGTTATTGTAAGCAAAAATTCACCAAACCGTTAAGTTAGGGTTTCACAATTACCGAATATATGATAAGGACATTATTGTTAAGTTATTTATCAATCACCACATTGATGTCAAAATAACTTTTTGTCCATAATCATCAATCGTTAAATGGTTACACTACTGTTTTACTTAAATATATTAGAACAATTACCCACTGGTGATTTGAGTTCACATATTTAAGACAAAAACTGAAGGATATGATATTATTAATTAGATTATATATTATGGATCTGAATCGTTTAAGTGTGAATGAGCGTCTAGTGTCATTCTCTTTATTTTCTACTTTGAGTACCAATTTTGACCATATTTTCTAGACATAGAATAAAGATCATAATTAACTAAATGACACATGATTTTATGCTATTTAAGGGAAATTTTCTTGAACTAAACTCATTACCGGCCGGTTGAGTAAACCATTACGAATTTTCCATCGTTCATGTCAAATTATGTTCTATTATATCCAAAACTTGATTAGTACATCCTTTACAGAAATTTAAGCTTAATTGTTTATCTGGATAAATTTATATTTGTTAAAAATGATGTCCATATCGCCTATTTTAAACAACCTTCATCTTTATCAACCTTATAAATACTTATTTATCGTAATCCTTAAAGACGGTATCGAATCTAATTATAATTGCATTAAAGAGTGTTCTTCAACGAATATTCATTATTGAATCATTATTGCACAATGATTGATATTAGGTTACGAACGGTTCATCATGTTTGAATATTTTTAAATTAAGTTGTGTTGATGTTTTTTCACAATTTATATATGACATGCTTTCAAATAAATGTTTACTATTAATCTTTTAGGCTTACTCGTAATTGTTTACAATCGATTAAATGTTGATGTGGTATTTGCAATTGTACATGTTTGGTGCATTGTTTAATTATCACCACAATGGTACTGAAATCTTATGTTGTGAATGTGGTATATTTTGAGTCCCCTTAGTTTGGTTTTACGATTAGAACAAAACTGCTCACAAGTAGTTTTGGTTCACACGTTTAAACAAACATTAAGATTGTCTAAATAGTTCATGTGTGTGAAATAATAGCCACCCACGGGTGACTCCAATTCACAATGTGTCAGGATGAACATTAGATTAATATGAGTTTTTTTTAATACATTTTAGGATGAGATTCACCCATATGTGATTCCAGTTATCGTATTCAATAAACATAGTATTGTATCTTGAGAAGATAAAATATCCACAGATATTTTTTTATCTCGATTTGAGCCTTGATAAGACTTTACCCACAGGAAATTCTTATTGGAGGAATGAAACTACTGTAAGTATAATTGTTATGTATCTCTATTACAAATACTAGCTTTGTTCTTAAATTAATGATTATGATTATTTTGTAGACTTTTTATGGTTCAATTTTTGGTGGATGAATTGTTTTATCACCTGATGATTTTTCACATTATTGTGTACATCTATCAATTGCATAATAAATCTCAATCAGTGGATGTTCTCTTGGACATTCATTATTGAAATTGAGAGGTAATTATAGAGAAAGTGAAAATCATAAGTATGACAAAAGGTGGTGGATATTGTGAAAGATATTAAAAAAAAATAAAAAATCCTAAATCTTTTGCCTTGTATCTCCAAAAGTTTGGAATTGTTTCTCAATGCACAAAGACAATTTATCCTTGGCGTAGCGGTGTATAGCAAAAGGCGAAATCATACTTTTATGAAAATGGTTGGAAGCATGATGAGTCATGCATAATGGACACACATTTATAATTGTATACTCTTCGTACAACTGTATAATTTAAATAGTTTTCTGAGCAAAGCAGTTTAAAAACAAACACCTTTTGAACTGTATAAAGGATGGAAACCTAGTTTACACCACCATTAAGTTATGGTTATTCAGTTGGAGGTATGGGTTTACATTCCTAGATAATAGAAATTGGATCTGAAAACTATTATTGGTTCATTGGTTTTTCTGAATAATCCAAGGGGTATATATTAACGTTCTATCCATAATATGAGATTTATTGTTACTGAAAATGTAAATTCATTAGTGATCACGTAGTTTGTGGGAGCATATGGATATATGTTCTTAAGAAGTTAGGATAATGATCCATTTATATAAGACTTCAATAGATATTGTGAATCTTTTCATTGTCGAACTGTTGGATAATGAAGGATCACAAATTACTAATCGAATACTCCATAATAAAACTAATGCCAATAAAGAAATTGTACCACATGAACCAACATTAAGAAGATTCCAAAGAAATCGAAAGTTGTTCATGTTGTTTCAGTGATTTGCTTACAAGAATTTGATTTTGGTATGGGATGGTAAATATTCGATTTTCAGTTCATAAGTTATTATGTGTAATTCATCGTGACTTAAGAGTTATATCAAGTGAATGTGAAACTATCCTTATTAGTGTTAAACAATAAAGAAAATTTATGCGTGTTATCTTGAAGGCATTGCCTTATAAATACAAAAACACGTAGTCTACAAATTCAAGAAATCAAAATATGAAATTAAGCAAGCGTCCTTAAAATGGGATATCTAAAATTAAAAATAAAAAAACCATAAATGTTTTTTGGTTTTGGATGAAATTACTGTAGATTCATGCATATACCTCAAGATCAGTGAGAGAAATTCATACTCTTGGTCATATATGTTAAGACTACTTTCGAGTGGTGATCTTGGCTTTATGCATATCTCTATGTTTTTCGAAATAAAGGATGTCAATGAAGCTTACCATGTGATAGTAACATATCATGTGGATTATTAAAGCTCTCATATAAATTACATATCTAATATTCGAACAATTTTTGAGATAACAACATTCATAGAAAATTTTGTTTCATATTGGAAAGAAGATATAAAGTTAATCTTCATAATGTATTGTTGATATGTTAGCTAAATGCCTAAAGAATCGAAGAACAAATTATGGGAAAACCCATCAAGAATTTTGAGATACTTATGTGTTACAATTAGTTAGTAAACCCAACTAGAGTTAATTGGGTTTTCATACTTCAATTTTGGTGGATGCACAGATTCTATAAATAAAGAATCTATTAATACTAGTCACAATTGAGTTTGAATAATTATGACTGCGAGACTTAGAGACTTGAGGTTTGTCTCTACATTGCTGAAATTTATCGTCTTAACTTCGCAACATTAAAGCACGATATAATACAAGAGGAACAAAACACATGAACCTTGAGTATGTATACGTGAATTAAGCAATTCAGAAACAATAGTCGTTCATTTACCAATAAGCACAATTATATCCGCAGATGCATTTATGGAATAATTATTTTTTATGAACTCTTAAGAAAAGATTGATATCTTGGATCTGTAGGAGTAATTGTTATTGAATTCAGCTAATTTATGTGTCTATTTATGAACACTTATTGAGCTCTTATTAATGAAATTCTGAATATATTTCTATATCCATTTTTAGTATACGTTTATGTGAATGGATGAATGTTAACATAAATTGTTTTCTTTTGAAGACATCACTGGACCATTATGATACTCTTATTTAAGGCCTAGTTAAGTAAGTTATTCGTGTTGTGGTACATGGAAGGAAACATGTTGATAATAGGACAATTTGCAACCGCTATGACTCGCATGAGTAGTTTGCTTGATTAAGGTATTATGTTTAACCATTAAATTTTGTTCAGAAATTATGACCGCTTATGTTGTCTATGATTAACTATTAAATTGATTATCACATGGATCAGTGGAAGAATGTAAGATTATTTCTACACCGGTATAAATATCTCTTGGTTCCATATGAATAATCTAAGATAATCAAGATATTGCTAGACATGCATCTTAGGTTACTAAGGAGTTATTATCTTAAGTTTCAAAGGATTTAATACCTTATTAACTCTCCCTTGATGGAAGGTTGAGTATTAAAAGTTAATGTTAAAGGTGAAGAGGAACAAACCTATAAATGGAATACAATACCCATCAATATTGTATTCAAGAATTAAAAACTCATTAGGTAAAAGGTGAAGAGGAAGAAACCAAGACCTCCACAAGGTATTATGTAGCAAGGTGATTCACGGGAATTCTAGGAGGATTGTTTTGATTCAATATCAATGACATCGGCATGTAGATATTCTATACACATGTGATTGTCATGTAGTTCAAAGATCCTATATCATGAAATATAAAACTTATATTGCACACATTCCTTCTGTCTTTCACTTGTCTCCTTATCTAGAACCACAATCTTAGCTTTCAACTAATCACATCTAATCTTAACCAAGTCTCCTTGAACCTCCAATTCTAGAAACTCATTGTTTAGACCTTCAATTTCCCCATTTTCTGTTTCATTCTCATACTTCAAATCATCAATTTCCCAGTTGAGTTTAACATATTTTTGACATTTATCCCTTTGCTCATGCTCCAAAACGTCTGTATATCTTCTCCTCTTGTAGACTATTACATCGAAATCATATTTTGTTTCCTTCTCATCAAACCTTTTCTTGAGTTCTTCAAAACACTCCAGATACTTGTTAGCATAGCTCAGTGATATCCCATCAACTCCAGTATCTTCATTTCTTTAGGAAGTCGGGGTTCAATCCCATTTGCGTAAGAATATAAAAGTTTTAATAACATTGAAGATTTTAATTAAAAATAATACCTATCTAGAGGATACAATAGAATTAATCATATTTTAGAAATTCTCAAGAATACATCTGGTTGTGTCAAAAGGTCACCCCGAACAGCAAAGATAAAGAGTCAAATCTACAAATTTTCAACAATTTTTTGAGATTAATGTGATAATACCATTTTGAGATTAATGTGATAATACTATAATTAAGCTACAAACTAGTCCAAATCTTATAAAGCTTAGCATTAAGTAAAATACAATAAAATAAGATGCAATATAATTGAAACAAGAGAAAATTTGTATTGTATGTACCCTCCTAGATGAAATATTCATGCGCGGTATGTGACTATTCATTTCGTTCTTCAGTAACTAAAGTAACAATTACAATGGTAAGCCTAAAATGTTATTCTCGACTCAAGTGTAACATGTGCATACGCTGCTTGCCTATCTTTTACTCTTCTAGTAAAGTAGACTCGGTTCCCTAGGAACAAGGAAAGAGCAAGAATCTACCTAGATAGCTTGTCCATCCATCATGAGCTCTTTCTCTGCACCAAGGTTAGACTTTGGAGCCGGGAAGGTTAGAGAGACACATAAAAGATGCGCCGTGTCATTACTGAGTGCTGGTCAGAGAGGAACTGATCGTTGTTTTAAGTCCAGAGAAACTTAAAACAACGCAAAGAGAGCAAAGCTATACCAATTGAGCAAAAGATGCAAAACAAAAAAAATCCCAACTTGGGGATAGAAAATATGTACCGTAGACTTCTGGAACCGATTCAAGGTAACGAACATTTTTCTCACCAAAATTTATATTCAAGGAAATAAAGTATAAATTGTTGTATAAAGATGCTGATGTATCCCCATTTCTCATCTCACTCTTCTCGGAAAACGTACAGTGAGCGACTACTACAGATGAGTTGTTAATTTACATAGTTTCACCTCGAAATTCTCAAAATGGCTTTTTCTTCATCATCAAAATCACTAGAGAAGAAGATGAATTTGATGTCCAAAGAAAAACCCTTCAAATGTGTTGATGAGGATTCATCCTGTTCACTAACATGAAAAAGATTTAACGAAAATGAAGAATTTCAAGATCAAGAAAAATCTGAACAAGTAGAAGCAAAACATGTTACCCCTGAATATTATACTAAGGAGGCTGGTGGTTGTGGATCTTATTTTGTTTTTACTACAACTGAGATAGGTTATTCTTCTTCTTCTAATAAAGGGAAGATGAAACCAAAATCATAAAGGAAAGAAAAATAAATAATTGGAGGTTCTACTTCTTCATCCTCAGTACTAACATCAAAAGATGTAATGAAAATGATGATTTTGAAGATTCAATTAACTGGTGAGCTGGTGAAACTTCTAATGGGAATAAGAAACCAAAGCCCCGAACGAAAAGAAAAAAGTAAAAATAGCAACATCATCAACAACAAGAAAGAAAATAAGATACTCCTTCCTTCCCACTATTAGATGATATAGTTCAAGTTTGCACAATTCTTAAGGCAATGAAGGGCAAATAGTTTTTTTAAGTACTTTTTACAATTATACCCTTATGATAATAACTAATGAAATTTTTAAATGATTTATCTCTTAAACTACACCACTGATGTTCGCAAACTTCATACCATTGAAAAGCATTTAAAACATCTACGTAGCGAATATAAACATGCCTATCAAATTATGCATATTTCTTATACTTCTTATAATCAATTAAAAGGACAATTTTAGAAATATCTCCTTGTTTAGTGATATAGTCATGTATTATGGGACAAAATCTAAAAGTAATGGTACTGGGGGAGTACTATTCAATCAACATTACATCATCATCATCAACACTGGTTCTTCTAAGAAGTAATGAGGGTGATATTTTTGAAGTGGAAGAATCAGTTGCTCGTTGTCTCAAACAATCACACATATGATTGAGGATAGTTGTGCTGGAAATACAATTACATTATTCAATATTTCCACTGAGATTTTGAAGAAAGTAATTGATTTTCTTGAGAAACATGTTGAGAAAGACAGAGATGAGGATGACAAAGAAGAACTAAGAAAGTGGGATGAAAAATTTGTTGAGGAGTTGAAGAAAAGCCAGTATATGCTTTTTGAGATGATTCTTGCTACTAACTGTTCAATCGATGTAAGTTGTCAAACCTGTGCTGATATGATCAAAGGTAAAATACCCGAATGGATTAGAAAGTTTTTCAATATTGATAGACGCATTTATGTGTCTAATATAATCTCAATTATGTATATTGTTAGTGTTCGATTTTGTGCTTATTTTGCTATTTTATGTATTTGTAGGTGTTTTTGGATAAATAAGCTTTGGGGAAAATTGGCTCAAAAGTGGTATTTGCGTCGTGGGAGAAAATTACTATTCGGACTCTCATTTTGGATAAGGGTGACCAAATTACTAAAGGGTGACCAATGCTATTATTCGCACCCCGGAACCGGATAAGGGCACTCATCCTAGCTTTTGAAAATTCAAATTTGGCGGGAAAAGTTATTTTCACGCTGCATTTAGGGTTGGATAATTGAGGTCTTTGGGGAGATTCAACTCGAGATTTTTATGGTTTGGACTTCTCATAGCTAAACAGCACGGTACTTGTGTTTGGATCGACTACATATGGTCGGACAATCGGAATTCGTTAAACGGGGGAAAAAGTTTCCGGGATAGTTTGGTTGAAAGTTCGTGCCGATTGGAGAGAATATTGCGTTTGATTCTCGCCAGATCGAATACCGTATTTAGAAGAGTTTGACAAATTTAGAAGACGCGTAAGAGAAAAGAAAGGAATAAAAAGCCGTAACTTGCCGTGAAGAAAAGGAGGAGAATCGAGATTTCTTGGGTTTTTTACCGACCCCCGAGGTGTATATAAGAGCCGCTACGAGTCCAGCCAGAGGGGGTCGAGACTTTGGGGACCTAAGGGAGGTTGCGGAGGAAGAACTGAGGTTGCAGAATTTTCTCTCTGGTGTATATCTCGGAGAAGAAGAAGGGTCAAGAACATAAGACGCTCACCTAATCAAGCCGCAGAAAACTATCTCCCATTAAACAGCGGAACACTTGTATCGTTTGGCAAGTGAGACTTATTCTTACAGAAATCTGTTTGTAACGCCTTTTCAAAGCGGTGCAACCGTCTAAGTCATTAGTTTTCTCTTGTTTTTCACCTATTTGAGCTATGAACTATTATTTTGAGCACGTGAATAATATGAGGAGCTAAACCCCAACACCGGGACGATGGAGGAAGCCATTTTTTCATGCGTGTGGTAATTCTATTAATTCTTTTATGACTTATTGCATTGATTTTTAATCGTATCTTATGATTTTTATTGAATGATTGTGATTTCAATTGATGGGTCATGCTTTCTTAAGTGTTTTGATGTCTCATGCTTTAGATATACAGTCATTACTTTCAAAATCTACTTTCGGGCAATGAATTAGAGTCAATAAATTTGAGCTATAAATGTCTAAGAACTATTAGTTGAACCACATGAATGTAAGAATGGGTGGGAATCCCCGAGTCTCGATAATCTCTCGATATCGTGACAATTTGTGTATATATTTTCTTTGTTTTTAGTTTTAAATCTGAAATTAAATCTTTACAAGTCTGAGTTGAACGAACTTTCTTACCACTTTACTACAACTTGTTAAAATCACATCAATTTTTGGCGCCGTTGCCGGGGACTTGTTTTTAGGGTTTTAGATTTGTTTTTTTTTTTTTTTTTTTTTTTTCACTTTTTTTTCATCTCAATCACAGGTGATCGCAAAGCTATCGCCATTTAAATTTGAACCGTAATAATATCGTTTATAAGGCGTACTTATTTCTCCGTAATTCACACCTTTATTAATGTACTGTTGTAACGCCATTGAAGCGTTGCGAATCGTCCTTTTTATTAGTTTACTCTTGTTTTTCACCTAAAAAAAAAAAAAAAAAAAAAAAAAAAAAAAAGTTGAAAAAAAAAAAAAGTGAAAAAGAAAGTTGAAAAAAAAAAAAGTGAAAAAGAAAAAAAAAATAGTATTATGAAAAAAAAAAAAAAAAAAAAAAAAAGAGACCGGACCATCGACCAACCTAATAAATTCAATAAAGTCGACCCACTGGAACCCTTGTATATGCCGTTGTGTTGACCTAGAGTTAAGTTTATCGACCACTTTGGTTCCCTTGTATATGCCAAAGTGTGTTGATATTAGTCGACTAGTATCTCCAGTCCATTAAGATAGGTTCATTTGCCGGAGGCCTTCAAACAAGAATATGGGAAACATCGATCACTTAGTAAACATCAAAACCATCTATGTTTTTCTCTATATCCATCTTCTTGATCTATCCATGTGATTAGTTTTGACTCAGGGTATTGATGTCCATAGTGTGACTATCTCGAGTAGAGCTTTGTGACTTATATATGAATTTTAGTATGCTTGAGTGCAAACTCGTGTACAAAGAATTGGAATTTCCTGCATCGGGGTACTTTCTCCTCCTAGTCAATAAGTATGCCAACCAAGGAGATTTTTTAGTGCCTTACAAGGTTCTCGCGTAGATACCTAAGGTCCGGAGTAAAGGTTTTGTGGGTACACCTGGGTAAACCCTCCCGAGACTATAACTCGGCCACTAGGGCCACCTAGGGGTTTAAAGGCTTATTGCATCGCTAAATGCACCGACGATGCCTGCGACAGGTGAGTTAGGATTTTATTTTCTTTTTTTGATTTGCTCTGGACTAGCAAAATAATAAGTTTAAGGGGTATTTGATAAACACATTTTTGTGTCTGATTTAATCTCAATTGTATATTTTGTTAGTGCTCGATTTTTGTATTTATTATGACTTTTTGTGTCTTTGTAGGTGTTTTTGGAGAAATAAACATGTGCTATTAATTTGGCTAGAAAAAGTGGTATTTGCACTCGTGGGAGAAAATTACTATTCGGACACTCAATATGGATAAGGGTGGTACACACTTGATAAGGGGTAGCCCACCGTTATTTGCACCCTTAAGGAACTGCTATAGACACACCCGAAGCTGGATAAGGGGCACTTATCTTCAACAATTCAAAAATCGAAAAAGGGAAAAATGTTACACAGACGGGAGGCAGTTAGGGTTGAGATTTTTGAGCAATCCATAATGAGACTAAAGAGGGCCGAGATTGATTAGGCTTGCTCCTTAGACCTAAACAGCTAGGTATAGGCGCTGGAATGGACCCAAATTGGCTAGATACGCCGGGAGAAGAAAACAGAGGTGTAGAGAGTTAACGGCCGCTGCGAACTTCTGGATTTGGTTTCGTATGAGATTTAATCGGATTTAGTCGTCAGAGTTGATTGAATTAAACCTGTTTTGATAAAACAGACTGGTAAGTCCCTTAGAATCGAAAATATGAGGCCTGGGCACGACGAGTTTGGACAAAACAGGAGGTGCATTATCTCGGGTATGGTTTGGCTATTTCTGGAAGATTACGTAGAATAATAGGAAAGTATATCTTTCCTGTGATTCAGATATATCTTGGAGAGAGTTGGGTGAATATTTGATAGCCAATAGAAGCCGTGTAAAGGAGAAGAATAAAAAGAAATTCCGTGACTTTGCCGTGAAGGAAAAAAGAAGATATATGAAGATTTCTCGGGATTTAATAGCCCTGTTATGTATATAAAGGCGAGGGAGAAGTTACAGAGAGGTGTCGAGACTTTGGGGGACCGAACTGAAAGGCAGAGAGGAGAAGTAATCGTAGCCGGGCAGAATTGTTGTCTAACCAGCGCAAGAACCCTAGAACACGAAGAACATTGGCCTTACGGGAACAGTCATCGCTATCGTTATTAACAATGCCAAACCCAATATCGTTTATAAGGCGATTTATTTCTCCGAAACAGTTCACACCTATTGTAACACCTGTTTGTAACGCCATTGAAGGCCATAATCACCCCAGCTTTATTAGTTTACTCTTGTTTTTCACCTATTTGAGCTATGAACAATTATTTTGAGCACGTGAATAATATGAGGAGCTAAACCCCAACACTTTACAGACAATGGAGGAAGCCATTCTTACGCATGTGGTAATTCTAATTAATTCTTTGATGACTTTTGCACTATTCTAAATTGATTTATGATTTTTCTTGATTATTTGTGATTTTGTCTGGATGGTGTATGCTTAGTCTAAGAACTTTTGATGCATCATGCTTATGATTTACATCTAATACTTTATAAAATCTATTTTTGGCAAAGAAAGAGTCAATATCTTATAAGTTATAATTGTCTAGAATTAATAGTTGAACCACATGAATATAAGAATTGGTGAAATCCCGAGTCTCGCTACGATATTTTGTGACAATCTTGTGTAAATATTTTTTTATTTTTAGTATTTTCTTAAATCGAGTCTTTACAAGTCTGAGTGAACGACAACCTTACTACCACTTTACTACAACTTTCAAAATCATATCAATTTTTGATTTGTTTTGTTTTAGGTTTCTTTTTCTTTTTATTATTTTTTGTTCTTTTTTACGCGTTTTATATTTTTCGATTCTTTTCGGATTTGGAGTGAAGCTACAAGGAAAGAAAAAAGGGCTATAAAAGGAAAGCATCGTCAAAAGAAGGAAATAAAAAAGGAGTCCAAGGCGTGAAGATTTTGTACATATTTATTTTATTTCTTTTTATTTTTAGAAACCTTTAAATAGGGTTGTATTTTTGTAATTTTTTTTTTATTTTTGGACACTTTTTGGACTTTATTTTTGGACTTGGACATTATTTTTTAAAACCCTAAGGAAGGGTTAAAAGTTAAATATAAACTGCTTTTGGGAAGGACGAGGGCATTAAATCTTGTCCCTAGGCCCCTCAGGTTCACACTTGACTTACTCCAGCAGTGCCAGCCGACTTCAACGGTTCATCGCCCGTCTGGGTACGGGAGGTAAGACTCTATCCACCCACGAATCACTGTAAGGTTTTATTTTGTGTGACAACTCACACCCTCACATTAGAATGTCGAACCGGTATAATAATAACCAATACAACGATTATCCGATCGAGTTTCAAAATGGACGTTACTACTTTGACCATAGTGTGAATAGTGGTTGGGAACATCACTTCTTTTCAAGTTATGGTCCATACCATGGTGAGCCCAATTACTATCCATATTCCCACCGGCACATACGCAGCAAAATTCCTCTACTAGAGTCAACACGTAAGTTAATGAGGCGACACGTAAGTTAGGTAAATGAATAACTTAGTTTTGGACGAAAAGGAATGAAACATGTGAACCTTCTTTCCTAGATAAAATCGAGAAGTCATGTGAGTCGACTTAAAAATGTTGTTAGAGGCCCGTGGAAAGAAATGCTCAAGATAGTTTTAATTTCCAATATAGTGTTTCCAATAGTACCTTTGAAGATGAGGATAGTTATTTGCATAATCAAGATGACGAGGTTAGAATTGGTAACACTACTTTAGATGAGGTTAAGATCATTTCCATGTTATTATAATGATGATTATGATGAGGATAGTGTTTGATGAAGAATTTGAAATAAATAGGCATAGTGATCAGAATTTGTTACTCCAATTGAGCTTTACAATGATAATATTATTTCTAGTTCAATTCCAAATAATTTTAATAATTATTCACCTATTCAAAAGGACGAGGATTTGACTAGAGATACCACCGTTTTAGACGATGTAGTATTCCCTTATGATTACTGGGCGATGATAGTTTTGAGGAACGAAGTTTCTTATGAGAATATTGTTTTAGAGTCTAGCGATTTAGAAACATTAGTCTTAGACAAAAAAAATGAACTCGTAGAGATGAGTGAGGATGAACCCGACTTAGAAGAATCAATTGACCATTTTCAGGAATCGGGATGACCTTGAAATTAGGGAAGTTGTGACTAGTCTTTCTAGAGACACCGAAAACTCTAAGTTTGGGGTGATTATCATTCTCCATGTGCCTTAACTCTTAGAAAGGTCCTCACTTGGGACTTGACATATGTGCCTCAACCATTTTAAAATATTATCTTCATACACGTTTTCTGAACCTAGTGATGTCCATAAGGAAGTTCAGTTGTTAGAAACCCATCCTCTGGTTGATGTGGTTAGCTGGGCTATGATACCCAGTTGATTTTGTTTTCCCACCAAATATTTTTCAAATAATTGTGGGAATGTATGAGTTTAAAATGTGTCAA
Source organism: Papaver armeniacum (assembly GCA_023531295.1). Classification (NCBI taxonomy): domain Eukaryota; kingdom Viridiplantae; phylum Streptophyta; class Magnoliopsida; order Ranunculales; family Papaveraceae; genus Papaver; species Papaver armeniacum. The sequence continues at coordinate 619,165 of JAJJWW010005764.1, read as the reverse complement.
TTATTAAGTTCTGAGACCAAACCTAATTATTTTAGGAGAATAGAAATGACACATTTGCTTAAGATTGACCGCCAGTTTCATCGTGGTCAATTGTGTGAGTCAAAACTGATTGACTTTAAGGATCCGATTATTTAGGTTATTATTATGTGCTTCTAAGTTTTTACTTGAGTATTTTCGACTCTAATACCTGAACCGGATCTTAGCTTCGAGGAAATCCAACCCATGAAAATATTTTATCTCGACCAGGTTATAGAGCTCGAACACGAACCACAACTAGATATAGTTGTCTTAAACAGAAACTAGACAAGGGTGTGCTTTATTTGTTAATTTTCTTGGCAAATTTGAGATTCCTTTTATCTTGTGATAGCTCTATTTGGTTTTGATGACCCACAGATATTTCGGCTATTACTTTATGATTTTATGAGGTGACTAATCCGTTCTTAGTCCTGTTTGAAGACGTTAAACTTAGCACTTCTTGGGAGGTAACCCAATATTCATGCGACACGGTAATATCTTTCCTTAACTCTTTTACTTCAAATGGTATGATTTCTCCTTGTTCATGCTTTTAATTTTATCTTTAGAACATTGAGGACAATGTTAGATTTAAGTTTGGGGTATGGGAGAAACTTTTAGTTGCATTGATAAACTCCGTGAAAGCCTAGAAATTTATGCTTATTAAGGATGGCACTAACCAATCTAAGTGGATGGAAGCATTTTGGTTGTAGGAGTTGAGGAACCAATCCGATTAGATGGCAACATCTAAAGAGTCTATTCATAAAAGCACGCTCTCGGGTGTTAGAAATAACATGATAGTTTCACCAATCTCGTTGAGTCCTTTTCACTTGTTTTTATTTTTATTTTGTTTTTAAACTATGTTTCTCTAAGTGATTAGGTGGGGCCCACGAATCAAGTTATTACCGATGCTAGGGTGAAATAGAGTGATTGAGATACCAAAAAAAGAAAAAAAAAAAAAAAAAAAAGTTGAGAAAAAAAAGTTGAAAAAAAAAGTTGAAAAAAAGTGAAAAAGAAAAAAAAAAAAAAAAAAAGAGACCGGACCATCGACCAACCTAATAAATTCAATAAAGTCGACCACCTGGAACCCTTGTATATGCCGATTGTGTTGACCTAGAGTTAAGTTTATCGACCACCTGTTTCCTTTGTATATGCCAGTGTGTTGATATTAGTCGAACTAGTATCTCACCATTAAGATAGGTTCATTTCCATGAGACCTTCCAGATGATATGGAGAAACATCGATCACTTAGTAAACATCAAAACCATCTATGTTTTTCTCTATATCCATCTTCTTGATCTATCCATGTGATTAGTTTTGACTCCGGTATTGATGTCCATAAATGTGACTATCCTGAGTAGAGCTTTGTGACTTATATATGAATTTTAGTATGCTTGAGTGCAAACTCGTGTACAACAATTGGAATTTCGCATCGGGGTACTTCCTCCCGTAGTCAATAAATAAGTATGCCAACCAAGGAGATTTTAGTGCCTTCCAAGGTTTTGCGTAGATAGTTAGGGTCTGCTGGTAAAGGTTTTGTGGGTACACCTCGAGTAAACCCTCCGGAGACTATAACTCGCCACTAGGGCCACCTAGGGGTTTAAAGGCTTATTGCATACGCTAAATGCAATCGACGATGCTCGCGATAGTGAGTTAGGATTTTATTTATTTCGATTTATGGGACTAGCAAATAATAAGTTTGGGGGTATTTGATACACGCATTTATGTGTCTAATATAATCTCAATTATGTATATTGTTAGTGTTCGATTTTGTGCTTATTTTTGCTATTTTATGTATTTGTAGGTGTTTTTGGATAAATAAGCTTTTATGGGAAAATTGGCTCGAAAAGTGGTATTTGCGCTCGTGGGAGAAAATTACTATTCGGACTCTCATTTTGGATAAGGGGTGACCAAATTACTAAGGGGTGACCAATTGCTATTCGCACCCCGGGACTGGATAAGGGGCACTCATCCCCTAGCTTTTGAAAATTCAAATTTGGCGGGAAAAGTTATTTTCACGCTGCAGATTTAGGGTTGGATAATTGGAGGTCTTTCGGGAGATTCAACTCGAGATTTTTATGGGTGGACTTCTCATAGCTAAACAAAAACTGTACTTGTGTTTGGATCGACTACATATGGGTCGGACGATCGGGAATTACGTTAAACGGGGAAAAGAAAGTTTCCTGGGATAGTTTGGTTGAAAGTTACGTGCCGTTGGAGAGAATATTGCGTTTTGATTAGCCGGGATCGAATACCGTATTTAGAAGAGTTTTGGCAAATTTAGAAGACGCGTAAGAGAAAAAGAAAGGAATAAAAGCCGTAACTTGGCCGTGAAGAAAAGGGAGGAGAATCGAGGATTTCTTGGGTTTTTACCGACCCGAGGTGTATATAAGAGCCGCTACGAGTCCAACAAAGGGGGTCGAGACTTTGGGGACCTAAGGAGGTTGCGGAGGAAGAACCGGAGGTTGCAGAGGAATTTTCTCTGTGGTGTATATCTCTATGAGAAGAAGAAGAATTTGAAGAACATAAGACGCTCACCTAGCCATCGCAGTAAAACTATCATTATAAACAACGCTAGAACACTTGTATCGTTTATAAGGCGAGACTTATTCTTCAGAACATTCTTTTGTAACGCCTTTTCGGCGTGTAAAAGCTATCTCGAAAGCATTAGTTTTCTCTTGTTTTCACCTATTTGAGCTATGAACTATTATTTTGAGCACGTGAATAATATGAGAGCTAAACCCCAACAGGGACAATGGAGGAAGCCATTTTTCATGCGTGTGGTAATTCTATTAATTCTTTTATGACTTATTGCATTGATTTTTAATCGTATCTTATGATTTTTATTGAATGATTGTGATTTCAATTGATGGGTCATGCTTTCTTAAGTGTTTTGATGTCTCATGCTTTAGATATACAGTCATTACTTTCAAAATATACTTTCGGCAATGAATTAGAGTCAATAAATTTGAGTTATAAATGTCTAAGAACTATTAGTTGAACCACATGAATGTAAGAATGGGTGGAATCCTGAGTCTCAGTAATCTCTCGATATCGTGACAAATTTGTGTATATATTTTCTTTGTTTTTAGTTTTAAATCTGAAATTAAATCTTTACAAGTCTGAGTTGAACGAACTTTCTTACCACTTTACTACAACTTGTTAAAATCACATCAAATATCAAGAATGATTTTACTCCTGAAGAAGAAGTTAGAAGAGAGAATCAGTGGGCATTTGAGTAGTGATTTCCTACAAGAAAAGTAGAGGTTTAGGGGTTCCTTTCGCCATTTGACTTCCAGAAATTACTGAATCTTAGTGAGATTCTGGGTTTTAATAGGACATTTTGGTTGTGAGAAAGAAATTGTTGAGGAAAATTTTGCTAGAATTTCATCAGTAAGTAGTAGAGATTAAGGGGTTTTGGGATATAAATTTCTAGTTACACTAGTACTATTTCGGTGCTTATTGAGTTATCTCTTTATTAACTTATGAAATTTTAATAAAGATCTCTAATGAAATTGTTGTTTTAATGATGGGTTTGCTTATTGATTATGTTTATAGGGAATTTCTTGTGGTTATGTTGAATTTGATCTTTAAATTATTTTTCCCTTCAATGTTATGCCATCTAGAGTTAAGTAAGATTATAAAACAGAGGATTTATGGCTTTTACCTGAAAATTGTTGGGAGGACATATTTGTAAGTCTCAAAGGTGTGAGTATCTGACTTATTGGCCAGTCAGAGTCCAAGATTAGATGATCGCTTGGCTGCAAGTCAGTTTTGAAGCTTGAGCTACGAACTTTCGAACTGCCAACAGGCTCTTAAAGTCACTGTATATCTACAAAATGCTAGTTTTTGTTTAGCAGATTCCGACTAGTCTTAGAATGATTTTCTTTTTGAAAACCCTTACCAACCTTGACTGAATGTTAATATGGGATTAAAGAAAGTCCAACGTTGGCCTCTTATTTTAGGCTAAATTTGCAGGACAACATACCATTTTACATTATTTGGGAAATTGAAGTTTGGAAAATCTACAAAACAGTCCTACAATTAGGACCCGATTTACAAAATGGTCACACTGCTACAAACAATTAACAAAATATTCAAACTTCCGTTATTTGTTCAGTTAAGTCAGGTGGTCCTACCAAGTCAGAGTTAAATAGACGGGTACTATTACAAGCCTGTCCTTAACCTAACTACACTTGATCTGTAGCCGTATATCTTGTGAATATTATTCTCAAGGAACATCTAGACGGACAGGAGTAGTCAGGAAAAAAACACGATCTATAATGGTTAGGGTTCTCATTTCCTATTCATTTCTTTCAACAACTTCTCTTTGTCCGTCTCCATTATCAAATCTCTGCAAAAATGGCGGTTCACTAAAGAACGAGAAATTGAGTGAAAGAAATCGCAAGGGCCAATTACAGAATGGTCATACTTTTTGTAATTCGGTCACAAAATGATCATATTTTTGTAATTCATTTACAAAATGGTCTTTTTCCATCCGATTTAACGCTTTTGAATAAAGCGGTGTTATCTTTTCCGGAAATACCCTCCCTCAAAATACCCTTCCTACTTAACTAATTGATAGAAGTGGTGGTGATGAAGCGGTGGTGGTGGTGGTGGAATCTTAAGAATCTCTGCTAAACCCCGAAGAGGAAGCGGTGAACCCTTTGGGTGAATGCGGTGTAACGATCCTGAATGCGGTGTAACGAACCTGAATGCGATTTTACGATCCTGAATACGGTGTAACGATATGTAAGCGGCACCACCACCACCTACAAATAGCACCACCTTCAAAAAATTATAATGAAAGCAAAAGTTAAAATTGTGTATGGAGGGATAAATATGAAGGACACATAGGTAATTTTATTAACATATTTAACTGTGAGTCACCACTTAACTCTCTTTCTAATGGAAGTATGATCATTTTGTTAATAGTTTGTAACAGTAGGATGCTTTTGTGAATCGGGTACTAATACTAGGACTGTTTTGTACATTTTCCAAATCGCAAACATATTTTATAAGATTGCATAGTTCGTCGGTATGGTTTTTTAATATTCATATGGTGTTTTTGTGAAGATTTTGGAGCACAGACAGATTTGTTTGGTTAATGAATATGGTGGTTTTCTTACAAGAGATTAACACAATGTTCGGAAACATAATGAGGTTAGTTTTTCTTGACCCAAATTGTGATTTTCATATTATTCTATGAAACCCTAATTTTAAGTTTTTAGGAATTTTTTCATAAACCCTAATTAGGGACAATCAGGGATTTTATCTGTACGGTAGATGATTTTGTTACTAATTGGTTGTTTAATTGCCAATATTAAGGATGTGATATCTAATTTTTTCATAAATCCTAATTAGAGAAAATCAGGGATTTTATCTGTACGGTTGATGTTTTTGTTACAAATTGAATGTCTAATTGTCTAATTGTACGAGTCTGATAGATTATTGTGTTATGAATTATAGGAATTGGATGAACGGGTTAGAAATGGAAGTTAGGGTTTGAATATGGTGCTAGCTGTAGATGGGAAAAATGTGGTGAGAGAGATGGGTTGTTCATCGAAAAAGGAATTTGAGAAGGAGACGGGTCTGGTAGTGTTCATGAGAGGGGTTGCTGTTGAAGCTGTATGTGGAGAAATTACAGAGAAACAATGGGTCTTGGGGTTCTCTGGTGGTTGTGCTACACAATGGTTTATGAATCTGGTGATGGGGATGGAGTTGCAATACATCTGAAGGTAAAGCCAAAATGAATGGGATCTGTATAGGGTTTGATGGAATTGATTTGATGTTGTTGTTGGTGATTGAAATAAGAGAGAAGATGAACTGAAATACTGAAGCTGGTGGTGTTAATGTGGTTGGAGGTGGCGATGTTCTTTGAGCTATTGAAGCACACTAGTGATAGAAAGGGCAGGTTTTGGTGGTTGGAGTTATGATAGATTCAAATGGTCCTATTGAGTCAGTTGAATTCGGGGACAAAGATGGTTGTTGTGTGGTGTTTGATGCAGAAACTAAGATGGTGGTGTCGTGTAGATGCAATTGCAGGAGATGGAGTTGAGGTGTGGACTGAAGTGAATGTAATAGAGAAAATGACTGCAACGGATGAATGAGTATGAAGACTAGATGTATGTTTAGGATTGGAGCTAGCTATAAGCTAATGGGTTGAAGGAAGTTGCAACGGTGCAGTTTAAATGAATTGATTGAATTGCAGGAGATGTGCTGAGATGAACCAGGTAATGATGCTAGTAGGTTCAGACAAGGTGTTTGAGTATTCCGTATGTGGTGTGTGCGGAGATGCGGATGAGTGCGACTGTAATGCAATGGTGGCTATGAGCCGAGAACAACCGAAATTTGTTGAGTTAGTTGAGTGAGCGGAGTTGCGGTTCTCGGGTGATTGCATATGAGGTTCTCTGCAATTGAAGATAATGTTCTTTGGAAGAGAAGTCGTTGTTGATGTCTAATTGTGTACTGCGATTTGTGATTATGGTGGAGTTATTGCAGCTTCAATTTTAGATGTTTGCTGGTGGTAATGTGTGTTTGGTGTTGCAATGGTTTGGCAGGTGTCGCATTACATGGAAGGAAGTTGCAGGATGAAGCTCTATTATGGTGCGACATTAGGCATAGGTCGGGCAAATGGATCAAGGCTTGGCAATCAGACTAGTCATCCTACCAATTTCCAGGCCACAAATTTGTCTCCACGTGTCCAGGTCACCACGTGTATGAGTTACCACATCAGCGAGTTACCACGTCGGCGAAGTTTAAGGTGAGATGGGTTGATTTGGGGTTAAATATTTTGAGTTAGGATTTTGGGTATTTTGGAGAAGATTAACATCGTTTTTTCCCCCACTGTTATGTCGGCCAAAGTATGACCATTTTGTAAACCAAAAACAAAAGTATGACTATTTTGTAAACCAATTAAAAAAAGTAGAACCATTTTGTAATTGGCCCTTGAAGTTTTTTCAAATTGACTAAATGTGTACTACTTCATGTGTTAAAACTCATTAGCAAAGAATTAGAATGACACATTTTGAACAGTACCCCAGCTCCGATTATGCTTGGTATAAAGAATGAGAATCTACTGCTTTGTCATGGTACATGCGGCCTTATTATTCCCCCAAATGTGGGTTTTATTGGACAAGAAGCATTGACATTTGCCTGAATGTGAGGAACCGCAATAAAGAATTTGAACCTGAGGTGAACGAGCATGCAACCTTCTGATCTGGTATTGAAAAAACACTAGTTTTGACCTCTAATTTCAGGATTTTGTTGGACAAATAGGATGAATTTGCCTGAATGCAAAGGACGAAAAAAAAAGGAAAAAAAAATGAACCTGACGTGAATCGAACACGCAACCTTCTGATCTGGAGTCAGACGCGCTACCATTGCGCCACAGATCCAATTGATGCCTTTTCATTCATGTAACCTTTCTCGGTCAATAAACATTTGGACGTTAGCTTCAGAAAGGGAGGCACTCGAGGCAGAGGTACAAGGTAATTTTGGTTTGACACGAGACCCATTGTCACTCAGGTGGCTAGCCTTATTTGGGCACCAATTGTGTGTGTTCCGCATGAGCTTAGAGGTGAATGAGGTCCTGCACATGGACTTGTTTTTGAAATGTGAAATACTAGAAATTTAAGGATCGGAAAAGCTCATGCCAAAACACCAGCACATTCACTGTGGACTTTTGAAACCGGTTCAAGCTCCAAAAGTAAAAACGATTTTTGATTCCGGGTTACTTTTTTCCCAACAAAAACTTGCTATTCAAGGAAATAAGGGGACAAACCCTGCAAAAGCCTATATAAAAAACAGAAGGATACCGTCTCATTTCACATTCATTTCACCTCAGAAATCCTGTTAGGTTGTTGTGAGGCTACTTTGAGCTCTTAATTTCTAGGGTTTAACCTTTCAATAATCTTAACAATGGCTTCATCTTCTTCAACACCAGAATCACTAGATGCAGAGAAAATGATGAACAATTTGAAGTTGAAAGATCAAGTTGAAGAATATTCTGTAACTGAGGGTGGTGATTCATCTTCACTAACATCAAAAGAAGAAGAAGATGTAACGGAAATCAAGAATTTGAAGATTCAAGAAACAGAAGAAGAACAAGTATCAGTACTTGTTACCCCTGAATCTGATACTCATGATGAAGCTGCTGGATCTTCTTTTGTTTCTTCAAAGGGGAAACCAAAATCAGCGGAGATTCTAAGAATCTATGAGGGTGATACTTTTGAAGTTGAAGAATCAACCGCAATGTTATCTCAAAAAATCAAACATATGATTGAAGATTGTGGTACTGGAAATGAGATTCCATTAACTAATGGTATTTCAATTGAGATTTTGAAGAGAGTTTTTGAGTTTCTTGAGAAACATGCTGAGATAGAAGATTTAGATGAGGATGAGAAACAAGAACTGAAAAATTGGGATGAAAAATTTGTTGAGGAGTTGAAAGATGACAAGGGATTTCTGTTTGGGATGATGGTTGCTGCTTATTTCTTGGATGCTAAGTTTTTGTTGGAGGTAACTTGTAAAACCTGTGCTGATATAATCAAAGACAAATCAGTTGAATGGGTTAGAGAGTTTTTCGGTATCGTGAATGATTTTACTCCTGAAGAAGAAGCAGCAATCAGAGCAGAGAATGCTTGGGCGTTTGAGGATTTGAAGGATGATCTCTGTTAAGAATTTACTCCTGTCAAAATGTGTCAATTGATTTTACTCCGGGTACTACTTCCATATCTCTGTTAATCTGTCAATTGATTTCAGGAATTTGGTAACTCTTAGTTATATTTTGGGTTTTTAGTAGGACATTTTGTAGTGAAAACAGTTGAGGAAAATTACACTACTACTTTAGATTTATCAGTGCTAATGCTTAATTGAGTCACCTCCTTCTTTAGTTTATGAACTTCTGATATAAATCTCTTATGATATTGTTGCTTTAATGATGGGATTCTTTTTTTTTTTGGGGAATTTCTTGTATCCATAAAATGCTTTTGCCCCTTTTCAATTTGATAGTACTATTTGGAGTTCAGTAAGTTGCTAAGCCTAAAATAGAACAACTCTATTGCTCGTAAATTGTTATGATGAAATATTGTAGGTATCCAGTGACTTATGGCCAGTCGGAGTTGTAGATTATTTAGATCATATGTTTGGCTGTGTAATTCAGTTTTGAAGCCTGAGGTGCTGCTGCACACCAAGTTGTAGTGAATGTGTAATGTGTTTCCATTGTATACCCAAACGAACAGTCCATTAATGTAAACAACAATCTGCTGGAGCATGTCGTATATGATGCGCAGCCAAATTCAGGTGTAAGCTAACACTTACAGGGTTAGCTTTATAATTAGCTGTCCAGGGACACTCTTATACATTGATTCTTCCCATTCTTAATTTGCCATCACTACCTGCCTGACTACCTTGGGGTTTCATGATCAATTGAGATCAATTTCCCATCTTAAAGATCAGTTGAGATTTAGGGGTTTCTCTGTTGATTTGTCAATTGATTAGAAGGGCTAAATCTTAGTGGGATTTTGGGGTTTAATAGGATATTTTGGTAGTAACAAGAAGTGCTTTGGTGAGGAAAATTATGCCACACTTTCAACAGTTCTGTAGGTCAACACTTTCTACAAGAAGTGTCTTCAAGATATTGATTTCTAGTTACAGTACTACTTTAGATTTATTAGTGCTAAGGCTTGTTGGTTCAGTACTACTAATGAACTTTTGACATAACTCTCGAATGATGTCGTTGATTTAATGATGGGGTTTGCTTATCTTTTTTGGGGATTGTCTTGAAAATTTGATCTTAAAATGTTGGGTCAGTAAAGATTTGTAAAACAGAGCAATTACGGGTCTGTTGGGATGAATATTTTGTGGTCTCGAATGAATTTTGGGTTAAATAAACACTAGTTTTGGCCTCTAATTTCAGGCTAACGTTGCTGGACAAATAGGGATCAGGTTTCAGATAGATTGAGTTTAGGCTAGTTTTAAAACAAGCAAGCAAAAATGCAAAAATGAACCTGAACCTGAACCTGACGTGAATCGAACACGCAACCTTCTGATCTGGAGTCAGACGCGCTACCATTGCGCCACAGATCCTGTTGGTGTTGAGTTCTTCTAACGTACTATTATCTAATCTCTCATTACATAAAAGATCCAAAAACAGATGATGTTTCTGAAGGTATTTTGACAAAACTTAAAAACATTCAAAGGGAGACGGGACACAAGGAGTTACGTGAGCATTATAATGCAACGGAGATGTTATCTTCAAGTTAAGTGGCCTGTCTAGAACTCACTCCAAGAGAAGGAATAGAGCTCTCTGCCATAAGTCTTGCTTACATAATCTTAATTAAGGCCTTCCCAAGGTCGATGCATACACATTTTCATTTAAGTGGCTTACCACATGTGAGTGCTAGCTCTGCCAATTACCGTGTATTTTTATGGTAAAACAAGAACCAAAGCCAATACAGGTGATGCAAAAACAACACCACATTGAACAAAAGAAAGAAAACCTGTACGTGGACTTCTTAAACGATTTGTTCACGCTCAAAAAGCAAAACGATTTTGATTCCGAGTTACTTTTGTCCTAAAAAAACTTGCTATTCAAGGTAATAACACAAACCCTGCAAAAGGCTGTATAAAATACAGAAGTATACTGTCTCACTTCATCATTTCACCTCAGAAAACCTGTTGGGTTCTTGAGAGGCTACTGTTGTCTGTCGAGCTCTTAATTAGTTTCTAGGGTATCACCTTCAAATCTCAACAATGGCTTCATCTTCTTCAACACCAGAATCAATAGATGTAGAGAAAATGATGAAGAATTTGAATCTGAAAGAAAAAGTTGAAGAAAGTTTCCAAAACTCAGTTACTGAAGCCGGTGCTTCTTCATCTTCACTAACATCAAAAGAAGAAGAAGAAGATGGAATAATGGAACTGAAGAATTTGGAGATTCAAGAAACTGAAGAAGAAGAAGTATCAGTAGTACTTGTTACCCCTGAATCTGATACTCAAGATGAAGCTGCTGGATCTTCTTTTGTTTCTTCAAAGGGGAAACCAAAATCAACGGTGATTCTTAAAAGTTATGAGGGTGATACTTTTGAAGTTGAAGAATCAATTGCTATGGTATCTCTAACAATCAAATACATGATTGAAGATTTTGGTACTGGAAATGAGATGATTCCAGTTCCATTAACCAATATTTCAAGTGAGATTTTAGAGATTGTTCTTGAATTTCTTGAGAAACATGCTGGTGAGGAAGAAGATAGAGATGAGGATGAGAAACAAGAACTGAAAAAGTGGGATGAAGAATTTGCTGAGGAGTTGAAAGAGGACCACACCACCCTTTTTCAGATGATTCGTGCTGCTGATTACTTGAATGCTAAGTGTTTATTGGATGTAAGTTGCCAAGCCTGTGCTGATTTGATCAAAGGTATGCCACCAGAAGAGATTTGGAAGTTTTTCAATATCAAGAATGATTTTACCCCTGAAGAAGAAGCAGAAGTTAGAAGAGAGCATGCTTGGGCTTTTGAGTAGTGATTTTTTAGAAGCAAAAATTGAGGGTTTCTTTGTTAATCTGTCTACTGTTTCAAGGAATTGCTAAATCTTAGCGAGAGATTTTGGGTTTTAATAGGATATTTTGTAATGACAAGAAGTGTTTTGTTGAGGAAAATTATGCTATGATTTCAATACTAAATAGTAGAGATTTAGGGACTTGTAGTTTTTGATTACTAGTTGCGGTACTACTTTAGATTTATTAGTACTAATGCTTACTGGGTTATCTCCTTGGTTAATTTATGAACATTTAGTATGATGTTAATGTTGAATTACGAGTTTGCTTACCGATTCTGTTTTTGTTGTGTGCATAAGTTATATTGAATTTGATCTTAAAATGGTTTCCTCCTTTTCAGTTTTAGTAGTATTTGAACCTAGAACAGAGGAACTTTTATATGGGTCTGTTGAAAATTGTTGTGATGAGCTAATTTTGAAGCTCCAGCTGCTGCAAAGCAATTTGTAGGGAATGTGTAATGTGAAAAAGCTCAGGCTAATTTTGTAATGCAAAGCAATTGTTGTGATTCATTTGCTAGAATGGGAATGATAAATTCTGCACTACTCACTACCTTTGGCCTCTAATTTCAGGCTAATTTTGTAATGCAAATAGAGATCAGATTTGTTCGCACGCTCGAGTGTTTTTACAGCTTAATCCCTTGCCAATCATTCTAACACCAAACATGAGCAATTTCCGGAAAATGTTTAAAACTAGTGAAGCTGGCAAGTTGCATATGCCTTTGCCAGACCCATCATTTGCAACATGATGGTTCACATTTCACAATTTGGTGACACATAATATTGGGGATCAAAACACAAAAAAAAAAATTCCTGCAAAAATTAGGACATCATGAAAATACTGTGCACTTTATTAACCGTATCATTGATTCAAGGAAGAAATCAGAACCGATTTTGATTCCAATTTACATATTTTTCTGACCAAACTTTCTATTCAAGGAAATAACAAAGACTGATAAAGTAGAATTTGTATAAAAGATGCTGTCTCCCCATCCCCATCCCCATTTCATCTCACCACCCTTCTCAGAAAACCTGCAGTGAGCTGTTAATTTTCAGAGTTTCACCTTGAAATTCTTCTTCTTCATCAAAATCATTAGCTGTAGAAAAGATGAATTTGAAGCTGAAAGAAAATACAGATGAGTTTGTCACCGGAGATGCTGCTGCTTCACTAACATCAAAGGATGTAATGAAGATGAAGAATTTGAAGATTCAAGAAACTGCAGAAGAAAAAGAACAAGTATCAGTACTTGTTACCCCTGAATCTGGTGGTGGATCTTCTTTCATTTTCAGTGTAACTGAGGAAGGTGGTTCTTCAAAGCCAAAACCACAAAGGAAAAGGAAAAAAGGAAAAACAGTAACAACAAGAAAGAAAACAAGGAAATACTACCATTCAAGCAGCAGCATCACATCATCAATGGTTCATCTAACAAGTTATGAGGGTGATATTTTCGAATTGGAAGTATCAGGTGCTTTGTTATCTCGAACAATCAAACATCTGATTGAAGATGGTTGTGATGGAAATGATCAGATTCCAATCCCATTGACTAATATTTCAACTAAGATTTTGAAGAAAGTGGTTGAGTTTCTTGAGAAACATGGTGAGAAAGAAGATAGAGATGAGGATGAGGAAAAGGAACTGATTCAATGGGATGAAGAATTTGTTGATGGTTTTAAAGATGAAGGGAATACACTTTTTGAGATGATTCGTGCTGCTGATTATTTGGATGCCAAGTGTTTGATGGATGTTACTTGTCAAGCCTGTGCTGATATGATTAAAGGGAAGTCACCTGAATGGATTAGAAAGTATTTCAATATCAAGAACGATTTTAGTCCTGAAGAAGAAGCAGAGGTTAGAAGAGAGAATCAGTGGGCTTTTGAGTAGTGACTTTGTAAAAATCAGTTGAGATTTATGGGTTTCTTTCTTATTCTGTGATTTGATTTTAAGAAATTGCTGAATCTTAGTGCGATTTTGGGTTTTGATAGGACATTTTGGTAGTGAAAAAGCGTTTTGTTGAGTAGATTTAAGGACTTCTAGTAATTGATTTCTAGTTACAGTACTACTTTTAGATTTATTAGGACTAGTGCTTATTGAATTATCTTATTTCGTTTATTTATGAACTTTTGATAGAGATCTCTAATGATACTGTTGCTTAATGATGAGTTTGCTCATTGGGGATTGAATTTGATCTTAAAATAGTAATTTGTATATGGGTCTAGTTACATGAAAATTGGTGTGATGAAATGTTTTTGGGTCTTAAATGACTTACGGCCAGTCTTCGAGATCATTTGTGGCTGTAGTGAGTTTTGAAGCCTGAGCTGGTGTTTGTACACCACAATGTAGGGAATGTCAAATGTGTAATGTGGTACCAGTGAGTTGCTTGAGCAAGAGCAGGGGCACTTGCCAACCGGCTATTACAGCCTAGATGCATGCATATATCACGGAAACGGTAGTACGGAGTATTATTTTGCAGATTCCAACTAGTAGTAATAGAATGATAAATTGAAAAACCATAACAACCTTGGGCAAGGATCTGGATGAAATAGAGATCAGGTTTCAGATGAATTTGAGTTAAGGACATAATGACCTGGTTAATAAATTTTTTGGGCAATTAATGTTTTCCCAAATTGACTAAATGTGTATTATTTCATAACATTGTTGCAAACTCCATTAGTAGAGAAACAAGCAAGGTTTGAGCTTGCATGCGACTTGCTTATTCCCCTAAAGAGGTGTGCCAGTGTACCATCATTTGTTAGGAGCAGGGCACTTGCCAACCGGCTCTTATTGTACTGCATTCCACAAAATGCTAGTTTTATCAACCTTGACCAACCGTTGATCTCTGCATTCCACACTAAAACAGCTAATTCACTTTTTCCTGCTGCAGAAAAGTTTCAATAAAAAAAAAAAATTTTCATTAAAAAAAATGAACCTGACGTGAATCGAACACGCAACCTTCTGATCTGGAGTCAGACGCGCTACCATTGCGCCACAGATCCTATTGTTGTTTGTTCAACCATATCATACAATGAGATAAAGTCAAGCACGAGACCCTTTTTCACTTCCGTGGCTAACCTTATTTATGCACCAACTGTGAGTGTTTTGCGTGCGCAGTTGGGTGAAAGGGCTCTGCTGCACATGGTGGGTACTTGTTTTCGTAAAAAGTAAAACAGAACAAGATAAAATCAAAAGGAAAACCATCTCGGATTGGCATTACTGTGGACTTGTCATACCGATTCAAGCTCCAAAATGGAAACCATTTTGATTCCGAGTTACTTTACACCTAACAAAAACTTGCTATTCAAGGAAATAAGATGTCAAGGCCACATTAACACTGCAAAAGCAGCTGTGTATATAAAACAAAGCTCTGCTGCCTGTCTCATTTCATCATTTCACCTCTGAAAACCTGTGAGGCTACTGTTGTCTGTTGAGCTCTTAATCTCTAAGGTTTCACCTTCAATTTTCAACAATGGCTTCATCTTCTTCAACACCAGAATCACTAGATGTTGAGAAAATGATGAAGAATTTGAAATTGAAAGAAAAAAGTTGAAGAAAACTTCCAAGATTCTGTATCTGAGGTTGGTGATTCTTCATCCTCACTAACATACGAAGAAGAAGATGTAATAGTGGAAATGAAGAACTTGAAGATTCAAGAAACTGGCCAGAGTTCAAAATCTGAAGAAGTAGAAGAAGTTTATGGTACCCCAAAATCTGATTTCGGTGATGAGGTTCGTAGATCTTGTTTCTTTGGTGTGGGTTCTTCAAAGGGTAAGAACAAGATGAGACCAAAATCAGTGGTGATTCTCAGAAGTTCTGAAGGTGATACTTTTGAAGTTGAAGAATCAATTGCTATGTTATCTCAAACTATCAAACACATGATTGAAGATGGGGTTGTGGCTGGAGATGAGATTCCAATTCCATTAACTAATATTTCAAGTGGGATTTTGGAGAGAGTTCTTGTGTTTCTTGAGAAGCATGTTGAGAAAGAAAGAGATGAGGATGAGGTGAAAGAACTGAAAAAGTGGGATCAAGAATTTGTTGATGGTTTCAAAAATGATCAGCAGACCCTTTTTGGGATGATTCTTGCTGCAAATTTCTTGGCTGCTGAGTGTTTGATGGATGTAACTTGTCAAGCCTGTGCTGATTTGATGGAAGGCAAGTCTACAGAGTATATTAGAAAGTATTTCAGTATCAAGAATGATTTTAGTCCTGAAGAAGAAGCAGCATATAGAGCAGAGCAGCAGGCTTGGACATTTGCTGGCTAGTACTGGTTTCCTAGAAGTAGAGATTTTGGGGTTTTTATGTTTTTCTGTCAATTGATTTCAAAAAACTAGTAAATCTTAGTGAGAGATTTTTGGTTCTGATGTTATAATTTCACCAGTAGTAAGTAGAGATTTAGGGACTAGTATCAACTTATTAGGGCGTTTGAATTACAGTACTAGTACTAGTTAAGATCTATTAGGGGATTCTCTGTTAATCAATCTGTCAATTGATTTCAAGAAATCTTGGTGAGATTTTGGGTTTAATACTACATTTTTGTAGTGAATTTGAACTTTTTCATAGAGTTCTCTAATGATATTGTTTGTCAATGATGAATTTGCTCATTGATTCTGATTTGTATGGGTCTAGTTACATGAAAATTGGTGTGATGAAATGTTTTTGGGGCTCAAATGACTTATGGCCATCCGGAGTTCAAAATTATTGGATCATTTGTCTGGTTGTAAGTCAGTTTTGATGCCTGAGCTGCTGCTGCACACATATTGTAGGGAATGTGTAATGTGGTACCAGTGAGTGGCCTGAGCAAGAGCAAGGCACTTGCCAAGCGGCTAGTACAGCCTAGATGTAAGCAAAATGCTAGAGATCAGGTTGTGATTTTTCTGGGGGCTGTTTTACTCATTTTGGACCGCACCCTACCTCTAGCTAAGTTTGGTGGTATAAAAACAAATTTGACTTGCTTATTCCACTAACATTGGCCTGAACATGCGAATGCCTTTTCCTATTGAACCTGCCCCCTCCATATTAGTGTAGCTAAGCTCTTGTTCTCTGGAGCAAAACCAACAAAAAACCTCCCTATTAGTGTAGCTTAAACTCTTGTGCTGCCATCAAAATTCAATAAAAAAAAAATGAACCTGACGTGAATCGAACACGCAACCTTCTGATCTGGAGTCAGACGCGCTACCATTGCGCCACAGATCCTATTGTTGTTTGTTCAACCATGTAACAATATAAGATCAATTCTGTCATTCTGTAAAAAGGAGACCCATTTCCACTCCAGTAGTCCAGTGGCCAACCATATTTATGCACCAACTGTGAGTAATTTGCGTGAGCCGTGGGGTGAAAGGGCTCCTGCTGCACATGGTAAAGTAGAACAACCACAGTGGGGAAGATGTGCAGAGCAAAACCACATTGAACGACATAAAGGAAAACCCCATCTGGGATTGGCAATACTGTGGACTTGTCATACCGATTCAACCCCCAAAATTGGGACGATTTTGATGCCGACTTTCTTTTTTCCTAATAAAAACTTGCTAAGGAGTCAAGGACATAAACCCTGCAAAAGCAGCTGTGTGTATAAGACAAAGCTCTGCTGCCTGTCTCATTTTATCATTTCACCTCTGAAAACCTGTTGGGTTCTATTGAGGCTACTACTTTTGAGCTCTTAATTACTTTCTACTCTAGGGTTTCTTCTTTTAATAATCTTAACAATGGGTTCATCTTCATCAACACCAGAATCAGTACATGTAGAGAAAACGATGAAGAATTTGAAGTTGAAACAAAAAGTTGAAGAAAACTTCCAAGATTCTGTAACTGAGGCTGGTGCTTCTTCATCCTCACTAACATCAAAAGAAGAAGAAGAAGATGGAATAATTGAACTGAAGAGTTTGAAGATTCAAGAAACTGGCCAGAGTTCAAAATCTGAAGAAGGAGAAGAAGTTTATGGTACCCCAAAATCTGATTTTGGTGATGAGGCTCGTAGATCTTGTTTTTTTGGTGAGGGTTTTTCAAAGGGGAAGAACAAGATGAGACCAAAATCAGTGGTGATTCTCAGAAGTTCTGAAGGTGATACTTTTGAAGTTGAAGAATCAATTGCTATGTTATCTCAAACACTGAGACACATGATTGAAGATTGTTGTGATGAAAATCAGACTCCAATTTCATTAACAAATATTTCCAGTAAGATCTTGGAGAAAGTTCTTGTGTTTCTTGAGAAGCATGCTGAGAAAGAAGATAGAGATGAGGATGAGGAAAAAGAACTGAAAAAGTGGGATCAAGAATTTGTTGATGGTTTCAAAGATGACCAGCAGACCCTTTTTGGGATGATTCTTGCTGCTGATTATTTGGCTGCTAAGTGTTTGATGGATGTAACTTGTCAGGCCTGTGCTGATTTGGTAATAGGGAAGTCACCTGAATGGATTAGAAAGTATTTCAGTATCAAGAATGATTTTAGTCCTGAAGAAGAAGAAGAAGTTAGAAGAGAGAATCAGTGGGCATTTGAGTAGTCATTTCCTTAAAATCAGTTGAGATTTAGGGACTAGTAGTAACTTATAATTAGGGCGTTTCAATTACAGTACTAGTACAAGTTAAGATCTATAAAGGCTTATGTTTATTGAATTCTCTTTCTCTTTTTTGTTGATCTATGAACCTTATATCTGCTTATCGATTCTGTTTTGTGGATTTTCTTGTGTGCATAATTGATCTTGAAATGGGTTTACCCCCTTTTCAATTTTGCATTATTTGGAGCTCAGTTAGATTATGAAACAGGGGAATTTTGAGTCTAGCTTGAAGATTGTGTGTGACGAAATTCAAGATTAGATCATTTCTTCAGCTGCAAATTAGTTTTGATGCCTGGCCAGGTTGCTGCACACCAAATTGTAGGGAATGTGTGTAATGTGCGCTACCAGCGCGACACCATTCCAGCTATTGTTAGCTTGATAAATCTTGCCAACTTTGAGCAATCGTTGATCTGGATTAAACAAAACTAACATTAGTTTTGGACTCTAATTGCAGGCTAATTTTGTAGCTTATTGATATATATACTCTTGTAATAAAGAACATAGCCAAGTTAAAGATGAACTAGATTTTTCTTGTCTTGTTCAACTTGACTATAAACACTTTAGAGGATATCAAAGAATTTCGTGTTATAAACACTTTAGGTTGTCTTGCAACTGCAAGGTGTTGCCCACCAATTTTTTCTTCTTCGTTTGCATAAACATCGACTTAATGTAGAGGCCATAATCCGCCATTGTGGCAACTCTTTTATTTAACGGTGAATGTGACATTGGGAAGGGTTTCTAGGAATCTAAAATCGTGCCAAGAAGAAGTTAAGGTGTTCAGGTTAACCGTTGATGTTCTGTAACAAGATACTTCATCAGAGTCGAAAATGTATTGATTAATATTTCAATGAAGATTTTTTTTTTCTGTGTCGTTTTCGTGACAGTACTTATGGAGGAAGCTATACGAGGAATACATAGAAAATACGTTAGAGGCAAAAGAAAAAAAAGAAAAAAATTAAATGAGTTCAAATTATAAGTGAGTGTCGTTGGATTATGTAGTTTCATAGCCAAGTTGAATTGATTGTACTTTATCACCAACTTATTCGGCTAT
>JAJJWW010005763.1:0-98649 GCA_023531295.1 Papaver armeniacum | reverse complement strand
TGTAAAATTGGTAAAACTTGATTGGAACTAGAAAGTGAGTGGAACTGTAAATTGAGAGGAAATGTAGAATGAAAGATCATAAACATGTGACAGAGTGGAAAACTACATCTAGCGCGCCAGGACGCATAAACCATAACTTTCACGATGCGTCACTTTGATATTACTAACCGAGCCTTAAAACTAGGCAAATGCACCATCTGCCCTTGCAAGCATGCTCGTTAAGCATGATGCATCTAACTTAACTTACACACCTTTTCAACTTACCCTTGTTCTGCGAAGGATTTAAAGCCACTGAGACTAGTACGATGCATTATTTCATGTATCACTAGCTTTCGAGGTCCATTATAGACATAGAACATACCTTGAACTTGTGCATAGGCCATTGTAGGCCTAATTTCCACCTCTTTACTTAGCTTAGGCACCGTTGAATGCATGCACTTATTTTGCTCGTGCCAAGGGTGCATCAATCGTAGTCATGTCGTACTTTCCTTTAGGCTTATGCAAGCTCCGCTAACTTGCATATTGATTTAGTTTACTTTCACGGTCATTCCCAATGCTCCATTGGAGCATGCCTACGCGAAATACTTGATAGGAAGTATGAGCAAAGAGTGGAGTGCAACTTGCCTCATCAAGTTTGGCCACAACCATCTCTTCATCGCGATACCGATCCAGATGATGATATGAGAGGCCAATACATCGCAATTATTTCTCAATTAGATGATATAAGCGATAATGTGTTGGACCGGAAATTATGCAACTCATTGCGACTGCGTACGAACCCTACCGGTGGCGGAGCCAGATAATATGAATGAGGGGATTAAAAAATTTTTATAAAACATTAGTGGACTAAATATAAAAATTGTGTTGACTAAATGTAAAATATATGATAAAAGTAAGGGTGTTTTTATGGTTTTAGTGATTTTTTTTCGGGGGGGTTGAGCCAGGGTTAGTCTCCGCCGCCGAAGTTAATCATCGATGGCTCAAGCAACTTAAGACAACTAGTTTGCAAGGTTGTGGCCAAGCAATAATGGTAATGACCTAGTCTGTATAGGTCGTTCCGTCAAAATGCACAAAGGTTCCGCATTGTTGAGTTCGCAACATGATATAGTGATGCCTTCACATCATATGCCTGGCAAGACTAAGTTATGAAGCTTGCTTGGTGCATAGTCTGCATATGCACCTTCAACCAACTAGTTTGCAAGGTTGTGGCCAAGCAATAATGGTAATGGCCTAGTCCGTATAGGTCATTCCGTCAAAATGCACAAAGGTTCCGCATTGTTGAGTTCACAACATGATATAGTGATGCCTTCACATCATATGCCTGACAAGACTAAGTTATGAAGCTTGCTTGGTGCATAGTCTGCGACTGTGAATAACATCAAAGGATCAATTTTTAAAAGTGAGGAGAAAAATATTATGCGCTAAACATATCCAGTGTATTAGTTGCAACAACCACCACCCTAACCCAACAACCAATTAAATTTTATTTTATTTTAAAATATTATGAACACTCCAAACAAAAATCATCAAAATACTTTTCTTGTGGCAAGCTTTTTTGGGACAAATTCTATTGAAAAGAAGAAATAAAAGAATATAGGGGAACATTAAACCAAAAGCCTCCAACAATTTTTTTATTATATTTTAACTTCAAGGAAGCATCCATTTACACTTTAATTCTCACACTATCTCACTTTGGGACCCTATTTTGTGAATAAAAATGGTAATGAATTTGAAGCAAAGATTTTAGGGACATGTTCTTCTTGTAAAGCTCTATATGCCTACCGAAAATGAGCGCATTCCGAAATGTATACCACAATCAATTACCGATCTTAATTTCAATGGTTAAAAATCTGTTGATTTTCGACGACTCATTTTCAAAGCAGTAGACGGTGATTTTATACATCTCATTTTTGGTGAGAACATAGAGATTTTAAGAAGAACATATCCCTAAAATATTGGCTTCAAAATCGTAATAGTTTAGCTTTTATCTACAAAAATGACGCCCAATATGTGAGAATAAAAGTGCGAGGGGATCCTCCCTTTTTGAATTTTTAATAAAAATTGACAAATATATATGGGTAAGTGAACATGAAAAATATTATACAAAAGAGAAACATGAAACTTAATTTGATTTTTAATCTCAAACACAAATCATTAATAGAAGAAAAATAAAACGATAATAAATGATAATTGCGTGAAAAATGAATCTTCTAACATATATTTGTGAACATCACTCTTAATTACCTATAAGGGATAATCCATTTTCAGCTTCATAAGTTTTGATTCATACTTGGTAGACCCAAAATATAAACTTAAAAATGGGTCATCTATCAAATACTACAAAAACCGATCTAATAAACAACATAATAAATAGAAATGCTGAAATTGTTGTAAATTGTTAGTGGTAACACATAAGCTTTTGATTGAACTATGCCATCGTATCAAGGTGATTCAAATCAAATATAAGTACAATATCATAACAGAAAAATCTAACACAACAATGACCTCCACAATCGATTACGAAAAAGATACATCATTTGAATACCCAAAATTTCAAAATCCAAATTAAAAACTTAGCAAAGAATCAAAAACTTTAAAAAAATACCCAAATTCAGAAGACGGTAGTAGCATACAGACGATTCAGATGAACCTTGAAACCTGACAATTGACAAGGGGTAATGAGAGAGTTATCAATATCCTCCCAGGGATAGGAATTGGTATGGCAGTGGTAATTGTAGCATTGGTGGAACGGAAATGACTAGCCATTGCACAAGAATGATGAGTGTGTTTTAGTTAGCACCTGAGTTCTTGGTGTTCTGTATTGAGTCAAGTTTTTGCTCGGTTGAGCTTGAGAAGCTTGAGCATTGCATTTTACCTCAGTGTGCATGGAGTTGCCAATTCTTCGGGCAAGATACTTTTTATTTTTTTTGAGAAAGACACTAATCCATTAACTGAAAAGACCCTTACAACCTTCATTTAAGGAAACTTCCCTCAGAATATTGTCCAAAAAAGGAGGAGAAGAATCCCAAATGTTTTTCAAACTAAACTTCCTAGCCTGACGTGCAAGTCGGTCCGCAATCTTATTCTTAACACACTTAATATATACAATCTTACAAGATAAACTACTAGAAAGGGAACTTCTACATTCATCTAAAAGATCAAGACACCACCAATCCGGATCGCCTTTGCCTTTATTTACCAAGTCCACCATCTGAAGACAATCGCTTACAAAAAGGATTTTAGAAAGATTCATATCTCTTGCCCAAGAGATAGCCAAAATAAGCGCAGTTGTCTCAGCCCCAACAACACTTGAAATCAGTCCAAAATCCACTCTGAGCCTCCTTATTCTTCCTGTTAAATCACATAGAATAATACCAACACCCATGTTAAAGTTTTTATTAGAACCATCCATAAACATAATATGATCAAAATCCTGACTTTGACACTTATCATCCATTTTAACGGTAATTCTGGGCATAGGGGGAACAATATAAGTGTTTAGAGATCTTTTAACATGCATCACTACGTTATCCAGATTTACTTGCACAATTTTAAAGATAAC
The DNA here is from genome assembly GCA_023531295.1 of Papaver armeniacum. Taxonomy (NCBI): domain Eukaryota; kingdom Viridiplantae; phylum Streptophyta; class Magnoliopsida; order Ranunculales; family Papaveraceae; genus Papaver; species Papaver armeniacum. Next base: position 95,087 of record JAJJWW010005763.1, on the reverse strand, counting down.
ATCACATCTCAGCTTCCAGACAGACCTTAGAACAATAGCCCCAACACTTGGCCAGTTTACAGCATAAGGGGATAACCCTAGTTGTTTATCAAACCATGACAAAAAAAAAAATCCTCAACCCAATCTGCATCAGTAGTCCCTAAATGTTGGAGCGAAAGAGAAAACCATATATGATAGGCAATAGGGCAAAGGAAAAATAGATGCATTACAATTTCAACTTCATTAGTACACAGCGGGCAACATTCACCTTTATCAAGATTATAGAGCTTGAGAACAGAGTCAACATGTAACATTCTCGCAAAGATCTTCCACATAAAGAAAGTAATCTTAGGTAAACAGTCTAGAGTCCGTACTTTTTTCCAGAAAGAATAATTCCTCTACTGAAAGGGTTTCATTCATAAAAGTCTTATAAGTCGATTTAACTGTGTACTTACCATTCTTTGTGTGAGCCCACATAATCTCATCTTTTTTTCCAATATTAATTTTAATTGTTCTAATCCTAATAACATCCAAAGGAGAAAACATAGATGAAAGAAGATCAAGATTCCAACAGTTATCATTCACATCTATAAGTTCACTGACATAATTATAATTACCAAAATTTGCATTGATCGAAACAGGAGGCGAAGAAATACCACGCACCCAATTTGAAGTCCAGATTTTCTTGGAGTTTCCATCATTGATCTTATACACAATGTTTGCTTTTAAAAAAACCAAACTGTTAACTATACCCTTCCAGATCCATGAAGAACCTGTCACGCCTTATCTATTTCTAATAAGTTCTGCTAGGGCAATATTTGTCCTTAAGGAAGATTGCAACCAACCGATCCTGGGTTTTAACAATTCTCCACCCCAATTTTGCAATAAGAACTCGTTAGTTGCAAAAGTGCTCCTAATTCAAGACCCCCATTCAATTTAGACTTACCTATATCCCCCAAGAACGAAAATAGGCCGCCCTTCTTGGATTCTTCTTAGACCACCAAAAGCTCTTTGTATTGAGTCAATTTTCGACCTAATTTTTTTAGGGAAAGGAAAACAAGACATATGGTAAAACCGCTAAACTAGACTGAACATGCTTAGTTACAAGAGTCCTTCCCCCCCATTAAGATCGATCTTTTAGTATTTCCAAGTCTAGATAAAAGTTTTCCACCCATACCTTTTAAATATTTTTTTATTTTTAACATTTACCGTCATCGTGAAGTGGACCAGCACAGGTCAGAACAGTAAAAAAAACCGAGTCAAAGAGAAGATATCTAGGCAAACAGAACCAAGGGTTATTTCTCTCTTTGCCTGAATTCAAAATTCATAATTTATCTTGGGTTCCGAATCTCCCGCTCAAAACCAACTCTTTATCTGTCTATCTAGATTGGCATTTCATACATCCGTATCTCTCTCTGTGTCTCTCAATCTAGATCTAGATTTTCTATTCAAAACAAAAAAATATCATCCCCAAATTTCTTGTTCTTCTACATCGATCTACTTGAGTTCACCGAGTCATTAAAACAAACAGATCGTATCCATGACGTTTCTCACTCATTATCTTGCTGATGATTATCAAAGATTATTTTGGTTGATGGTGTCTTCCTTCTACCAAATCATATTTTCCATTTTTGTCAACAAATTGGAACTTGTTAGCAAGAATGAAATTATAAGGACAGTTTCTTCTTAAATTTTATTAGTATCAGCTCAATCCTTGTTTTTGAGGATTTGATGATAAAATTAGTTTATTGAAACCCATTAATTTATAATTAGTTGATGTGAGTGAGGGGAATGATTGTATTTTAGCTGTATCTCTAATGTTAAGTGTTCTAATTTACTATCTATTTATGGGTATATGGAGAGTAATAATAATAATCCCTTTTTGTGTCATCTCCAGCTAATGGGTGCGAGCCATCAGTCTTAACCACGCAGCTGTCAATGTGCAAAGGTCGAACGCAAATTATAACCACACAAATCATTGATACGCAGCGTCGAACACATCCATACCCACCACACAGCATTGATGCGCAGCGTCGAACACAGCCATAGCCACACAGCCGTTGATGTGCAGCATTGAACACGACCATAGCCACACAGCCGTTGATGTGTAGTGGAAACGCTGTGCATCGAAGCGCGGTGAGGCCAAATGCTGTGAACCGAAATGCTGTGCATCGAAGCGCAGTGAGTCCAAGTGCTGTGAACCAAAATGTTGTGCATCGAAGCGCAGTGAGGCCAAGTGTTGTGAACCGAAATGTTGTGCATCGAAGCACAATTTGACTAATCTATGTGAACCGAAATGCTGCGCATCGAAGCGCAGTGAGGCCAAGTAATGTGAACCGAAACACCCTCAATCGAATTGCTATGAGCCAAAGAATTGTGAGCTGAAAACTGTGTCCTAATAGCTGATGTTGAGGTATGTTTATATTGTAATAGTCTTCTTTTTGAGTTTGATTGTGTTTGTGTGTGTATTAAACGATACCCCAATGACTATTTAAGAATCAACTACGTACTAAGAATAAAACTAAAGATTGCTACTTTTCCATTCTAGTCTGGCTGGTGTAGGGGAGGCTTACACATAAATTGTGCTGCTGCTCAATTGATTGATGGCCATGCCAAGTGTTTTTATTTCTTTTTTTTTGTTTTTTTTTTGGTATTTAGGATCACAAGCATGTCGTCCGTCTCATGAGGCGCCAAGCTTCATGTTCAGTGAATAAGACTTGGGATCTTAAGGATGAATGTGAGGAGGTGAAAGTGATTGTCAAGAACTCCAAGTTGTGGCCTGCGGTGAGAGTTCGAATATTGAGCATGATAGAGTTACCGATCTCAAGATTCCGTGAGAGGTTCTACGGAGAGACTGATACAATGATATTCCCATTAGGTGAGATGGCGGTAACTCCCGATGATGCTCATCAAATTCTAGGCCACGAGGTTGAGGGAAAAGCAGTCAGTGAGGGCTTCAATAATGATTTTTCTTTCAAGGATATTTACAAATTGAGCCAGAAATTGTTCTGTTGGAATCAGACTGAGACAAAGTCTATGCTTGAGAAGAAAGATGGTCGTCTAACCAAGAAGTTTAATCTGAAGCAGTTGAGGGACACATTTTCTAGGACCAAGAAAATCTTGGATAAGGAAGGAAGGGTGAACCCTAATAATCAATGCTACTAATCGGCTTATTTGCTATACTTCCTGGGCAAATGTATCTTCCCGACGATCCTAAGATTGGTAGACGCTAGTTATATGCAAATATTGGATCCCTTAGATAAGATGCGCGAGTATTCTTGGGGTATGCATGTGATCGCCTTCTTGAACAATGAGTTGACAAAAGGGTTCTATGGCACTTACCGCAAGTTAACGAAAATATATGTCTCTTATAGGTAATTTTATTGTCTAAATCATTTATATTTGCAAAATTCTCAAGATAAGATTTTTACTAAACTTTTTTTTTGCATAGGTTTGGATATATGAGCACTTCCCTTCTTTGGTGAAATCCAACTCCTACATCAAAGTGGATGCGAATGTTGCGGTTGATTAGCGAAGAGCGCAAAGGTACAGTTTTAAGGGTACTCAGGATAAGGAAATGCCACAAAATCTTATCAAACTCCGAATCGCCATCGACAAATTGATTGCGGATGATGTGATATTTGATCCGTATCGAGAAGCTAGAAGGTTTAACCCAAAGGAGAGATGAAGTTGCATTATACTATGGACCCTTGTTGGTGTGCTCGGTGGATATTCAATGTACGATCCACATCGGGTAATGCGACAATTGGGTTACGTCCAACAAGAACCTTATTTCGATGAAGAAAAGTCGTTCTTTACTTTGTGTCAAGGGCTGATTGCACCATGTCCCAAAAACTATTAACGCCCCTTACGCTCCAGCCGCAGTTCCGAAACATAGGGACGATAGACATGGCCGTAAAATCGATGTGAGTCTTTTGGACAAGGTGACCACCGGTCATGAAGCTAGTGAGAAATACATGACGTGGTACTTGGGTTGGGCTCTGCCCTACCGTGATTAGGGAAATGACTCATGAAGAATTGGCTCGTAAGAGGAAGATGGCATCGAAAGACCCAAAGAACAAGTCTTAAGTTCTTTGTAAGTATTTTAGAGTTGATCTTAATATTTTAAGATTACATTATCAAATCATTATATTAATTGTTTGTTGTTTAATTGAAAATAGAAGGAGCATTTGAAGACCTTTGTGAAGGTGTTGTGTTGCGCACGAAAGGTAGAGGAGAGCCTTTGTCGATTGAAGAGCAAAGCAAGCGCATTGACTATGCTTGCAATATTGACAATGAGGATGCCTTTGAAATGTTCAAGCAAGTTGATGCTGAAGTAAAGAGGGAAGAAAAATCCTGGAGGGAAGCACAAGCCAAGATGAATGCTGACAAAAAGAGGGCTCGTAGTGGTCGTGGTGGTGAAGGTAGTAGTAGTGGTGGTGTTCCTAAACGGGGTCGGGGTCGTGGTCGTGGTGGTGAATGAATGCAGTCTCTAGTTTATTTCTTTACGTTGTGTTGGATAAATGTTAAGGTTAACGGTTGGACAAATGTTTTTTTTAAGGTTTATGGACATGTTTTTCGTATTTTGACAACAAGTGTTGGATTTCTAGTTGTTGAATGAATGGTTTGTTTAGCTATGTAAGTTTCAATACTTATGCCGGCATGCTTTTTTAAGTTATAAGTGCCGACCACACCAGAGCCGGCTAGGTTTTGAAGTGTCGATCGCGGCCCCGACACCCGTAAATTATTTGCATACCAGGGTCTGGCAGGTAATCGCATCAAAACCTAGCCGGTGTTAGAGCTTAAGCAGGTATTATATTATCCACCCCACGCTATGTGTTGCAAAGAAATACCTTCTCCCGATGCCTAAAATCATCATAAAGTCGGCATGGTTAAAATTATGTTCCTTACCACCACATCACAACCGCACTCTAGTGACCAAATACCATTCCGACGGTTAAATAGAAAATTGCATGAACTCCTGATGCCTAAAAGTCATAAGGTCGGCATGGTAAGAAAATTTCGACCTTGTCGGCCATACCATAGCCGGCATACTGATGACCAAATACATTTCCGGCGGATACACAGAAGAAAATGTTCTCCTGATGCCTAAAATCAGCATAAGGTCGGCATGGTAACAAAATTTCCACCCTGCCGGCCGGACTTAGTCGGCATACTGGGGAAAACAAACTGTGCCGGAAATTTTAAAATTCAAATTTTTTGAAAGTACAATTGCGTTGATTGACTTGTATTTATGCACTATAACGGCCAAATTTGGGAACCATCTTATAAATACACTACTTATCTCAACAAAACAACACACAACTACTTGCATATATTGTCCAAAGCTCATATCATCATACAGTCCATCTAACTCACCCAATAGCTCTCTACATACAAGAAATGACATCATTTGATTCAAACGAAGATCACCAAAGCATGGTACGCGGAAACTCGAGTTAGACATCAATCCTCCGTAAGGGTGGATTCCGTAACCTTTTGGGGCTAGGGTACACAACAAATTTAGCCAAGAATTTGGAAATCCTAATGGAAGAAGTGTTCAACAAGTCCATGATAGGCACCTAGTCATCGAAAATGCGATACTTGCTTATTTAGCTATCCAAAAACCAATTTTCAACGCTCCCTACTTTAACTTGTCCACTGAACAATTTGTAAGTAATTTTGTGGTTTATTTGTAATCAATGTTGTTTGATCTTCCTACTAAACACCACTAACAAAGTAAGTTTGTGTTATGTTTTTGTAGCATGAAGTCGCCAAAGCGCGCTACTTGGAGGAAAAGGGGGAAGCCTTCACATTCGATGCAAGATATCAATTCATGGAATCCAAAATCCCGGAGTATTCCCCGGAGATGATGGAGGGTGTATCGTCCTCGGACGAAGATTGATGGATTTAGAAGTTTTTGTATAGGTTTTGTGGGTATACCTCTATGTAAACCCTCACGAAACTATAACTCATTCACTTAGGGTCGCCTAGGGGTTCAAAGGCTTGATGCACATGCTAAGTGCATTCGTCTTCTCGTCGACAAGGATTTAGGTTTTATGTTTCAATCAATGTAGTAACCAAAATTGCATGAATAAAGTGAATTACATCTTCCCATTTTCTCGTTTCTCGTTTGGTATAAGTACATGCCAAGTTAGGTTACAAATCCTTAGCATGCCGACTACGGGTGTCACCAAGATCTGTTAAAAATTATGTGCATGCCGACCATATGATAACCGGCATTGTAGGAAATATTTACATGCCGACCGTAAAATTGTCGGCCCAAGATAGCTCGGCATAATCTTCATTCAAAGACCATTCCTACCTAAAAGGGTCCTGGCTGCAGTATTCATCTCATGGACCATGCCGGCTAACCTTAGTCGGCATCCTATTCAAACGTCGACCAAGTCGGCGGATCTTAGTCGGCACCTTATTCAAACCTGGACCTTGCCGACCATTCATATTAACTAAATTTTTTGATCGAAATCGAACTCATAAGACATATAAAAGGTTTAATTTACTGAATTCATAATTTCAAAATTTTAATCTTAGCTCAATTAATTAACTTAATCAGACTTTTTAGTGTTAATTAAACAAGGGCATATTAGCCATTTAAAAAATACAAAATTAAGGGGGTGGCTACTTTTACTTCAAAATGTCTTGGGTTTTGTCTTATTAGGTATACCCCAATTAATTTGGGTATACCCCAATCAAGCCCGGAAAGAAATTGTTATACTAACATTTTCGCCTCTTCTTCATGATTTATAAAGGCTGATACCAGTATTACTGGGGGCTGATACTATTTAGCCGATCCAACGGCCAGGATCGCTTAAGATCTTGAGATGGTATCAGCCCTTAGTAATGTTGGTATCAGCCTTTATAAATGGTGCTCTTCTTTGATTACATCTGCATCATAATCCATTACACAATGCTGCAGTTAAGATTTGGTTGAGATTACATAGAGATCCATTTGTACCAGCATAGATATGGATATAAAGATTAATTAGTAGGATAGATATGAAACAGAATCAAAATCTTCCGTACCCTATTTCTCTTATACTGTGTAGCAGGTTGACAGCCCATAAACAGCAATCCTATAGTTTGTCTAGTCTAGAGATGTCAATAGTGAACTGAAACCCTATCTCTCTTGTAGGCAGCAGGTTGTTGGATGGATGACTGCCCATGATCCTAGTCTAGTCTAGTCTAGACAACGGAAAATTGGTTTTCATTGCACGATCAAGTGTCATTCTCTCACTTTATTATAAAATAAGGATGTATCTTTTCACTTTTTTCTTTTTTGGTCTCACTGTGCTCACACAGCAGCACCAATGAGCGAGACAAATAATTTTTTCTTTTCTCGTACAACTTGATTTGGACTACTCCTTGCGTTTGAGATATCCAAGAGATCTTGCAAATCAAGTTAGGCGTGGCGCGTGGGTACCAAAATTTCACATATAAGACTAGTGGATAATCCAGTGTTAAAAAACCTGGCTTAATTGGGGTATATTCAAATTAATTGGGGTATATCTAATGAGACAAAATCCAAGACATTTTGAAGTAAAAGAAGCTACCCTTTAACCTTGTATTTTCTAAAGGGCTAATATGTCCTTGTTTAATTAACACTAAAAATTCTAATTAGGTTAATTAATTGAGTATAGATTGATTGAATAGATTAAAACTTAGGAATTTAAGTTATGAAATTTTGTGGGATGATTTTGATTTTGATTTTTTTTTTTTTGAGAATATCTCTTGCAACGAAAATGAAGCACACAACCGAAACACTTCTAAAAAGGTGATTGCAAATTTGTTGTATGAAATCATACTCAAAATCGAAGAAGAAATCAACGCTTTCAGTTCTGAAAGTATGAAAGGTCGGCAAGGTCGACTAATGAAGACCAAGCCGACCATTTTAGGCCGGCAAGGTAGACGAATGAAGAAAGTACCGATTTAATATGGCCGGCAAGGTATACGAATGAAGAAGATGCCGGCTTTATTATTTTTTGACACACAAGAGATTGTTATAAATGCGTAGGTAGTCGGCATGGTATTGATTTATTACCTTGCCGGCTTTCTATTGTCGGCATTTATTTACTTTCTTACCTTGCCGGCTAGAATTTAGCCGACACTGTAGTAATCTTACAACCTTGCCGACTTTGGTTATCCCAAAAAAAAAAAATGAATTCTAATTGATGCAATTCAATTTATTCATGCACATTGATTGAAACATAAAATACAACTCCTTGTCGACGGAAAAATGAATGCACTTAGCATGTGCACCAAGCCTTTGAAGCCCTAGGCGACCCTAGTGGACGAGTTATAGTCTCGTGAGGGTTTACATAGAGATCTACCCACAAAACCTACAATAAAACCATCAATCTTCGTTGGAGGAATCCCATTCATCTTCGGCCTGCATGAAGTCCGGGGCATACTCCGGGATTTTGGAGACCATGAATTCATAGCTTGCATCGAATGCGAATGCTTCCCCCTTTTCCTCCAAGTAGCGCGCTTTGACAACTTCATGCTACAAAAACAAAACACGAACTTACTTTGTTAGTCGTGTTTAGTAGGAAGATCAAACAACATGGATCACGTAAAATAAACCACAAAAACACTTACAAATTGTTCAATGGACAAGTTGAAGTTGGTAGCGTTGAAAATCCGAGGTTGGAGAGCTAAAAAAGCGAGTATCGCATTTTCGATGACTGGGTGCCTATCATGGACTTGTTGAACACTTCTTCCATTAGGATTCCAAAACTCTTGCCTAAATTTGTTGTGTACCCAAGCCCAAAAGGTTACGGCATCCACCCTTACGGAGGACTCATGTCTAACTCGAGTTTCCGCTTACCAAGCTTTGGTGATTGCCAAATCTTCATTTGAATCAAATGAAGCCATTGTTGTATGTAGAGAGCTATTGGGTGAGTTAGATGGAGTGTATGATGATATCAACTTTGGAGAGTATATGCAAATAGTTGTGTGTTGTTTTGTTGAGATAAGTAGTGTATTTATAGGATGGTGCCCAAATTTGGCCGTTATAGTTCTTAAGTACAAGTTAATCAATGCAATTGTACTTGCAAAAATTTGAATTTTGAATTCGTCGGCGATGTTTTTGTTTCCCCAGTATGCCGACCAAGACTGGCCGGCAGGGTAGAAATTTGTTACCATGCCGACCTTATGATGATTTTAGCCATCTAGAGTTGATTTTCTTCTGACTAACCGTCGGAAAGGTATTTGGTTATTAGCGTGCCGGCTTATGGGTACGGGTCGGCAAGGTCATATTTTATAACCATGCCGACCTTATGATGATTTTAGGCATCAGGAGTTCATTTTCTTCTATGTAATCGCCGGAAAGGTATTTGGTCATTGGCATGCCGGCTATTATATAGTCGGCAAGGTCGTAATTTTGTTACCATGTCGACCTTATGATGATTTTACGCATCAGGAGAATGTATTTTCTGCAACACATAGCCGGCAAGGTCGATAACATAATACCCTGCCGGCTGCATCACAGCCGGCTAGGTATTGATCTGATTACCTTGCCGACCCTGGTGCGCAAATAATTTCTGCTGTAAGGGCCGACAGTCTGACAGTTCACAACCTTGCCGGCCCTGGTGTAGTCGGCAATGTAACTTAAAAAAAGCATGCCGGCATCAGCATGAGGTTCTTCTTGGACGTAACCCAATTGTCGTATTACCCGATGTGGATCGTACATTGAATATCCATGGGAGCGCAACATGGGTCCGTATTATAATGCAACTTCATCTCTCCTTTGGATTGAACCTTAATTTCTAGCATCTCGATACGGATCAAATATCACCTCATCCGCAGTCAATTTATCGATGGTGATTCGGATTTTGATAAGCTATTGCGGCATTTCCTTATCCTGACCACCCTTAAAAATGTATCTTTGCGCTCTTTTCTTATCAATCGCAACATTCTCATCCACTTGGATGTAGGAGATTCCTTTCACCAAAGACGGGAAGTGCTAATATATCCAAACCTATGCAAACACAAAGTTTAGTAAGAATCTTATCTTACAAGAATTTTGCAAATATAAATGATTTAGACAATAAAATTACCTGGAAGAGACATATATTTCCATTAACTTGCGCAGTGAGTGCCCTAGAACCCTTTGTCAACTCATTGTTCAAGAAGGCGACCACCGCAGTACCCCAAGAATACTCACGCATATTATCTAAGGGATCCAATAGTTGCATATAACTGGCATCGACCAATCTTCCGGAACTGTCGGCGAAGATACATTTGCCTAGGACATATAGCAAATAAGCTGACGCGGTAGCGTTGATTCGCACCAGGTTCACCCTTCATTATGTATCAAAGATTTTCTTGGTGTCACATAATGTGTCCCTCAACTGCTTCAGATTAAACTTCTTGCTTTTACGACCATCCTTCTTCACAAGCATAGACTCCGTCTTAGGATGATCCCAACCGAACAATTTCTTGGCCAATTTGTAAATCTCCTCCCAAGAAATCTTATTATCGAAGCCCTCACTGACTACTTACCCTCAACCTCGAGGCCTAGAATTTGATGAGCATCATCGGGAGTTATTGCCATCTCACCGAATGGGAATAACATTGTATCAGTCTCTCTGTGGAACCACTCACAGAATGCAAATACGGTAACTCTATCATGCTCAATATTCGAAATCTCCACCGCAGGCCACAACCCGGAGTTCTTCACAATCACTTTCACCTCCTCATATTCATCCTCAAGATTCCAATTCTTAGTCACCAACATGAAGTTTGGCGCCTCATGAGACGGATGGCATGCTTGTGATCCTAAATACCTAAAAACAAAATGAAAAGAAATACAAACATTTGACGCAAATTTAAGATAGATACACACTTGAATAAAAAACAAAGAAGGATTGAGATTACTTACGATAGTATTATGGATCGTACATGCCCATGAGTCTTTGTATCCAAAAAGAACATTTCCACCATCTGCTGGTGTCCCCTTTGGAGGCTCACCTTGTCTCAGTTTAACCATCATGTGAGGGGGAGGCATGTGGGAATCAGTTAGTTTAGTGATAACCATCTTCTTTTTTACGGTTTCAGTTGCAGTTGAAGCTTCGATATGTTGAACAATAGCTAGAGTTTGTTCTCCATCTCCATCTCCATCTTCTTCTTCTTCTTCTTCCCCTGCCTCTTCAATGTTTCATCTTCGATATCCTTATGTTTATCTCCATTACCATCATCATCATCATCATCATTACCTCCTCCAATATTAAGCATGTCTAATCACCATCATCATCATCATTGTTACCTCCTCCAGCAGCCGGGTTCTTTCATCAACATCATCATCATCACCTCTTCTACCACATGGAATTGATTGGTGTTCATCAAAAGTCTCGTCCGAATCACCGGGTTCCGACGAAGGGTTCGTAATCATTCAAGACACTGGATCTTGAGCGTTCCCAAGACAACGTATGCCCTCGATGTGTTGAAGTAAAGAGTTTTTCACCAAAATGAGGAGGTCTTTAAGAAGGACTAAGAGCTTCGAGAGATTTCTTCTTTTGCCTTTGCAACCTGAACAAGAACGATTAAGAAAAAAATATAAGTCGGCAGGGCCGACAAATACAACCTTGCCGGCTACAAAAAAGTCAGAGTTTTTCACCAACACGAGGAGGTCTAGGACTAAGAGCTTTCTTCTTTGCCTTTTGTAACATGAACAAGAACGATTAAGAAAAAAAAATATAAGTCGACAGGGTCGACAAATTCAACCTTGCCGGCTACAAAAAGTCGGAAGGGTCGACTTAATAATGCATGCCTAGGCAAGATATTATTCACATAACCATGCCTACTTATAACAAATATGAACACAGTAGATACAAGGATTTTCCACAAAACTAGTCGGCAAGGTCCATTACCCATACATTGCCGGCTAACCAACAGCCGACACGGTTTACCCAAATACCATTCCGACTTTTAAAATTCAAGGCATCGGGAGACACAAAAAACTTGCAATACAGCCGGAAAGGCAAAAATTTATAACCAACCCGGCTAAAAAAAAAAACTGACGCCTGCAGGGTCCTAGGTTGAATACCTTGCCGACCCTGCAAGTATCAGTTACAGATACTAAACAGCCGGCAAGTTCTTCAACTTAAAAGCTTGCCGGCCAACCCTAAATATGAAAAGTCGGCAAGGTCGTGAAACAAATACCTTGCGGGAGACAATAACCGAAAATTAAAGAATCAATTTTTCCACCTAATTTGACATGCAAACATGAAATTGAAGCAGTCGAGTGAGTTTAAGTAGACCCTTACTTTCTTAATCGCACAATTTCTCGTGTTTCAGCGACTGCGAATTCTCATTCTTCGACGGTTTTTTTCTTCACTTTCCTTTGAACTAATTTTGCTAATTCAGGATTGTATTCATTGGGCTTTTGATTTGATCCTTTCATACGACTAGCCCTAGGTCTCATGGATCCATTTTTAAAGATTAATCGCAATTTTTGAATCGACGACCCGCTCGATTTAATCGTCGAGTTTTGATGGTGGTGGTGGGGGAGATCGGTAAGGTAGAGGTGGAGGAGAAAAAGAAGAAGAAGAAGATGAAATGGTATAAAAGAAAACTGATTTAGGGTAATTAGAATTATATAGGGTAAGGGTAGTATTGTAACTACACCCATATTTGGCCTCCCCTTAGTTAGGGCACTATGTCCATATAAATCTGGGTATACCCCAATTAATCTGGGTATACCCCAATCTTGCCAGGTTAAGGAAAATGTTTGTCGGTTTTTGATGTGTCTTCTTAAGATAGAAACCTGTATTTCTTTTTTCTTCAATGGTACTAGGTTTTAGTCCCTTTCTTGTATAATACATGTTTTTTTTCTCCATTATAAAAGCACGGAAAGTTTATCAGACATTGAAATCACAAGAAAAGAAGAAAAGTAAGTAAACAATCAGTTTATATACTGTCATAAGAAAGCAATTCAAAGCCAAAGAAATCAAACCAAGAAGAGAAGAAGCAATCAAGCAAACAATATTTATCGATCGATGGCGGATGCAGCTTCAGGTGATCAACAACATAAGATTGTCGAAATAATCAAAACTAATGCATATACAGTATCAAAGACTGTTGATGGTGAACGAGATGTCCATGTCACCTTTCTGGCATTAAGGTACTCTTTGAAATTTATTCTTCTGAACCCTGAATTGTTTTCTGAAAGCATATATGGAATGGAACTCAACACGCATGGAATGTGTTTGTAAGATTATTTCTGAAGAGCATAATCATTGTTTCTTTCTCTATTTTAGCTGAACCCTGAATTCTAAATTACAAGTTGTGATTATAGATTAGTTGTTAACATGATATTTGGTATATATCAGAAATATGATGATTTTGTTTAGTAATTTTCACTTGTTATGACTTACAGCTCTGATGGAAAAGAGGTGGAGGTTACAAATAAACAGCTGAAGGTTGAGAATCCGCAACTGGTATTATTTCACTTTCCCTTTTTCAATACTGGTATATATAATCCACACACAAGAGGACATTTACCTTTTAATCAAGGAATACTACAAACTTTGAAACAATAATTTTATGTTCCAGTTGTGCAGTTACTATGAGCAAAATCTTCGTTATGACTTTCCTAAATGGGGACACCAAGGAGTGTGATCAGAGAAGAAGATGCAACTATCAATGACGACTAGATTATCTTTTCCGTTAATTGAGTTTATGTTTCTTCTTTAGCGTCCCGTCTATTTCCAAGTTTTTAACTACTTTTAGCCATAGCTCTAGTTTCGTTCGCTATCCAGTATGATAAGTGTGATTTAGCAATTCTAGTTGTCTTTGTTGTCGTTGGACTGGATGTATGAACGGGTTACAAATTCTCCAAATTTCTTGTTACAGAGTTTGGAGAATAACAATTTGTGTACTCTTCTAATGAATGTCATCATGCTTATACATTTGAACCACTAAAATGAGAGCCAGTGCCACTGTCATCATGCATTTTTCTATGTACCAAAATGAGGTTCTTAATTTTGTCACAAGAAACAACAAACCAAGTATGCAAAAAAAAAAAAAAAAATTCAAATTCATCACCGCCAATAGCCAATATAAGTTATCTATTCTACTCTCATTCATGTCCTTCCCAAACCAGATACTCCTGCCATTTATTCCGCTTATTCAATCAACAACTGTTATAAGTATACTGCTGAGAAAATCTGCAACTCCAAGCACACTCAGGTAAAACTCAATGCCCAAGCTTCTCATGCTATCTGGCGATTGGTCGTAAAAGTATTCTTGCAGACCCACCAGAGCAAAACCATCTTCAATACCATATACCAAGAAGGCAAGAACTGTGGTGCTAACCAGAACACACTAGAGCTATCCAGTATGGAGAGCATCATTCCAATGGCTGCTAGACAATAGGTTGAGGCTGGTGGCAATTAAAATCCTCCACCACTAATCTTGCTTGATGAAGAATTCCGTTTCCTGTACTAACCATATGCCGTCAACCAACATGTTTAGAAACAACTTCAGTTCCTCTATACTTTTCACTGTGGCTAGCCAAGGATTTCTATGGATCTTTGTTTGGATTGAAACCGATGATGCCGATTTCTGAATTTCTTTCTTGTTGCTCTCTTCAATTATTGCAGCTTTGTCGAGTAACCTGTAAATGTGTAAACAACACTAGAGAATAAAAATGCATATCATGTCTATTTGTTTACCCTTGTCAGTCTGTCGGAATCTTGTAGAAGTGTTGGATGGTTTCTGTCCTCATAACAGAGCAGAATTTGATAGATAAAGAAGATTTCTCTTGAATATAGCTGCTACAAAAGCCTGAATCATTGCGGTCAGGGGACTCCCTGCTTGGTTATTCTGCAACGGTGAAACAGCCTACCGGCACAGAACACTGCAATGGTAGAAATCAGAACGACAGTGATGATAATATAACCAACAAACCAGCAAATTTTCTGTTGGATGTGAGCTACCATGGTGACACCTAGGATTAGTCCAGTACAGAGACCCAAATTCCATCAGTTGAAGTATGACATCTTCTTCTTCCACTCTTGTGCATGATTTTCGTCAAACTGATGATCTGCTCCAAAACTTTCCAGAGATGGTTTGTGACCAGCAGTATTAATAGAGAACATGTAGATTGCAAATTTGCAATGAAGAAGACCACCTCGTTAACCTTTGGTGATCTATTGTAGTTGTATTGCAACCATTCATGGCAACATCACAAGGCTTTTAAACCAAGGATGAGCTCTGACATTGTCAGCAGTATTAAACCCTTTACATAAAGTAAGTCATTGTTCCGATCAATTGAATTCCAGAGCACGTAATTAAACTCCTAATTTATCAAAATGATGCAACATTAATCGGTAGCAATGTATGGCATGCAATATGTATGTAAATGATTACAAGTATGTAACTTAACAAGACATAGATTGTTGATGAAATTAGAACCATGGATAACCTGCTAACGTAAGCATCAGCTAGAAACCCACGAAGGAGAGGCATGCTGACCAATAGTTAACGTCTTTGGCAGCTGCGTTGAGATCTCGATGAACAGTGAGAAATCACAAAGCTCGAATGCTGCACGTAGTTTAGTCAATTATTATCATTCAAGTTGAAATCAAGCAATTACAGTAAACAACAGACCAGAGAACGTACTGAAGCGGAAAGTTAACTCACTGGGACAGAAGATTTATAACTAGCTAGTAGATGTAAAAAAAATAGCCCCAAACACGAAACAAATAGACTACCAAGACCAGAAGGTATCCTGTAGATAATGATACAAATGCTAGCAAGAATCGAAACCAAGATTACTAACAGAAATTTCAGATCCGGTACACATACCAAACTCAATTGGTTGACCTTCCAAGTTATTGTTAATACGACCATCCCAGCAATTGTAGAAAACAAACCTCACTGGAATGGAAACTAGAGTAGAATTTTCCTGCATAAAAAAACAGCCCCAAATACAGAATCAGTAGACTACCACCAGGTATCCCATATAATATACGACGAAACCAACATTAGTAGCAGCAAAGCAATTTCAGATCTAGTATGCATACCAGTGATAAATAGATTTGAGAATTAAGGATGGTGTTAGGGTTCTAAACCTTTACACTGGATGTAAACTGCAAAAGAACTCGAAAACAGGGAATAAAGCCCTTTGTTCTGGGGAAAACAACATCTGCTTTGTAGAACAAACTGAATAAACTTCTTAGTATTGATAATTGACCCGTTACAAGCTTAGACTCGAGCTATATATAGCTGAAATAACTTGATAAGCAAGCAACTAACTAAGGAAACCTGTAAAACTAGGAAACTGAATACTAAATACGTAAAGAAAGCAAATACTAAGCAAATAAACTAATTGTAATAAAGGAAGTAAGATTTGGCATCGCAACATCCCACCCTACCTAAAACAAGGCTTGTCCTCAAGCCTCTAACTGTGGAATGCGCGCAATGAGATCATAAGCATCTTCCCAAGTTGCATCATCTTTGGAGTGACCCTTCCATTTGATCAACCATTTTGTAGCAGCTCGGTTTCCCTTCTTATACAACTGCCTGTCCAAAATTTCCTCTAGCTCCCATTTGTCATAGTCAATAATGGTAAGTAATGTAGCTTTAATAGCAGCAGTAGGGCCTAACTTCAGTTTTAACTGAGATACATGAAAGACTGGATGTATTCTACTAATGATAGGCAAGTCCAGTTTATATGCCACAGTTCCAATTTTCTCAAGAATTTTAAAAGGGCCATAAAAACGAGGTGATAGCTTCGAAAAAGACTGATTAGCAATTGTTATCTTTCTGTAAGGTTGGCGACTTAGATAAACAAAATCATTAACTGAAAACTGTCGTTCAGTTCTATGAGAATCAGTGTATTTCTTCATTCGATCATGTGCATCAGATAGGTTAGACTTAAGCAGTTTGAGTGTGTGATCTCCGCACGTAAGTTCAAATCCACATCATTCATGGGAGTTGACCTGTAAATATGCTAAAATTGTCAAGCGAGGACTACTGAAGAGCTTCATATGGTGTCATCTTAATGGCAGAGTGGTAGCTGGTGTTATACCACCATTCGGCCCATGCTAACCATTTGAACCAATCTTTTGGTTTCATTCCTGCAAAGTATCGAAAATAACATTCGAGTGTACAATTCGTGACCTCTGTTTGACCATCACTTTGTGGATGATAAGCTGAGCTCTTGCATAATTGTGTCTCTTGCATTACAAAATAGGCTTCCCAAAAATTGCTCATGAATACAGAATCTCTATCACTTGTGATGGTCTTTAGCATCCAATGAAGTCGTACTACTTCTCACACAAATAGATCAGCTATTGTACTGGTAGAATATGGATGAGATAATGCAACAAAGTGCGCATACTTTGTAAGACGAACAACAATTACCAAGATTGAACTCTTACCATTAGAAAGTGGAAATCCGTCTATGAAATCCATAGAGATGTCAATCCAAATATCTGAAGGGATTTGTATTGGACTTAAAAGGCCAGGAGGAGCTACAGCTTCAGTTTTATTGCGTTGGCAAACCTCACATTGTTGAATAAATTCCTTAATGAATTTTTTCATGCCAGACCAGTGAAAATTTTGTTGTAATATCTTGGAAGTTCGAAAATAACCAGAATGTCCACCCAACGGAGTAGAGTGAAAATCATGAAGAAGTTTTTGACACCATTTCGAAGAAGAAAAAACCATTATTCGCCCTTTTATAAAACAGCACCCCATTGACGTATGAGTAATGACATTTACTATTAGGATCAAGCTGCAACTGATCAATTAATGCACGTAAATTCGGATCATTATGAAATTCTGCAATGATGTCATGAACACCAGAGAAGATTAGTGGACTTATTTCCAACAATAGAGGGTTAATAAGTCGAGACAAAGCATCTGCAACTTTGTTTGTCGACTCCACCCGCGATAAATGATTTCATAATCATAACCTAATAATTTGGAAACCCACTGCTCAATCAAGAAAGACACTGCTCCAAGAAATAATTCAGACTTCTATGGTCTCGATAAATCTTGAAATGTCGACCAAGCAAATAGGTCTCCATTTATTCACCGCAGATACAATGGCAAGCATTTCTTTTTTTCATAAACGGATAAGTTAAGATTCTTACCGTATAAGGGCTTACTATAGAAAGCTATAGGTCTTGCTTGATTGCATTAACACAAAGACCAATGCCACCACCAAGCATCACACTCCAAATAAAACTCCTTTGAGAAATCAGTAGTATTAAAAACAAAGGTAGAAGTTAAAGCCCAAGAAGCAATCAAAGCAACAATTGCCTCTTCAGTCCAGTTGAATGCGCCTTTTTTAAGCACTTGAGTTAAAGGAGCACTGATTTTTCCAAAGTCTTTCACGAATTTTCTATAGTAGCCGGCCAAACCCAAAAATCCTCTAAGTTCTTTGACTGTTGAAGGAATCTTCCAAGAAAGAATGCATTGTATCTTCTCCAGTTCAACTAAACCCCATCGTATTTAAATCAAATGGCCAAGGTAACCAAATGACTTTTGTACAAAAGTACATTTGGATTCCTTAACGAATAATTTGTGTTTTCTTAAATTTCAAACACCATCTCTAGATGTTTGATATGAGTATCCAAATCCTTGTTATATATCAGAATATCATCGAAGAAAACCAACACAAACTTGCGTAAGTAAGGCCTGAATATATCATTCATTAAACTCTGAAATGTTGCTGGTGTACTGGACAATCCAAATGACATGACCAAAAATTCGTAATGGCCATCATGTGTACGAAAAACTGTCTTTAGAATGTCTACTTCATGTACACGAATCTGGTAATAACATGATCATAAATCTAGCTTGGTAAAGAAATATGCACCATGCAATTCATCCAATAATTCTTCTACCACTGTGATAGACACATTTTTGTGTCTGATAAAATCTCAATTGTATATATTGTTAGTGTTCGATTTTTGTATTTAGTATGGCTTTTTATGTTTTTGTAGGTGTTTTTGGAGAAATAAGTTTTGGGAAAAATTGGCTCTAAAAGTGATATTTGCGCTCGTGGGAGAAAATTACTATACGGACCCCATTTTGGATAAGGGGTACCCAAATTACTAAGGGGCATCTATTTCAAGGAAAGTACTATTAGCAGACCTCGCACAGGATAGGGAGGTCATCTCCTACGCTTGAAATATGTTTTTGGTGAAATTTCCCCTTTCACCTCGAGAAGATATTGAATCGAATTTGAAGAGTTTAAACGAGATTAGGTCACAGATTATCATTGGGCTGACTGCTTTTGGATTAACAGTACGGTATAGGCCTTTAAATCAACAAGAGTTGGGCTAGCTAATCGAGTTCGTGAAAACATAGCCGAGGAGAATATCGGTTTGGAAGTTACGTCGGATGGGAAGTTTTGATTAATATGGAAGTTTGAGTTTACAAGTTAACTCGTATACGCGTGAGAAAATAAAGGGAAGATTCTGTTGAGTCTCTATGATACAGGAAACACGTGAAGAATAAAAAGAAAGATTTTTCCCGTAGCTTGAGGTGAAAGAAAAGGAGAGATTTAATCGGTGTTGTAGTGTATAAATACATTGGGTCGAGTCCTAGAGACGAGTCGGGAGTTAGGGGTCCATTCAGAGGCCATAGAATCGAATAAAGAAGAGTTGCAGAGGATTTCTCTGCTGCTGCTGAAGAAGAAGGAGACGAAGAACATTGACGCCTTGTCGTCAATAAATTTGTCACGATCAACTACACGATAAATGTCGTTTCCCCAGCAGTCTTAAATTTCTGTTTCCATTGTAACACTCAATCAGAATAATTATAACAAATTGCGCTGAGTCATTTCTATTCTTTTTCCAATATTTCTTCAATAAAAACACCGTTTGAGCCATGAACAAATATTTTGATCGTGTTTTTGATATGAGGAGCTAAACCCCAACACTGGGATGATGGAGGAAGCCATTCTTCATGCGTGTGGTAATTCTATTATTTTTTTTATGACTTATTGCATTGATTTTTAATTGATATATGATTTTTATTGAGTGATTGTGGTTTCAATTGATGGGTCATGCTTTCTTAATTGTTTTGATGTCTCATGCTTTAGATATACAATTACTACTATCAAAATCTACTTTCGGCAATGAATTAGAGTCAATAAATTTGAGCTATAAATGTCTAGAACTATTAGTTGAACCACATGAATGTAAGAATTGGTGGAATCCTGAGTCTCAGTAATCTCTCGATATTTGTGACAACCTTGTGAATATATTTTCTTTGTTTTTAGAGTTTTCTGAAACTAAATCTTTACAAGTCTGAGAGGAATGACATCTTACTACCACTTACAACAACTTCAAAATCACATCACACTGGAATTGGATAACGATCTTTAATGGTTATCTTATTAAGAGCACAGTAATCTACACACATGCGCCACGAACCGTCTTTCTTTCGAACCATAAGAATAGGAGAAGAAAAATGACTAGAACTGGGCCTTATAAACCCAACTTGTTGCAGCTCACCCAATATTTTCTCAATTTCGTCTATTTGAAAGTTTGGGTACCTATAAGGGCGTACATTCACAGTGCATCTCCTCCAAACAATGAAATTTTATGATCTTGTACACGTTTAGAGGTAGCGTTGTTGAGTAGAAAAATGTCACCAAAAGTAGAGAGCATCTATTTAATTTCGGTAACAATCAATGCTTGGCGCGAAGTATTTAATGCAACTAGTTCCAATAAAATTCCATAGTGTTCTGTAGATAACAAACGTTGCATGGGAACATCCATAATCATTACAGCTAATGATTGGTTACTAGTTAATGTGACGGCTGTGTCTTGAATACTAAATTGCATAGTCAACTTCTTAAAATCCCAAACAATTTCTCCCAACGTGCGTAACCATTGGATTCCAAATACTGCATCACAACCATTAATCTCCAGCAGATGAAAATCAATAGGAAAAATTGTACCTTGTAATTGAATAGGGATATTGCAAGATCCTTTAGTGTTTAAATGACCACCATTTCCGACAGTTACACGTAAAACAGGATCAGTGGATGAAACTGCAAAGCCGCATTGCTTGGCTATGCTGGGATGCAAGAAATTATGTGTAGATCCTGAATAGATGAGAATTGTGAGAGGTCGAGCCTTGGCATAACCAGTAATACGCATTGTATTAGGAAACGTTAGAACCCAAAAGTGAGTTAAGAGATATAGTTGAGTAGATTCCAAAACAAAGAAGATTACAACTAACTTGTTGTTCTTCGATGGTATGCTCGGCCTCAATGATGTCTTCTAAGAATGAGGATCCATCTCTAAAAGCAAGTATCCCTACTTTATTAGACAAACATGTCCGATTTGAACGAAGACATCACAATTGAAACAAAGATCCTTTTCACGTTTTTCTTTCATCTCTTCCCATGATAACTTCTAATAACCAGAGAAAGTGTAAGCTTTTTATTGAGTATTAAAGTCGACGCTTCACTCGACTTG
This sequence comes from Papaver armeniacum, assembly GCA_023531295.1. Taxonomy (NCBI): domain Eukaryota; kingdom Viridiplantae; phylum Streptophyta; class Magnoliopsida; order Ranunculales; family Papaveraceae; genus Papaver; species Papaver armeniacum. The sequence continues at coordinate 73,641 of JAJJWW010005763.1, read as the reverse complement.
AGGGGGCGATAAGGTTGTTGTGCATTAACCTTATTAATCACTGCATAAGCTTCTTCTTGGTGAATTTCCTTTGTAAAAGCTTCATTCAAAGTTTGTGATGCAAGCAATTTAACCACACTACCAATGTGAGGTTTGAGAGAACGAATAAAGCAGCTGATCAAGTAGTCATCTGGAAAGTCAACAAAATTCAATAACTTTTCAAAAAGGTATGTGTTCTCTTCTTTTGCTCAACCTGATTAATTGTATTAATAGCCAGACAAGCATCAATAAATTTTTCAGGTGCAAAACGGGCATGAATATGAGCACAAAACTCCAACCAAGTCACAATTGTGACTTAGTTTGTTTCCAGCGACACCAAACATTAACATCACCTTTTAAACTAGAAGCAACAATGGTTATTTTAAGGGCATCTTCGGCTTGATGCACACAGAAGTACTGATCAACATTAAAAATCCACCCATCAGGATCCTCTCCATCAAAGGTAGGAAATTTAAGATTGATTGTATTGGCTCTGGCAGCAGGTAGAGGTGGGGGTGGAGGTGGAGGAGGCGGTGGAGGAGGAGGAGGACGGTTCAACTGAGGTAGAAATTCAGCAAAAACCGCATGAAGCGAAGCGGTTAGTTGAGTATTGATAGTTGTTGTAGTTCGTGTAAGAGGAGTATTGAGAGCAGTCGTTAAAGCTGTAGTCATGCTAGTGGTAATAGTATCTCGCTAGAACCGTGTTGTTCTCGGGAGTTTCTAGTTTACTGAGCAACTGCTCTTCTTCTCTCTTTGTTGACGTTTTTCAACATGACCTTAGTCTTGCCTCTCTCTCGTCTTCTTCAAGTTTGTTATTTTCCAGTAGCGGAATTAGGTTATCAATGCTTTTAGACATATGCTCAATGCCATCAATTTACTAGTTTCGATTCTCTCGTATAATTTTGACCCATTAGAATTCTTTTTGTGGTGAATTTAGGGTTTGATCTAAACCTCGCTCCGATTCGGTGTTAGGTTCTAAACCTTTACACTGGATGTAAACTACAAAAGAACTCGAAAACAGGGAATAAAGCCCTTTGTTCTGGGAAAACAACATCCTTTGTAGAACAAACTTGAATAAACTTCTTAGTATTGATAATTGACCACATAAGCTTAGACTGAAAGCTATATATATACCAAATAACTTGATAAGCAAGCAACTAACTAAGGAAACTCGTAAAACTAGGAAACCGAATACTAAATACGTAAAGAAAGCAAATACTAAGCAAATAAACTAATTGTAATAAAGGAAGTAGAGTTGGCATCGCAAATGTATGGATTGGAAATTAGTTTTCCTGGGTATTATTAGTAATACAATTAAACAAGTGATTCTAAAATCTGCAAGCAAATTATCCACTGAGATTGTTCAACTTTAATCAATACCCTAATAAAGGTTAGAAACAAAAATACCAATTGAAAAATATACATACATTAAAAGGAGAGAGATATGCATTGCTGCCCGGTATGATGGATGATACCCAACTTATATTTGCTTCAAGGGAGAAATTCAATTTGCAGCAATAACTCGAAAGAGAAACTCCTCCTTTCAATCCAATACAAATGAGAGACTTGTGAGAGCAGAGAAATCCCATATTCACATTTGTACCTAATCCAAATACCTGTGAGTCTGAGTCAGATGAATAACCTGGCAAGATTGGGGAATACCCAAACTAATTGGGGTATACCCAATAAGACAAAATCTGGTCATTATGAAGTAAAACCAAACCACCCCTGAACCTTGTATTTTCTAAATGGCTAATATTCCCTTGTTTAATTAACACTAAAAAATCTGATTAGCTTAATTAATTGAGTTTAGATTAAAATTTCTGAAATCATGAATTTAAGTTATGAAATTTTGTTTTTGATTGAACTCATTTGGGAAGATTTTTGATGAAATTTTTTCTTTCGAGAATATTTTTTTTTCAACTTGAATAAAAGCATAACACTTCTAAAAGAGGATTGCAAAGTCGGGTATGAAATCATACTCAAAATTAAAGAAGAGTTCAACACTTTTTAAATTGAAACTATCAAAAGCTCACAGGTCGATTTAATGAAGAACATGCCGACTAACTTTGGCCGACAAGGTCTGCAGATGAAGAACATGCCGAAAACTTATGGCCTAAGAAGGTCGATGAATGAAGAAGATGCCGACTTTATTATTTTTGACACATCGGAGATCACAAATGCTTCATTAGTCGGCATCTTGTTGATTTCTTACCTTGACGGCTATCTTATAGTCGGCAAGGTCGATAAAAAAATACCCTGTCGACTATAGAATTTTGACATACAGATAAAAATGATTAGTTGGCAAGGTATTAATTTTATAACCTTCCGACTAAACTATAGCTCATGACAGTATAAGGATGAATATCGTGTCGACTAAAATATAGCCTCGGCAGGTATAAGGTTGAATACCGTGCCGACCCCCGTAACTAATGATTTCGTAGATGAAAAGTCGGCACGGTATTCAACCTTATAACCCGCCGACTATATTTTTATCTATAGTTGACAAAAACCTTGCCGACTTTCGATCCGTTTTTGATTCTTCGTTTTTTTTTGTTGATCTCATCATGTATGGTTAGAGTTTTGAAGAAAGATTTTGAATTTTTTTTAATATGTTTTAGTCGGCATGGTTTTTTAGTATGGGCAATTTGGTCTTTTAACACCTTTTAGACACCCCTCAGCACACTAGTTTGGATGGGAATAAAATGGGTATACCCCAATTAATCTGGGTATACCCCAATCTCGGCAGGATGAATAACCCCAAATGATTAATCTAATTCCTTCTTGTATTACTCAGAGTGACAATAAAATGCCTCACACTCCTCCGAGGATGAAATTAAGAAAACCTTATTCTCTATGGAGCCGGATAAAAGTCCGGGACCTGATGGTTTTCCCCCCAATTTTTTTCAACAAAATTGGGAAACTGTTGGGCCAGACCTAATAAATATGATTCAAACTTTCTTCGAAACTGGTCGCATATCTAAGGAAATGAATGCCTCATTCATTTCGTTAATTCTGAAAACTTTAAATCCCATAACTCCGGCAGATTTTAGACCCATAGCTCTTGCCAATACCTCTTATAAAGTTATTTCAAAACTTATGGCTGGAAGGATGAAAGGATTACTGAGTAAGATAATCTCACCTACAATTCCGCCTTCATACCTGGAAGGCGATTGAAAACATAACTCTAGCCCATGAAATCATACATAAGATGAAGAATTCTAAATCAAAAAAGAGATTTATGGGACTAAAAGTGGACATGTAAAAAGCATTCGACTGTAGTCGAATGGAATTTTTTGATTCAAATAATGACTAAAATAGGTTTCAAGAAAAATGGTGTGACTTAGTTTATCACAGTATTTCAATGACTTCGTTGTTTTGCTGAATGGGTCTCCAACAAAATTTTTCAAACCTTCTAGAGGTTTGAGACAGGGAGACCCGATCTCTCCTTATTTATTCTTGTTTTGTATGGAAGTGCTGTCCCGAACAATCACTCATGTTGAAAATTCGGGTCAGATAACAGGTATTAAAATCGTTAACCAAGCCCCCTCAATTAGTCATTTCTCGTCAACATGATTGTCTTTTGTTCTGTAAGGTGAATGAGAAAACTTGTCATAATCTAGTGAAGTTGTTTACAGAATTTGGTAAGGCTTCAGGCAGGGGCGGAACCAGGATCGAAGACTAGGGGTGGCTTGGAAAATTTTTATGCATACTAAGAAATTTTTTTTTTTGCGATGCAAAAAATAAAAGTGGATTACCTAGTCGACGATAATCATGCAGAATATCCGAATGAACTTCCGCTACTAATCCGGATAATTGTAGTAAATTTTGTAATGGATTTGTGAGCACATATCACACCTGCAAACAAAAACAACCAAGCAATAATGTTCACACAATGACCCAAATTACTTTAAAGAGACAAGAAAGATAGACAAAAATAACATTACTTATTACCTATCATGATCTTTTCCTTCAAGGTCCACTTTCTAATTGAGTTCTTTGGGTGAGAAAATCTTCTAGTTCAACTATGGACAACTTCATCAAGCTTAACGTTACCAAGAAACGATTCTCGATTGACCTTCTTCATAAGTGGTAAAACGCTTCCAATCTTCCTCATTTAAGTCTCACCGTGGACGGAGAGTCAAGATCGTATCCTATCAACCTCGCAAATTTAGTTTATTTAATAATAGATATATGATAAAAAAAGTAAACAATACTATCCTCCAGATTTCTACTTGTCATACATAAGCAAACATTGATCTATACAAAGTAGCAAGAAGCTAGCACACACTCTTTTCCATCTATATGTGTGTAATCGTGTGGTCCTTCAATATCAAGCCAATCTACTGAACCTTTATGCAAAATGGAGCAGGGGATTCACTTCATGATTCACAAAATCGTAGTCTTTGATGTGCATACTTCTTTTATACAAACCAAAAATTTCAAAAATCTTAGCCAAGAAAAAAAAAAAAAAATCACAATGAGGACTCACACCATCAACATTCAATTTCCATGAATCCCGACAACTAAGTCACCTAATTTGATAATCATGATTCATTCACTTATAACATCAAAGATTTTTTAAAAAAAAAAAAAACATCAAAGATTAAACCTAAAATTTCATTTAAATTTTCAATTACATTAACCCAAGTGAAATTAACCTAAAATTAAGAAAATACCATGCCCTATTCATGAAAGAAAGCAATTAAGTTTGATAAAATTTCATTCTTAACCCATTAGATCACGTCAAATCAAAGAAAATCACCGAAGTTTCAATTACACAAACCCAAGAAAATTAACCTAAAAATCAGAGATAACCCATGTCATTTTTCATGAAAATAATCAAGTAAGTTGATAAATGTTTCATCAGTATCCCATTAGATCACATCAAATCCAAATGAGTAATCCAGTAAACTACACATCGTTAAAATAGGGTTTCTTCTTTTCCTTTTCTCTTTCTCCCGCGAACAATGAGCAAAAAACATGTTTCTCTTGATTTTTACATGGGCTGCTGAGGGATGGCTTGGCTCTTGATATTACCCTAGCTCGGCTCTTGATTTTTACCCTGGCTTGGCTTTAGGAGTACGTGGGCTTGAACCAAAAAGGGCATTTTCCCCTGTCTTTTACTAACTATGTAAACAAATTTTTTTTTCCAGGGGTGGCTTAAGCCAGGGCTAGCCTGTGCATAGTTCCGCCCCTGGCTTCAGGCCAACTTATAAACCTTACTAAATCTGGGGTTTTCTTTAGCCCCGAAACAAAAAGTTCTATAAGACATAGAGTTAAAGAGATCCTAGGAGTTGCTGCGATTCCTCTGAATGATAAGTATCTAGGCTCACCTCTTTTTACTAATAGATCAAAAGTCACTTGTTTTGAACCTTTGTTAGAAAAACTGAAAAATATGATGCTTAGTTGGAAAGGAGAGCATCTTAACACCTGCAGAAAGACTGTTATGATAAAAAAATGTCACAACCTCATTATATGTGTACCAAATGAACTGTTTTAGGATACCAGTAAAGATTTGTAACAACATAACAAAAATTGAAAGGAATTATTGGTGGGGAAAAAACGAAAAAGGCCTTAATGAGAATAGTAAAAAGGGAGTTTGTCTTAAAAAATGGGACTCTATGTGTACATCTCTAGAGGAAGGAGGATTAGGAATCAAAAAGGTTAAATACTTCAACAAATCTATGATAGCTAAAATGGGATGGAGCTTGAAAGAGAAACCAGATTCTCTGTGTGCTTCCATACTCAAAGAAAAATACTACCTCGACCGTGATATTCTTCACATAAACACTATTCGAAAAGAAATGATAGTTGTATTTGGAAAGGACTATTAAATGGAATCCATGAAATAAAGAAACATTGTTTCGGGATATTGAAAAGGAACAAATGTGGACATTTGGGAAGATTTCTGGATCCCAGATACCGCCTCCTATACATAAACCACAAATTGGAACCGACGTGTTAGCCAAAGTCGATGTCTGACATCGCAAACAACACTGGGATTTAGATAAACTGGCCAAGTGTTTCGACACTCAAACAGTTGAAAAGGTAAAGAAAATAACAATTTCTACTGCAGACAAGGAAGACAATGCTCTTTGGACTCTTACACAAAAAGGTACATTCTCTGTGAACTCACTTTATAATAAGATAAACTCAATTGAGCCGCAAATCAAAATCGAACCAAATATGGAGTATGGATACAACTCCATCTCACAAAAAATTTATTTGGAAAGCAAACCATGCTATCCTTCCAAATAGCATGAGAGTAGCAAAGAATCATTCCGGTGTATTGACATAACTTGTAAACTCTGCAATAAGGCGCAAGAAACTTTAACTCATCTTTTCTTGGATTGTAATTTTGCTACGCAGTTTGGATGCATTTTAATTTTGATAAGCAATTTATTACTAATCTTAACAAACACTTTTCATGAATGGTTGAATGATTGTTCTGGAAAATCCTACAAGAGGAGACTATGATATAGACCGGCTAGTTCTCTTCGTAGCACTATCATTTGGCACATTTGGAAGTCTAGGTTCAATGTAGTGTTTAGGAAAGAGAGCCAAAATAGCGCTTAACCGCAAAACAATATCATCAAGTACATAAATGGGTACAAAATAAAGTGAACAAACATGGTTATAATATAATGCAGAATCTTTATTATAATCCTAATAGTGACAATGCACTTCGATTACAACTCAATACGGGCGGGGAACCTAGAAGTATGGATCTCGAGAATGGACATTACAGCTTACTATGATGCGTTTCAACCGCAAAAGTCGGGATAGCTCTAACTTTGTGTGATCATACAAAGAAATATTAGAGAAGCTCGAGGATGCATGTAGATTGTGAAACTAGAGAATATCTAGAGAAAAGTTGGAGCAGAATCGACTTTAGATGAGCAACAGAATGGAGTGGCCATATTTTAACTTTCGTAAGTGACTCTCACCAACTCTCACACCTTGTTGATAGGAATGTATGCGTGCTCGTCATCGCGATACATGATCAGTGAAGATTTTGGAAACAAAACCAAATTTGATATAAATTTTTTAGTTTATGATTTTATTCTTATAGAGAGAACAAATATTATTTGGGGAGCAAAATTAACCATGTTTTGTAACAAGTATGTAATTGCGCATGTTTGGAAAGATGTAAATCTTTGGGCCGTGCTAACTTATTTAAACATTCAAAACTGGAATGAAGATGTAAAGGTGTACCGAAAGTCTCCATACGGAGAACATGGACCTTTTCTATTAATATCATGAGGTTTTTTCTTCTTTTCCTAAAAAAAAAAAAAAAAAAAAAGAAATACTTTCAAAATTTTAAATGAGCTGAGTCATACCTCACTCAAATCAGATATAGAAAAAAAAAAAAAAAAAAAAATCCTCAGCCATCCCTTATTCCCTCCTCTTCTATATAATCTTCCTCTCAAAAAAAAAAAAAAACCCTAACTTTCCAAAAATCCCTAAAAATCATTTTCAACAATGGCGTCTGCAATACATCAACAACAACACCCACACCTCCTCCGCCCGCCCCCAGAAACCGTCACCTCACAGCCATCTTCAACAACCCACCTAACTCAAGACGAATTGAAAAAAATGGCAGCATACAAAGCAGTGGAGCTAGTCAAATCAGGTATGATTCTCGGCCTAGGCACCGGCTCAACCTCATACTACGCCGTCAATAGAATCGGAGAGCTTCTGAAAAACGGCACATTGAAGAACATCATCGGAATCCCAACTTCATTGAAAACGAAACAGCAAGCTATTTCATTAGGTATACCGATTTCCGATTTGGATTCTTGCCCGGTTCTTGATTTATCGATTGACGGTGCCGATGAAGTTGATCCGGGGCTCAATCTCGTCAAAGGACGGGGTGGGTCGTTGCTCAGGGAGAAGATGATTGAAGGGGCGTCCAAGAAATTCGTTGTGATTGTTGATGAGACTAAGTTGGTTGAGAAATTGGGGTCTAGTACCGGATTGGCGATGCCGGTGGAGGTTGTGCCCTTCTGTTGGGGCTATACGGCCGAGTGTTTGAAGAGGTTGTTTAATGGCTGTGAGGTGAAATTGAAGATTGGGGGTGACGGGAAACCGTTTAAGACAGATAATGACAATTATATTGTCGAAATGTATTTTGGTCAAGATATCGGGGATTTGAATCTTGCTAGTGATAAGATGCATAGGATTGTGGGAGTTGTGGAGCATGGGATGTTTATTGATATGGCCACCACTGTTATCATTGCAGGGGAGCGCGGGATTACTGTCAAGCATAAAGCTTCTTGAGGTATTATCGCCTTTTATGATAGCTAACTTGTTCTGCAATTTTTAGGTAGTAGTAATGTAATGAGTTATGATTACTCAGAATGTTCTTGTTGGGGATAAGAATGCAACTTCTTGTTATGAAATAAAGATAGATTTATATGGAACAGAAGCTATCTGCCTTTTATACATACAAAACTATAAACATTATTATCTTTCGCTTACAATCTAAGGAATTAGAATGTGTGTATGTTAACTTTATTCCATATTCTCTGACAATTTAAAACCAAAACCTCTAAGACACTGGAACAAAAACAATGTCATAGGGTGAGGATATACAATGTTTTCATGTAGAGTGTGACAAGATGAGTGTGTCGGATGTTCTGATGTAGAGAGTGTTAAGTGCGTATAATGTTCTAATGTTTTTATGATTAGCATCAGTCTAAAAGGAAAAACTGCGACTATTTGGTAGTACCCTATGGTTGTTGTTTAGATTTCCCATTCTTAATCCTTCTCCTTCCAAATTCCAATAGAGAGGCTTGATGCTTTTCTGTTGGCCGGCGTTCTGCCCTGCACTACATGACGCAAAAGCACCATGTCCTGCTGCACACCACTTAAGTCGTTAAGTCTTTGACATAAACATTACTTTCGTTACCTGCACTGTACATAGGCTAATCTCTCCTCCATGCGTATAAGAAATTGGTTGATGAGACTAAACTGGTTGAGAAATTCTACTGTGCCGTTGTGTTGGGGTTATACGGTGTAGTGTTTGAAGAGGTTGTTTAATTGGTGTGAGGTGAAATTGAGGATCGGGGTGTAGGTTACAATATTTGATAGTTTACATAACATGTTTGTTTATTGTTATCTATTTTGTATACTGTCTGGAATCGAGAGCCAGAGAGACTTTTTTTTTTTGTGACTGCAGAATGTGTATTTAAAACCGCAAGCCTGTAAGATGTCCAGTGCTGCATAGGAACACAAATAATGTCGTTTTAGGGTGAGGGTATTAGCATGTTTTTTCTTCTAGTGAATGTGTAGAATGCTTATTGTGTCTTTAACTGTTACCTGGCATGCAACACCAAAATCAAAAAGAAAATGGATTTTAGGACTGCGGCTATTTGGTAAGGAAATGATAAGAGAAACAGTGACAGCCATGGCTGTTGTAAAGTGTCCAGATGAGATTCCAACTATCTCTTACCTGATGGTCTTTGTCTTTACAGTATTTGCTGAACAAGCGCAAGCAAAGACTTTCAATCATATTTCGTTTTCTTCTCTCACAGTTTCCCCTGTATTTTAAATGCCTTCAATTGTTTACATTGGAAATTAAACTACAAGAAAATTGATTTGTTGCAGCAGCCAATGAGTGTGGCATAAGTCTTCATTTGGTGCTGCAATAGGTTTTCAGCAGCACCAAAACTTTTCGCCAACAGGCCCTGTAGCAAGAAGTATATTGCCGCACCATGTTCTCTTTTTATGCAAAATGTATATTTTGCAGCACCAACTTGTATATTTTCTTTTGCCACAGCAGTGTTGGTGCTGCCTAAATTTGTTTTGGCCGCACCCTCTTGTGATGCGAAATGGGATACTTTGGTGCTGCCAAAATTTGTTTTGGCAACACCCTCTTGTACTGCAAAATGGGATTAAATGGCTGTTGCAAAAACTTACTAAACCAAATATATTTTTGGACATTAATAAATAAAATTAATTTTAAGTTTAATTAATAACAGTAATTACAAAATAATTTGATTACTAACATTAAAATTTTATTAGTCACATTGGCTTATAAAAGTCGGAAAGCAGACATAACTATGTTTTGAACCTAATACTCGATCAAAATACTCGATTCTTCCAGCCAATCCGCCATATAGATATTCGATCTCCAACTGTAGCTAATCTGTACGAGTGTTCAATGCAAGCTAGAATTGCAACCATGTTCTCCTGCTGAACAAATAAAAAAAAAAAAAATCATTAAAAATTGGGACGCGAAATGCTGAAAACAAGTGAAATCCTACCGGCAGAGAATGAGAAATATTAGACTGCAAAAAGATGATTGACGTACGGAACAGTGGGTCATTCACTTTACTGACTACCTGATCAGTTCACATATGACGACGACTATCAATAAGCTTGGAATGCAACAAGATAGCAGGCAATATGCAAGCAAGCACGAAACTATAAGACCCATATAAATATACAGCTTAAACACACATCATGTATAAAACCACAGTCATCCTTCAGCAAATTTTCCCTCCCTAGCATGCAATTCTGTTCATCATATTCAAGTCCGAGAACAACACTTCACAAAGAAATCAAATTCAATTGTCAGTATTCTTTACTCAAATCATATTCAAGGTTATAATCACTTCAGTTAATGACACTAACTTCTATCCTTTGGGTTAAAGCCACATCTTAATCTGTTCAGAAATCTATCCATTTCATGATAGTTTCTTTTCCCTTGGTAATGTCAAGCTGTAAAACCTGGAATTGTTTGCATTTACACAAATGCTACAGTGTTACTCTAAGTCCAGCTAATTAGCTAATTAAGTTTCTAAATTCCACAACATGTCAGGGTCCTGATATGAGTCCTACCACTCATCCTTTAGTATCTGCTATAGTGTTACTCTAATGAAGACGAGTCTAGCTAATTAGATAATTAAGTTTCTAAATTCCACAACATGTCAGGGTCCTGATACGAGTCCTAAGCTAAATTCCACTCTTCCTTTAGTATCTAGTTTGTATTCTTGTAAAATATTATAACGCATTTAAGTACAATAACACTTACAGCTAGATGTTGCAGCCCTATAGAGTGGATCTGGTATCTGAACCTGCAATGGTAGATATTACCAATCAAAATAAGTAATGGTAGATATTACCAATTAAAATATGTGCATAAATATCATAACAGGTTTAAGTAAATAGTGAATCACGACTTACTATGAAGTCTTCAGAAACTGGGTCCTTGGCCTTTTTGGACTTCTTACTTGTATGAGTTTCGATGAAGACGTCACCTTCAGTTGGCGGGAACCCCACCATTTTTCTCGGTCTATCATAGTTCCATAGTAAACAAGAACACCAATTAATTCTATTTGAGTATATGTAAACTCAATAAGACATAGTTCATATATGAATATGTTTTTTAATTAATAAAATATACCATTTCGGCAATGCTTCTTGCGATACTCTTTTTACCCCCTGTGTGTTTAACTACTTGTTGACTTTGGCTAATAGTGTTACACTCAGACAATACCTTATATTATATACAAAGATCAAAATCAGCTAAATATAAATGTGAAAATAAATTAAACAACTAAGTAAATATACAAGACTAAGAGGATTCACCATACCTGGGGTCCTTCATCTTTGGACCAAAATGTCACCAGATCCTCCCATTCCTTTTCAGGTAACATTTCAGACTTATGTCTAATACGATCTTCATGTTTTTCGTACTGTGTAAAGCCAGCTGCTTTCCATTTAGCCTTTCTGTTCCTGAATACACCAGAGCAGATACTTTGCAAGGTAGGTTTTTTACGGATTTCATCCAACTCGAATAAATCCTGAAACATTAACATAAGAAATTTGTTACATATGGAACTTAGATTAATTTTTCTTTTTAGATCAATTGAGATACACGAGCAATAGATATTCTCACCCAAATCAGCAGTACGATGAGCCCAAGCAAATGTCAAAAACTCATCGCAACCACGAATGTAGTCACAATGACCCCTACCTTTTTTGCATCCAACTCTTATCCATTTGTGCTAGACTTTGAGAACATGACAATAAAACTTATAATAAACAGAACACTAAATATAAGAAAATAAGACTAGGTTTGAGAAGACCCTAGAAGCTAAGTTTCTGAATTTCAGATGTTTCATACATTTAATATTCCACAGTTCTGTTTACAAACAAATACAATTACCTAATTGCAAAAGGCACCGGGCTAACATCTTAATGAACATAAATAGAAGCCTTTCGTATTACTCAATAAAACTAGCAAAGTTATTAAATTAGCATAAAACGATGAAAGAAAGAGAAGTGCATTTTATCTAACTAGAAATCAAAACTTTACATCAAACCACTAAATTAAGATGAATCAGTGTTCTAGAGTGAGAGGAGAATGATAAACATAGAGAAAAGAATATTCGAGTGAATTTCTAAGTTTACCTGGAAGCAATTAGGGCTAGGAAAAAGAGATGCTAATGGGGAAGAAGAGGAACAATTTTCTTTTACTCTTGATCCCCACCTGAAAGAGAAAATAAAAAACAAATTATTTCATTTTGCTGCCACACAAAACTCAGATGCGGAATTAAGGCGAATAATTATTGAAGCCAATGCTATAATTGGATTCTACTTGTCACTTTTTTGTAACATATAGAGTTGTGAAAGAAATGCTCTAGAAGATCATCAAACATTACAAGAATGCAGTAAGTGTATTCACATCCACCTCTTATCCATTTCAGATGCTTCATAATAACTAAATTAAACACAATCAAAATGATACTCAGATTCAAACTAAACACAATCAAAATGACCCAAAACACATACACAGAAACCAAGTAATCTCACAACCCAAGTAAACCCTCACTTGTTCTATTACATGTTAATCAACAATCACACTAAACTCAGAACAAAGATTCACATCGTTGGTGAAAAAAACAAAATAATACTTTCAATAATCTATCCAAATCATGAAATCCCAGAATAAGCACTATTATACTTGACATTTTAAAACTAAATCCACACAACGAAGTAGCAATAAAATCAAAATCAAAAAATAAATAAATCAGCGAATCTGAAGATTAGCTACTACAAATGGAGTCTAATTGAAGAAAACAACATCACGCTTACCTTCAAAAGGCTTCGATCTACAGAGGAAAAGAGTTTTTGCTCCACGGATCAAAACAAAGAATTTTAGGGTTTTTGTTGTAATCGAAACAGTGAGAAGAAGATTTCCCCCGAATTTCGACTCCATTTTTGAGAAGAAAAAAGGTTAGAATTCTTCTCTTCCTGAATTGAGAAGAACGAGAAAGAAAGAGGCGAGGCGATATAACTTAAGTTTTCTCGTCAAACCCAACACGTGTCCATTTTTTGGGTGGGATAATCAATTCCCGGTTTATATTTATATTTATAGTTTATTTATTTATTTATTTTTTGAAGCATGAAATTTTATTATAGAAATGGGCTATTACATGAGGGTATGTGATACCCCAAGTTTCATCAATTACATCATCATATTGGAGCAGAGAGTGAATAGCACTCTTCCGATCAGAATTGCAGCAGAGGCGGATGTTTGAGTCCAAGTCGAAGGTCGAAAGACCTCCGGTTAATGCTTTTCGTTCCCGGTTTATACATATAGCAGCACTTATGCGGCTAAATGAATAATAAATTAAAATATCTCATTTTATTTTCTTTACTTTGATTTAAAAAATATATAATAATAAGTTATACTTCACTATGCGCACCACCAGGGCTTCGGCGCTCCAACAAGGCATTGGTATTTTTGATAATCATCTTTTGCTTCTTTTTTTTGAGGCACCTTGTGACCGGAGATGGCACTGGCTTTGGCCCTTTGCAACAAGAGAGTGAATAGCACTCTTCCGATCAGAATTGCAGCGGAGGCGGATGTTTGAGTCCAAGTCGAAGGTCGAAAGACCTCCGGTTAATACTTTTCGTTCCCGATTTATACATATAACAGCACTTATGCGGCTAAATGAATAATAAATTAAAATATCTCATTTTATTTTCTTTACTTTGATTTAAAAAATAAATAATAACAAGTTATACTTCACTATGCGCACCACCAGGCCTTCGGCGCTCCAACAAGGCATTGGTATTTTTGATAATCATCTTTTGCTTTTTTTTTGAGGCACCTTGTGACCGGAGATGGCGCTGGCTTTGGCCCTTTGCAACAGCGTATCTCCACTTTACCTATTAAAGACGGTGGTTTGGGGATTTATACGATGTCAGACACGAGCAATTATTGTTATCTCGCTTCTCAGAATCAGACCAGGTCCGTGCAGAATATAATACTAAGAGACCTATACTCTGTTTGTTGTGAGAATGGCCACGCATACCAACAAGCCTTGCAGACTTTCATCCAGGTTTGTGATTTACATTCTTCCTTCAGCTTTGTAGAAACTGCCCCCCTTCCATGCATACCTTGGCAGCTACATACTTTGATGTTGTGAAGAAGAAAATCTCGAGCCAATTCATCATGTCTGACAGAGATTCGGTTTTGTGGCAATCTAACAGAATGAAACATGCGCAAGAGTACCTCTTGGTCGTGCTAATTAGTGGGCTTCAACAGAATATTGGGCCAAGGCAGTTTAGAGCTGTTTTGAGTTATCGACTCGGTATTCCACTTTTTCCAAAAGGTGGTTTGTGTTCGTGTTGTAAGCGAGATATGAACATTTTTGGCGATCATGCGATTCATTGTTCCAGTGAGGTCAGGCTCAAATATCGCCATGATCTTGTTAGAAATGTTGTTGCTGATATGTGTTATAAAGCTGGGGTGCATGCTAGAAAAGAAGTGTCCTTGGGCCTTCTTTCGAAAGGTCAAGCCTTGAAGCCTGCAAACATCCTTGTTTATGGGTGGGAGAATGGGAAAGATGTGTGTTTTGATGTTACTGGTGTTTCACCTTTTACTACTGCGGCTGGGAGTGCTTTCATACCAGGCCAAGCCATTTCCAACGCAGTTTCACGTAAACGCACCAAATATTTAGACATATGCACTTCTCATGGTTATGGTTTGGGTGTTTTGGCTTTCACTTCCTTAGGTGAACTTGGTGAGGATTTTGTAGTACTTTTAAAGAGGCTTAGGAATTGCCTGGGTAACCTTGATGCCAGCAGTGATCTTGGTAGTTTTCTTTTTCATAGATTAGGTTTGGTTATTCAGAAAGGTATTGGTGCCCAGCTCGTGGCTAGGCTACCAACTGCTCCTTTGTAAAAAAAAATTTCTCCCTTTCGATTATATTAGAAACAAATAATAATATAAAATAAAATCATAAAATAAAATAAATGGCTAAGGGTTTTTGTAATTATAATAAAAAATGATTTATCTGTTGTCTCATCAATGTGGCGAAAACTCAACCTGTAGCCGCACTAGTTGATCAGTTGTCGCAAGAAATTCACAGTATGCGTCACCGCTTCCCTGCGGCGCCAAAAAATAACCCCTTTATGCCTCACCAACTAAGTACTGACGCGAGAAACTACTTGAAGCGGCATGTATTTATAAGGTGTGGCAATATAGTGTCGCGATATCTCAGCTTTCTTGTAGTGAAACCAATACCTCTGGGATGCAATCCTTCAATTGTCTGCATTAAAAATAATTCATCAGAATATCAGATTATCTGAACTTACAAATGGCACAGTTTTTTTTCTTCTTTTTGATCAGACAAATTGCACAGTACCTGAAACAGTTCGGTGTGCTATGCTACCACTGACGTTATTTTGTCTGTCCTTACCGTCTCTTCGACGTAATTTGTGGTCTTGTAAATTGTTTGAACGTCATTGCTTGGTTGTTCTTGTTTGCAGGTATGGCATGTGCTCGCGAACCCATAAAAAAAATTCTACAATTGTCTTGATTACTTACCGGAAGTTTAGAAACTCTGCAATTGTCATTGACTAGGTAATCCTTTTTTTTTTTTTTTACTAATATGCATAAATTATTTTCAAGCTTCCTAGTCTTCAATCCCAGCTCGCCTTTGAACCCGCATAGCTTGGTAAGGTACTATTTAGTATCCAGAATGGACGCTTGTCCCAAAGATTGGTATCTGAACATTAGCTTGGATACCGATTGTCTCAACGAAACCATCTTTTTTAAACGGAGGAGTATTATCAAAGTAGTATTTGCACAACAATTGCGAGAGCGAAAATTTATTTATGAGTGGGATGCATTGTCATTTGGATTTAAATAATCAAGCAACACAAAAAGAAAGAAAGGAAGAAAAAAAGACGCGTTGCAAGAAACATACTTAAACCAAGCAAACATAAACAAAAAAGAAAACACAAACAAGTTGTATCCAAACAAACATAAACAAAACAAAAAAACTGACAAGCCTGTTACAGGGGGCGTCATGGTTTATCAGAGGGGTGACAGTGTGATAGTAATGTTCCTCTAGTTGGTTAGGGGATGTCCTATAGGGGTGTAAATTGACTAGATTACCCTCCCCATTTTTTAATCTAAATCAAAGCTAAATTGAAAATTTGTTTTCTTTCTTCTTCTCTTCTCCTCCTCCCATCAACCGTACCCTCCATTAAAACTCAAAATTTCAACGCTTCGATTAATCGGCGATTCGAAAATTAATCAAGTGTAGTGTAATGACTTATATGAGGTATGTTTTGAAAACCCAGTTACGATTTGGTTTATTTTGTTCGATTTAAGTTTAATTTCTATCAAAAATTAGGGTTTTAGATGAAAATTGAAATTGAAATTTCTGGGTTTTTGTGAGTTACGGTTGATTTTAACTCAATTACGAACCATAACTGGAGTTTTTGATGTTGTTATTACGGGTGGTAATAGTTCAATTACCAACCGTATGTTCTTATATCTGAGAATTTTCTTCAGTTACGGTTGGTAACCATTTTAGTTTAGGAACCGTAACTCAGTTACGGTTGGTATCGAGCATTTGGTCACCAACCGAAACTCAGTTACGATTGGTATCGAGCATTTGGTGACCAACCGTAATCCGATTCTGATTCAGATCGAGCATTTAGTTACCAACCAGAATCGGTTTTACGATTGGGTTTTCTTCAAATTTAACCATTCACGATTGGTAGTTCATCTTTTTACTGACCGTAACCCGATTTACTGATTGGTTATGAGCAAAATTCCAACCGTAATTAGCTCTGAAAATGTAAATTTTTTTTTACGTACTTTAGATAACTTTGAGCAACAAAAAGCTAGTTGGGACTAATTTAGAAGTATACCCGGTCAATTTTAGGTCCTGGTTCTTCATTTTGTTGGTTAATTTCTTCAATTGATTGAGATTGACCTTCTCCTCTATTTTTTTTTAAACTCTAAAAACCTGATTTTGGTTTTGATTTTGAGTTAATATAAGTGAAATTAATCATTAACACTAAACTTGATTATCATCACTAAACTAGGTTATCAATTATGAGGGTTAATTTGTCCTTTCCAGTTTTTTATGGATGAGGGACACTTGAATTATCATATAATGACCATTTTTGTCCTATTACAATACCGCCCCTCTAATAAACCTCGTTTGATTGGGGCCAATGAATATTAATTGGGGGCCTTGACATTTTATTTGCACCCCAAATTTTTCAGGGGCGTATTAAACCGATTGTGAAAATACTATTTTACCCTTCACTAAAAATAAATCTTAAAAGCCTATTAACCCTTAATCTTAAGCCCCAATTCATTTCTAGTTCTAAACAAAAAGATCACTCCCTCCCCTCTCACCCTCTCGACTCTTCTCTTCTCCTCCATTAACGACTCCAAGAAAAAGAAAAAAAAATCTTCAACCTAAAATTTCAATTCTGGTAAAAGGGTCGTCAATTCGACAAGCCTAAACCCTAACGATTTTTCATATGCATGTAGAGACCATAAAAAATCGTTAGGGTATATGATGATCAAGATAACAACCATATTTCTGGTTTTCATATTTTTACCCTAGATTAGAGTCGTTAACATAATATAGAAACCTATGACGATCCTCTATGGACGACCCTTTTTTAAAGGTCAGCGACTCCAGGTGAAAAGCAAACGGCCTCTCTGTCCTAAATTTTTTCAGAGTCGTCTTGGTATAGACACACAAAATAACGACTCTTTGTGACCCAAGCTAAGAGTCGTCAGGGTATATCATATTACCCTGACGATTTTTCATAACCTGGAAAAGTTGCAGGTTTGAGTCGTCATTTTTGGTGTCAATACATTGACGACTTTATAGAGTCTTTGGGGTATACATCCCTCGACATTGACAACTCTTTCTATGTGTTGTGACATATATCCAATCCATGGGAGAATTTAAGAAAATCTTACCATCAACACAATCATCTTTGTTACTTGAACCTTCTCCAACATCATTTCCCCTATTTGAATTACTCATTTCTAAACACTAATCATTCAGGGGTAGTTTAGGTATTTAGAAAAAAAATTTGCTAAGGAATGACCCAAATTAGGTTTGGGTGACCTTTTTTGTCCTCTAATGAGAGGCCCCCAATTAATATCTTTGGCCCCTTATAAACCATGCCGCCCCTATAACAGGCCCGAAAAATGAAAACACAAACATCTTCGACATAGATATATTCCTCACAGACAAGGAATATATACTATACTTAGGCCTCTTCCTATGGGTATGCCAAACACTGATATTTGGCATATATGCACCCACTATGGGTATGCCAAACTGCCAAACTCATATGCCAATATGTTTTTCCTGGCATATAGGCATAGGAGACAGAGTTTCCATCGAGCGATAGAGTCTCTATCGCTCGCCGAGCGACAGAGACTCTATCGCGGCGATATTCTCTCTATCATTTGGCGATATTCTCTTTATCTCCAGAGTAATTCCACCGATATTCACTTTATCTCCTCCAGTAATTTTATATATATATAAATTATCCTTCTCTCCTACTTTATCATTATTCTAATATATTTTTATATTTTAAGGTCCCACTAAATATATTATAACACTAAAACTTTTATAAATACCCCACCACACAAACACAAATATATTTTTTTTATTCATTAAGGTCCCACCCAACACAATTAAATATATGTTTTTAATCGAGTTTCTGCAGATATCTACCATAGTAATTGAAACTCATTTGCTATGCCACCCTGTGCAGATGCCAAACTACATTTTTTTGCCATACCCATAGGAAGAGGCCTTAATGCGGGATGTATTCGAAAACAAACGGGAACGGGAACAACAACAAAAGCATTCCTCGGTAGCCACACCAAGAAGAGGAACATAACATATTCCGCTTATCAGCTTCAGATCCTCTATCCCCATTACTTCCCTGTCCTCTGTCCCAACCTTTTAGATTCCGCCACGCGTCCTAAATGGTAACAGCGATTTGGCTACATTTAACCCCGTTAAAATTATTCAATTGACCAAGGAAATCAGATAATTCTTCTTCTTTTCAGAGTGCAGTAGTCCTCGATCTCCACTTGGTGAATCATTTGTGATCAATAGATCCTTACCATCGAAAAAAAAGAAGAAGATTAACTTAGAAGTTTAGAGTAATTATAATTCATGTGACCCGTATCAAATTTCATATGTAAAGGAGTAGGATTATACTCCCTCCGTCCCTAATTAGATGAGCTACTTGGTTTTTAGTTTTGTCCACAAATAGATGAGCTATTTCACTAACCAAATGGATATTTCTAAAACTACCCTTTTAATTGATTATTTTTTCTATAAGAAATATGTAAAATTTGATAGTCATGTTTATATTCGTTGCGTAAGTGTTTTAAAATGTTTTTCAACGGTATAAAGTTTATAAAAAACCGTGGTATAGTTTAAGAGATAAATCGTTTCTAAATTTTACTAATTATTGCCCATAAGGGTATAATTGTAAAAAATACTTAAATATACTCCACTTTCCTCCTTGCCTTAAAATTTGTGCAAACTACAAGTAGCTCATCTAATTAGGGACGGAGGGAGTAATAATCCATCTCTCCAACAGTAATATTCTACAAATATGTTTCGTACTACAGTAAAACTTCAATAAATTAATAATGTTGGGACTGCCAAATTCTATCAATTTAGCAAAGTATTAATTTATCGATAAATTAATAAGTTATTAAATTATCGAAACGTTTTAAATTTAAGTTTCAAAAATAAAATAAAATAAAATATTTAAGCTAAACTTAAAGGTTTCCCATAATAACAAATGTATTGAGATATTATTTTCAATTTAAACTAATTTGTAATAAATTTTTGGCATATATAATATAATATATTGCATATTATGTGCATAAATTCATATATTTTTTGGTGTTAAAAGAAAAAAAAAAACACAAAAGAAAAGAGTAACAACGGCTCATACTTCTCATCTCAAAGGAGTCGAAAATCCCCTATAACAAACGAGATTCGAAAAGTATTATGTGAATATAGTCATTCTAATCCAAATTTGACTCAAAGCGATATACAAAAATGACTTCTTGTAAAATTTAACATACAAGTGTGTCAAGGAACGATATCAAACATAATTAAGCGTGCATAGGAATACATCTCAAGTGATCAAGGAAAAATCAGTTGTAAGCGGCAGAAAACGGCTAAATATCCAGACTTAGAGAAGGTTTTCTATGGATGGGTTGTTCAATACCAGGAGCGTGTGAATCTAAGCGGATAATTAATTCAAGAACAAGCGAAAGAATTAGTGAAAAGGAACTCCAGACTCCTCAAAGGACTACAAAAAATCAGAGATGAAGTTCAATGTTGCATAAATGTGAATGAGAAACAAACAACTTTGGAATTTTATTTTATTAAGGCACCAGTAATGTAATGCTATTACAATGATTATTAATTTATATTTCAGTTGGGCCCTATTGGATACTTAAAATTTTTATTATCTTATAAATTTAGCGAGGTTATTAATTTAATACACTGGCCCAAATCGGGACCGGCAAAAAATATTATTTTAGCGAAGTTATTAATTTATCGCGGATTAATTTATAAAAGTTTTACTATAATTGATTTTGTTTGTTTTAATATGCTTGCTTGATTCTTCGTTGGAATCTCTTATAAGGTTAGTTTTAGAAATCTAATTAAAGGATTTTACTGTGAAATCTAATTAACCTAATTAAATACATCCTAAATCCCAATTGATAATGCTCCACAATATATACCGACTTGTAGCAGAAAAGATGAATATACAGTGATCAAATAAAAAGAGGAGATGATTAATTTGTCTGTAATATGACTAACGACGTAACAATCATGACGTTGAATGAGAAGACACGTGGCAGAACCAAATAGGTTGGGACAGGGGAAGTATCTCCTCTGTACCCAGACACACAACTGAAAATTGTCATTTTGGTTTTTATTCAGTGTCATTTATAAGATTCTCTCTAACTTTAGATCAAAATAATGTATCCCATATGCCTTTTTTCTTTTTTTTTTACTTTGTTCATCTCACTGTGCTCTCTCATTTATAAGATAATTTTAAGTATTTTTAAGTTTGATAAGTTTAACGCAGAAAATAGATGTTCATATAGTCTATCATTGGATTTGCTGTGCCACAGACTTGAATGGTCACAGATGAGGACAACATATCTTAGTATTTTTTTTTTTTTCTCAAATCAAACCTGTATGCATTAAGATTTATAAACCCAGAGTAATTTATTCTTTTTTCGTACATTTTGATTCTTTTAAACCCCATGCGTGTTTATGATTTTTGAGATACTCGACGAGCGAAAATGCTACTTATACACCAAAATTATACACCAAAACTATACCCCGCTTACGTGTCAAATTTGTATTGGTCCATTCTCTTAAAGGGACCCCTGTATTTCCTGGTGGGGTTGGGTGGGAAGCAATGAACGGTGGAGATCACTGCCACATAGTGGTGTATCTATCCGGTGTATGAAACCGGTAGATATGTAGCAGCTTCGCTCTACGAGATCTTGCTGCACAGTCTGTCTCCCTCTGAGATGTCTTGTTCTAATCAACTTTTTTTAAATCAAGTAGTATACCCAGTGGATAATCCAGTGTTTTGAGTAGAAATATCTGCTGGTTTTTCATGTGTGTAAGAAAACCTGTATCTCTTTTCTTTTCGATGGTACTAGGTTTTCAGACCCTTTCTTGTGTAAATACATTTCTTTTTCTCCATTTTAAAATGATAAAATATTACCAGTCAGGATGAAATTAAAGGTATAAGAGCAAACAAGATCTAATTGAAGGTATCAGGAAAGATCAATCAAACCAAGAGCAAGATCAAACCAAAGAAATCAAACCACAGAAAAAAGACTAAGAAGAATAAAGCTAATTGATGGCGGATAAAGCTACCGGTGATCAATCTAGTTACTCATCATGTTCTATTGCCAAGATCATCCAAACTACTGATCTTTCAGTTTCGATAAAAGATGATGGTGAACAAGATGTGCTTGTCAAATTTCTCGCACTCAAGTACGTCAATCCACTCCTCCTTTGAAATTGAAATTTCTTCTCTGTCTTGGTTGATTGTTTCTGAAAAAGCATATGCACAGCAAGTGTTTGAAGATTGTACTGCATAAAAATTGTTTCTTTCTCTATTTTTGTTCAACCCTGAATTCGATCTGATTATAAAGTAATGTTATGATCTTGCTTAGTAAATTTTCTTTTGTACAGCTCCGATGGGAAACAAGTGGTGGTAAATAACAAACAGCTCAAGGTTCAGAATCCACAACTGGTATTTTTTTCAATCCCCCCCTTATATTATTTTTTTCATTATTGGTATATATAATGAATGCAAAACTTTGAAGCTATAATAATTTTCTGCCGCAGTTGTGCAGCTATTATGAACAAAATCTCCGTTACAGCTTCCTTCAACGAGACACCAAGGAGTGATGATCCGAGTAGAAGATACAACTACCGGTTTATGTTTCTTCTTAGCATCTATTTCCAAGTGTTGCACTACTTTTAGTCATAGCTCTAGCTAGTTTATGATAAGTGATTTAGCAGTTGTAATCGTCTTTGTTGTTGTTGGATTGGATGTATGTACCTGAAAACATGCCAGAGTGAATGGTAGATATTGGTGGTGTTACAAATTCTCCAAATTTCTTGTTACAGAGTTTGTGTCAAATGAATGTCATTATGCACCCACCATGCTTATACATTTGAACCACTAAAATGAGAGCCAGAGCCACTGTCATCGTGTATTTTTCTATGTACTTCCTAGCCAACAATTTGTACACGATGAAATTCATCCCCGCCTAAGAAAATCTGCAACTCAAAGCACACTCAGGTAAAATGCAATTCCCAAGCTTCTCATGCTCTCTGGCGATTTGTCGTAAAAGTATTCTTGCAGACCCACCAGAGCAAAACCATCTCCAATACCAATTCCTTTCCTTGGAAGGATATTGATGCCTCTCTCATTCCCTGTGACTCTTCTCAGCCTGGTACTAGAATCCTGTCGTAGACATATGGAGAGTATCATTCTGATGGCTACGAGGCAGTACGTTGAGGCTGGTGGCAGTTCAAATCCTCCGCCACCAATCTTGCTTGATGAAGAAATGGTGTTGCCCGTGCTAACCATATGCCAAATGTCATTGTTGTCAACCAAATGGGAATCATCTTTAGAAGAAGCTTCACTTCCTCTACGCCTGTCACTATCGCTGGTCTCCAAGGATTTCTCTGGATCTTCGTTTGGTTCAAAACTTCAAATAGATGATGCAGCTCTTGAATTTCTTTGGTCTACAATTATTGCAGCTTTGTCGAGAAATCTGTAAATGTGCATTTGCATTAGTTAACAGCACTGGAGAATAAAAATGCATATCTTTTCTATTGGGCTCATCTTACTAGAGCTAGAGCTTAAAGGGCTGTATAGTTGGTTTACCTGAACATGTCAGTCTGCCGTAGTCTCGTAGAAGCGTTAGATGGTTTCAAGCCTGAATAATTGGGGTCAGGAGACTCCCCTGCTTGGCCTTTCTGCACCGGTAAAATGGCCTCCCGGCACAGAATACTTTGATGGTAACAATCATAACGACAGTGATGATAATATCACCAGCAACCCAGCTAATTCTCTGTTGGATGTGACCCACCATGGTGACACCTAGGATTAGTCCACTACAGAGACCAAAATTCCACCAATTGAAGTAACACATCTTCTTCTTCCTCTCTTCTCTTGTGCATGATTTTCATCGAACTGATCTGCTCCAAAACTTTCCAGAGATGGTTTGTGACCACCAGTACTTGTAGAGATTATGTAGATTGCAATGAAGAAGACCACCTCATGAACCTTTGGTGATCGATGCTGCCACATTGTAGTTGTACTGCTACCATTCATTGCAACATCACATGGCTTTAAACCAGGGATGAGCTTCGACATTGTCAGCATTATTAAACCCTGTATGTAAAGTAAGACACTGTTCAGATCAATCGACCCCCATAGTACGTAATTAAACTCCTAATTCATCAAAAGGATGCAACATTAGGTGGTAGAAAGGTACGACATGCAATGAATATGTGAACGATTACATGTATGTAACTTACCAAGACATAGATTGTTGATGAAATTAGAACCACAGAGAACCTGCCAACGTAAGCACCAGCTAGAAACCCACCAAGGAGAGGCATCATGGTGGTTACTCCTGACCAGTAGTTAACGTTTTTTGCTGCTGTCTTGAGATCTTGATGAACCACTTTAGTGAGATAAACAATGAGATTTGTAGAAATTACAAAGTAACTCAACTTTTCACCAAGCTCAATTGCTGCACATATATGGTAGTTTAGTCAATTATTGTCATTCAAGTGGAAATCAAGCAATTACAGGAAATAAACCAGAGAATGTACTGAAGCGGAAAGTTAACTCACAGGACAGAAGATTTACAACTTGCTAGTACAGTAGAATGTACATGCATAAAAGAAAAAACAGCCCCAAACACGAAAGAAATAGACTACCAAGACTAGAAGGTATCCCGTAGAAGTTGTACGCACACGAAATCATAATATAGATAATGATACAACTGCTAGGGAGTAGACAAGCATCGAAACCAACATTACTACCAGAAATTTCAGATCCAGTACTCATACCAAATTCAATTGGTGTGCATATACGACGGTTTAGTCGATTATTGACCTTCCAAGTTATTGTTAATACTTGGAACGGGAAATGAATCCAAGCAATTGCAGAAAACAAATCACACTGGAATAGAAACTACAACTGAAGCGGAAACTAAACCCATCGGAACAGAAAATTTACAATTAGCTAGTACAGTAGAATGTGCATGCATAAATTTCAAAAAAAAAAAAAAAAAAAAAAAAAAAAAAAAAGCCCCAAATACGAAATCAGTAGCAGCAATTTCAAATCTAGCATGCATACCAATGAGCGGCTCTCCAAACCCCAGTAGAGGCTCTAAGGGGACGTCTTCCATCATGGATTGGTTTTCCTTGCTATTTCTAGATTTGAGAATAAGGATGGATTGGAAATTCATGTTTGTTTTCTGGTATTATCAGTAAATACAATTAAGTGGAAGAACCAAGTGATTCTAAAATCAGTAAGGATCCTGGTCATATAGCAAATTGTCCACTGAGAGTATTAATCTGTAAATGTAATACAACTTGAAAACAAAAATATACCAGAAATAAATTTGTTTCAATTGAAAAATATACAATCCATACATACCTTAAAAGGAGAGAGATATGCGTTGCTTCCTGGTATGATGATAAGCTAGTTACCCATCATGGAACTTTATATTGGACCGAAGTGAGAAATTCAATTAGGAGATTCCAATAACTTCAAAGAAATCACTTCAATCCAATACAAAACTCAATTATGAGTAACTAGTAGAGGGAACCCTGAGAGAGAGCAGAGAAATCCCAGATTCACATCTTCAGTTCAGAAGGACATGGACGCCGCAGTGGTGGTTTATAAATCTGTTTGAAATCCTTGAAATTTAGGGTTTAATGGGGACGGAGGAAATGATAACTTACGGTTTGACACACGCGCGAAACAGGGGGAGTCACGTGCGGCACTACCAAACAATGGATACCCAAACAATAAGACTAAGTTTTATGGGCTAGACGGGAGTCTTGGACAAGACTTAAGTGTTGCAATTCAAAAAAACGTAAAGAAAAAGTTAACACTAGTTCTCTCTCCTAGCAGTTGCTAGCATGTGAAGTAGCATGCTAGATAGTTACATTTGAATGGTTCAACGCTTGAAAAAATACCTTTTCGCGGAATGGTTCAAATAACAGGGTTTATTTTTGATCCGACGCACTGAGATTTGAACGCCGAATGGTTCAGTATGGGTCGACGTGGACTGCTAATCTAGCTGCTAGATTAGCACTCCCATAAGACTTAAGAGGTATTTCTGACTGCTAATCTAGGTGCTAGACTAGCACCCCATAAGACTTAGCCTTAGGACTGCTCTAAATTGTCTGGGCCCAAGAATAGGAACGGCAAACACAAAATCTTGGCACGGTTGCATTGCCAGAGAACAACATCCCGTGCAGACATGTTAAAACTTGTGGGGAGGAGTCTGTTCAATTCTAAGACAGAAACCCAGAGTTTAATCAATCAATATGGAGGAACAAATACCCAATGAAAAAAATACCATAAAATTAAGATTTCTACCCGAATAATCAAAAGGGGGTTTAATTTTATTTTATGGATAATAACTAGGTATCACCCACACCTACGGTAGGCTCAACCTTTTTCCGAGTTTGGTTTATTGTTTGGTCACTGTCAAATATTTTAGTCAAAAATGTAATGATCGGACCGTGATTAGTTAGTTGGGTAATAGCAAATGGGCCTATGGCCCCGCCTGTCAATCACCCCTAAGACGACCTTTATCCTAGTTTGGTTTATTGTTTGATCAATGCCACAAGATGGTCACAAATAATTTTAGGCAACATGTACTGGTCGGTCGTGTTTAGTTGGTCGGGTCATAGCAGTCAGTCGGGGCCTATGGCCCCGACCGTTTATTGGAAAATAATAAGATCTCATCCGTATACACAACAGACGGACACATACACACAATGGACATATAGATTAGTCTGGTCCTGTAATCCCAGTATTTTGTTGGTCAAATCAAATTAGCTGATAGAAAATTTATGGTCAAATTTAGTCACCACATTAAATATTGGGGTGATTAAGTTTAAATCCAAGGGTTGAATATATAAGTTAGCTGGGACCTACGTACCCTATGTTTAGTTGGTCGGTCAAATCAGCCGGGGCCCGTGAAGTCTCTTTGGTTTGATATTCAGCTTAAAATGCCGTTTCTATGGTTTGATATTCAGCTTAAAATGCCGCGTACGCCACTGATGGTATGTTTCGTGCTTTTCCCAAAGACCATAACCGCCATGATTTGGAGGAATTTGATTCCTTATGTAGACTTTGCCTAGTGTCGAACTCTTTGCCCTATTAAGCCGTCTGTAAGCCACTCTTTGTAGGCTTCTTTAGGATCTTGATCTCCCACTTTCATGTTTTGGTAAATGTGCTCTTTGTCAGACTATTTAATGTTTTCCTTGCATATGTGCTCTTTGTTAGCACGGTTTTGTTTCCATTTGGAGTTCATATCCAATTGGTCCCGGAAGCCAACGTTAGGGGTTGGTTTTGGTAATCAACATTTAAGAGTTCGTATTTAATAAGGAAACCACGTTATTAACAGGACCGTAACAATATCAGGAAAGGCTGGGATCCGACGCACGAAAATATCTCTCGCCCAACTCTCGATCCGCGCCGTCGGATGACGAAATCGATGGTCGGATTTGTCAGTCTACACAAACACCACTTCTTTTTATAATATAGATAATAGCAGCAGCACCATATGAACTAATCATGGGCCGACATAGCAAGGGCTAACTGAGTCTATAGCCTATCCATGTTTTTCACTTAGATTGTGATTTGTATGCAAAACTGGCTTGATTGGGGTATACCCAGATTAATTGGGGCATACCCAATCTCAAGGGGACATGGTGTGTCATTATTAAAAAGGGTGATTTTACTTTAATACCCTTGAACTAATTAAATCTTAAAAATAAACTCATTTCTTAATTTCATTAACCCTAAAATTAAAAAACTAAACAACTCTTAATCTTCTCTTCTTCTTCTTCTTCTTCATCTTCATCTTCCATCAACCAAAGTCATATAAAAATCTTCAACTTTGATTTTCCAAAAAAATTGTTGACTCTACCAGCGAAAAGAAAACTATAAATGATGTTTAAACTCAAACCCATCATTGTGTTGTGTGATTTGATTGTTATATTAAGTTAGAAATCGAAAATTATGATTTCGTGTTTTTGGTCGGCAAGGTCGTAACATGCATATCTTGCCGACTTTTCATAATGACCATGGCGGCGATCGTAAATTTTTCAACAAATTCGGGGTATTTTTTGAATACCTTGCCGACTTATACCGGGCTGGCGGGGTTTTTCAACCGCCGTGGGGTATTTTTCTCAACAAATTTCGTGGTTTTTTTGTAGACCTTGCCGACTAATATTTTTCAATAGCCCTCTCCGTGTGTCAAAAAAACTAAAGTCGGCATGTTCTTCATTTACATACCTTGTCGACTTATACCGCCGGCGGGGTATTTTTCACCAGCCGGCGGTTTTTTTTTTGTAGACCTTGCCGACTAATATTTTTCAATAGCCATCTCCTGTGTGTCAAAAAAAATAAAGTCGGCATGTTCTTCATTTAAATACCTTGCCGGCTAAATTTGGTCGGCATTTTATTCAAACAAAGACCATGCCGGCCATATATAGCCGGCACCTTATTCAAACCTCTACCTTGCCGACCTTTGACATTTTTGAAAACCAAAATTTTTGATCTTAATCGAACTCACAAGACGTATTAAAGGTTTAATCTACTGAATTTTCATTTTCAAAATTTTTATCTAAACTCAATTAATTAGCCTAATCAGTTTTTTAGTGTTAATTATAAAAGGGCATTTTTGCCATTTTGAAAATATTTGGTTAAGGGGTAACCTCTTTTACTTCAAAATGACCAGATTTTGTCTTAGTATACCCCAATTAGTTTGGGTATACCCCAATCAAGCCATGATGCAAAACTTATGGATTATTTTGAGGGAAAAATATCGTTTGGTCCTTTTTTAGGTGGGTCCATGTCTGTTTGGTCCTTTGGTCAAACGCCTTTACTGTTTGGTCCATAATTATTTAAAAATATTAAACTGACAATAATACCCTTCCGTGTTAATTTTTAATTATTTTCTTGTAGCAGTTCATTCCAGGAATGAAGTCCATATAAAAACCTAAAACAAATGAGACTTCATTCCCAGGAATGAAGTCCATATAAAAACCTAAAAAGCAGACTTCATTCCTGGGAATGAAGTCCATATAAAACCCTAAAAAACAGACTTCATTCCGAAAAATGAAGTCCATATAAAAACCTAAAATGTACTTCATTCCAGGTGAATGAAGTCCATATAAAACCCTAAAAAAACATACTTCATTCCGTAAAATGAAGTCCATATAAAAACCTAAAAAAGTGACTTCATTCCCAGAATGAAGTCCATATAAAACCCTAAAAAACGAGACTTCATTCCAAAATGAAGTCCATATAACAACCTAAATAAACAAACTTCATTCCAGAAATGAAGTCCATATAAAAACCTAAAAAAAACAGTTCATTCCAGAAATGAACTCAATATAAAAACAGAGTTCATTTCTGGAATGAACTGCAGCATCATCATCTTCGTCGTCTTCAACAACAGCAGCAACATCTTCGTTCTTCAAAAACACCACCGTCTTCATCATCAACACAGTAGCAGATCTTTATCTTCTTCATCTTCTTCATCATCAAAATCAAGATTAACACCATCGCCTTCATCGTCAACAGCAGCAGCAACAACATATCTTCATCTTCTTCATCATCATATCTTCATCTTCTTCATCATCTTCATCGTCAACAACAGCAGAAAAAAAAAACCCTAAACAAATCATATTATTCAACAGTACCAAAATCATCGTATTCATCATCTACAACTACCGATCTAAACATCTAAATCGATTTTCACCTTCATCACCATTGTTTACAGCAGCAGGAAGAAAAGGATGAAGAAAACCCTGGAAAAATCGTTTACATCTTCAACAGTAGCACCAACAGGACGATGAAGAAACCCTAAAAATCATTTACATCTTCAATCTTTCGTTTACATATTCATCTTCATCTTCACATGAAATTTGTTTCTTGTTTCACAAAGAAAAAAGAGAGAGAGAAAAATAGATATGGAAAAGAAAAGAAAAGAAGATGAGAGAGAAAGTAAATCTGAAAATGATTCCATCTCTCTCACCTTTTGACTATATAAATGGTCCTTATCCAAAAGGGTATTTCTGCCACTACATGGTGACATTTACATCATCCATGACATCGGCGTAGGACCAAACTATAATTTATATTACCAAATAGGACCACACAGACATTTGACTAGGTCAAATGGACTAGACTCATCCTAATATATTATTCCTAGGACCTAATGGTATTCCTACTTTTTTTTATTTAGCTTACCATTGCCTGACGTAATTTCTTATTTATGTACAATTTATCCCATAATATAAAAGTATTAGAGACACAATCCTGCTTAAAGCAAAAATCTTTCTTCTTCTCAACATATTATAAATTTATTACTTTTTTGCCTTCAGGTTTATTCGTATCATTAGGTAAAAGTCTCCAAACCAATCGGTTATTAAAGAGAGATTTTTTTTTATGGGTATTACTAATTCCTAGCAATAATTATTCATCATAAAATAGGTCTAGAGATCTTAAGTTTAATGTTTGTGCAACTGTTTGCTTGAGGCTCATATACTGTTCGATATCATAAGAAATAGGACAAATCTAAGTGTGTAAGACAAAGAGGGAAAGGATTTAGGATGTTCTCACACACAAAATCCAGTTTTGATCATAAACATTTCCATTGAAGCTCCAATCGTAGCTCCAACTACTACAATCTTCAAATACCAGTCTAGAAACTTCATCTATACAATTATGTTTTTCTAGTGTTTTGTGGACCGCAGAGTAGATTGATAGAGAAGAAGCCTTCATCACAGAGATCGTGCTCCTCGCACAGTGATATCTAACCCACTGTTAAATTCTAGAATGTACAACATTTCTTTGACCTGGAATAGCATAAAAAAAGTTTAATCCGTTATTTGTTATAACTATGAGTGGAATGTTGATTGTGGGTCTCAGGTTAGTATTTGGTCTGATTTTTGGCTTCTAAACAAACTACATAGACTTACCCCTATTCATATTGATGATAATACGTACTCATGCGCCACTCTGATGCTACTACTAGGGTCTTAAAACTAGGAGAATGCACGTTCATTTGCCCTTACAAGCATGCTTAGCAAGCATGTTGCCTTGAACTTAGCTTCCACACCGTTCTAACTTATCTTGGTTCTAAAAGGGTATAAAGCAATAAAGACTAATGGCCGATGCATATTTTCATGTAGTACATGCCCTGAACTTCCGCATAGACCATTGAAAGCATATTTCCATATTCCCTACTTAATTTGGGCTTATGCAAGCTCCGTTATTTGCATACAGATATAGATTACTTTTCCGACCATTCCCAATGCGCAATTGGTACGTGCCTACGTCGAACGCCCTGATAGGAAGTATGAGCATCCAAGGAACGGAATGCAACTCGCTTTATCATGTTTGGTCACAATCATCTCTTGTATCGCAATATCGAGCCAGATGACATAAAGATCCTTCGTTTTCCTCAACTGTTTTTGTGACGGACCGGAAAATTACGCCTTTGGCGCGTTGCCCCGCAGGCCGTAACTCCCCCGATGCGCCATGATGAAGCTACGATCCGGGCCTCAAAGCTAGGCAAATGCACGTTCAATTGCCCTTGCAAGCATGCTCGTGGAGCATGACGCAGCTAACTTAGCTTCCACACTGTTCCAACTTACCCTTGTCCCGCAAAAGGGTTTGAGGCCATAAGGCCAATGCCAATGCATTTTTCATGCGTCTCTGGCTTTACCTTTACGTAGGGAATTCATAAATGAATTTCCTAGCTAGCTGAGCAACCGTCACATTGCCGTGTCTTGTCCAGGCATAAGCCTTAGACTTTAGCGTAGGCCACACCAAGCCCTTGCCATTTCCCACGTTAACTCGCTTACCATCTCTTCATAACTTGATAGGAAGTATGAGCATTCACTTACTGGCATGCAACTAAGCCTCATCAAGTCTGGCCACAATCATCTCTTGCGTCGAGCTACCAAGCTTAGATGATATGAGGGCCAACGTCTTTGGACCGACAATGCCGCAACTCATTGCGGCCGCCTACGTACCCTTCCCTACTCTAAAGGGATCAAGCACGCACCGTAGTTCATCCGCGAAGGGACGTAAAATTAAACCAAATCGTTTGCAAGGTCATGGGCCTAGCAAAACGGTAATGGCCTGGTCCGTATAGGCCATTCCACCAAGATGCACAATGATTATGCATCATCGGGTCCGCGCCGTGGCATAGTGATGCCAACGCATCAAATACCCTCTTCGAAAGGCTACGCAACTATAAATGAGCCTTAGGCATCATTTATGCTCTTCCGGCTAAGCTATGAAGCTTACTTGGTACATAGTCCGCATATGCACCTTCAACCAACTACCCCTCCCTATATATGTCTTAATGGAATTTCTACAAGTATGAAAAGGGGAGCATATTGACATGCTTCACTATTCATGGCCGTTGCCATGAATTTCGAATGACCGCAATGATTGCCGAGTTTCGCTCATTGCACAATGATTGTGCACCACTCGTTCCGTCTGCTGCACAATGATTATGCGACATTCTCTTTGGCCTATCGCATAATGATTATGCAATATTCTCTCGACCACCCTCTGCAGTCCGATGCACAATGATTGTGCGATATTGGTTGTTGGCCAATAACTCTCATAATGCGCAATGATTACGCTTGTAAGCTCAAGGCCACCTACCCAACTGGCCTAATGCATCATGATGATGCAACATTGTCCCTTGGCCAAATGCCAAACATAATACGCCATTTTTGGCGCGGTATTGGCCTTA
This sequence comes from Papaver armeniacum, assembly GCA_023531295.1. NCBI lineage: Eukaryota > Viridiplantae > Streptophyta > Magnoliopsida > Ranunculales > Papaveraceae > Papaver > Papaver armeniacum. The sequence goes on along the minus strand of JAJJWW010005763.1, from coordinate 40,703 downwards.
ACCCAATCCACCTTTTTCACGCTCGCTAAGCTTTGGATGAAGCTTCATCACAAGCAAATGGCGCATCTTTTAGCATGCGCCATGCTAAAAACACGGGTGTTACATTATCACACCCTTCAAAGAATTTCGTCCCCGAAATTCAAAACCAAAGCTATTGTGGACAATCTCTTCGAGTTGGATTTCCTGAGCAAAAGTCCCATACCAGATGCTCAGAAATCACGGGTTTCTTCAAGTTGTCATGAACAACAGTTTAGACCTTCTCGAGCACATGTCCCATACCACCGCCCAGAATCCAAAAGTGCCCACAACAAAACCAAGAATCGCAATTGGCCAAGAAGAGGATATCTCGACAAGGTATCCCGAATGCGCAACCCATAATACACACTCGGAAGTCCCCTCGAAGTTCACAAGTTGAAAGGTGTCATCAAAATGACAAAATTTTAGCACAAGGTCTTTGTGTGGATCAAGATTCAGCTTGCCACCGTCCCCGACGGTCATCCAGGTTGCCACTCGTAAGTGGGATGCTAGCCAAAGCCCGACAACGCACACCCTTGGCCGGTGCCAACGTGTGGGGATGATCGGTCCCATTGTCTACCCACCGTCCCGCACGGTCTTCCGGATATCCACTCGTAAGTGGGGTGCCATTTAGGCCGAGCAATCTCACAAGATTTGAACAAGCTCAACCCGATTCGCATAGTAATCGGCAAAGCAAGCATTACAAACTCTTTCCGCGCAAAAGTTGGCCTACTCTCCAACTTTATGTTTCCATCAAGGAAAACACTCGCCAATGAGTCCACTCCGCACAAGTCCCTAGAGTTTTCTCGGAACTTGCTCTGATACCATCTGTGACGGACCGGAAAAATTACGCCTTTGGCGCGTTGCCCCGCAGGCCGTAACTCCCCGATGCGCCATGATGATGAAGCTACGATCCGGGCTTATAAGCTAGGCAAATGCACGTTCAATTGCCCTTGCAAGCATGCTCGTGGAGCATGACGCAGCCTAACTTAGCTTCCACACTTTGTTCCAACTTACCCTTGTCCCGCAAAGGGTTTGAGGCCATAAGGCCAATGCCAATGCATTTTTCATGCGTCTCTCGGCTTTACCTTTACGTAGGGAATTCATAAATGAATTTCCTAGCTAGCCGAGCAACCGTCACATTGCCGTGTCTTGTCCAGCATAAGCCTTAGACTTTAGCGTAGGCCACACCAAGCCCTTGCCATTTCCCACGTTAACTCGCTTACCATCTCTTCATAACTTGATAGGAAGTATGAGAATTCACTTACGGGCATGCAACTAAGCCTCATCAAGTCCGGCCACAATAATCTCTTGCGTCGAGCTACCAAGCTTAGATGATATGAGGGGCCAACGTCTTGGACCGACAATGTTTGCAACTCATTGCATGGGCCGCCTACGTACCATTCCCTACTCTAAAGGGATCAAGCACAGACCGTAGTTCATCCGCGAAGGGACAGAAAATTAAACCAAATCGTTTGCAAGGCTGTGGCCTAGCAAAAACGGTAATGGCCTGGTCCGTATAGGCCATTCCGCCAAGATGCATAATGATTATGCATCATCGGGTCCGCGCTGTAGTGGCATAGTGATGCCAACGCATCAAATACCCTCTTCGAAAGGCTACGCAACTATAAATGAGCCTTAGGCATCATTTATGCTCTTCCCAGCTAAGCTATGAAGCTTACTTGGTACATAGTCCGCATATGCACCTTCAACCAACTACCCCTCCCTATATATGTCTTAATGGAATTTCTACAAGTATGAAAAGGGGAGCATATTGACATGCTTGATGACCGGCAATGATTGCCGAGTTTCCGTTCTGTTGCACAATGATTGTGCACCACTCGTTCCGTCTGCTGCACAATGATTATGCGACATTCTCTTTGGCCTATCGCATAATGATTATGCAATATTCTCTCGACCAGCCCTCTCTGGTCTGATGCACAATGATTGTGCGATATTGGTTGTTGGCCAATAACTCTCATAATGCGCAATGATTACGCTGTAAGCTCAAGGCCACCTACCCAATCGCCTAATGCATCATGATGATGCAACATTGTCCCTTGGCCAAATGCCAAACATAATACGCCATTTTTGGCGCGGTATTGGCCTTAACCCAATCCACCTTTTTCACGCTCGCGGAAGCTTTGGATGAAGCTTCATCACAAGCAAATGGCGCATCTTTTAGCATGCGCCATGCTAAAAACACGGGGTGTTACAGTTTTCTTCGTTTTGTTTCGAATCTCTTCAACAATTCCGGGACTATTCTCACTAGTAAATTTCCTGTTAGTAGGATGCTTCCCTCTTACTTGTTTTGGCAACATTTTATAGAAGAAAAAAAAAATGATTAATCATTTTTGGGTGGTCGATAATCGACGATGTTTTGATTTCAAAAAAGAAAAAAAAGATGGAGAAGAAGAAAAGCGAGAATCGGTTCATAGAAATGAAATTGAAACTGATTTTAGTTTTAGGTTTTCTTATTAAAAGTTAATGGGGTAAATTTGTAGTTATAATATTTTATAGAGGGAAAATTGGTAAATTCATCAAATTTAGACATCCCTTATCCTTCTCTATATTGGATGGATGTGGAAATCTATAGGTCCCACGTAATGGTCCTGCGCCACAAATTAACCAGTCAAATTAAGCAAACAATATCTATCGAAGCCACTCAATGGGGATAAAGCTACAACTACAAGTGATCAGCATAAGGGAGATTCTAGTAACCAATCATATTCTATAAGAGCGAGAACTGAAAAAAATTGTCATTTTGGTTTCTATACCAGCATAATGAAGTGTCATTTATAAGATTCTCTCCCACTTTAGAGAATAACGATCGCTAATTTTTAGATCAAATGATGTAATCTCATATGCCTTTTTTTTTTTTTTTTTTTCTTTTCTCGTCTCATTGTGCTCTTTTACCTCATAAAATTAAAGCAAGTTTGTTGCTGAAAATAGATATCCACATAGCAACACCTGAGTGAGACAAATTATTATTTTATTTTTTTTGGTAAATTAAAATGCATTCAAAAGACTAACTTAGGGAGTTAGTAACCCTTACATCAAGGAGAGTAGAGTCATGTTGTGCTAGAAAGGTCAACCCGAGCACTTGATTTATCTACTTCTAAAGAAAATTTAATACAAGATGGAGGATCATGTCTCCAATTGAGCATAGTTGTAAAGGATTTAGCTTCCTTTGCCAATATATCAACTACGTTATTAGCTGTTCTTGGCACATTAAAAAAAAAAAAAACTTAAAAAAATATGACAAAAAGAAAGCTCTCTTTTAACTTCATTCATGATAAACTGATTCTGCCAAGAAACTTGGGACGGTTTCCCATTCAGATAGTCAAAAAGATTCTTGCAGTCACCTTCTACACTAAAATTTGATAGATTCTCTTATTTAGCCCATTGAGCTGCTTGAAGAAGTCCTAATGCTTCTGCTTCTTCTGGGGATGACGTTGTAAGTGGTCCTGCTCTGCCTTGTGTGAAATCACCTGCATCATTTCTGAAAATTAAGGAGAAACCTGTCGGGACATTCATGGAAATCCAAGCAGCATCCAAGTTTAACTAATTTTGACATGTTCCTGGAGCATGCCAATTAGCATTAGTAGTATTCTTTGCCCTAAAGGATCTGTTGTGAACTGTGTATTTATCCTTGTGCCAAAATGTCAAGTGTCTTTGAATTTCTAAGGCTAATTGGTTATGGGTTTGTTGCTGTTGACTAAAAGTTCTATTGCATCTTTCTTTCCAAATAAACCAGATTTTGGTCATAATGATTTCTATAGGTATGTTTGGATTATCTTTTCCCATAAATCTTTACATATATCTAAGAAAGAAGTAGAATAGTTGAAATTTACATCTACTTGAAAGGGTTCTGTAGCCCAAACTGCTTTAGCATAGTGACAATGTAAAAATAGATGTTCTATGGATTCTGGTTCATTACATCCAAAAACACAATTAAGAGATATGTCTTTCTTAAATCTAGACAATTTAAGGTTAGTAGACACCGCATTTTGCAAGCATTTCCAAGTAAAATTTTTGATTCTTTGAGATGTTCATATGGCCCATAGCTATTTCCAAAAAGAGTCCGATTGACCTAAGTTATAGTTATTTATAGTGTTTTCATTCAGTTTATTGTACATTGACTTAACAATTTGGGGTCCAAAGTACAAACAATTTCATATAGTCTACCGTTGGATTTGCTGTGCTACAAATTTGGCTGCTCCCGGATAAGGTCCACATATATTAGTACCATATTTTATTGTTTTTTCCTGGCTAAATTGGGGTCTATACCACTTAATTGGGGCCTATCAAAATTTCATTCCCACACCACCAAATTACTATAGGCACCCAAACTTCTAACAAATACTAATTTACCCCCACATTAATTCCTAAAACTCTCTCATATAAATTCTAATCTTTCCATTTTAAGTAAATCCAAAAACTAAAAAAACTAAACCTAAAAAAAAAATCTATTTCCTTCATAAACTTTCCAAATTCTCAAAACCCTAATCAAAAATAAAATAAAATAAAAAATCATCTTCTTCTTAGACGATCTTCGATCCAACCAAGAAGAAGGTAAATCTCCATCAAACCATTCTATGATTCTTCTTATCTTATTGATTTACATGTTTAAATCTTCGTTTTTGACAAATCAAAACTCTGATTACACCCATAATCGGTTTTTATTGACCTATCGAATAAACCGATTCTGGGTTTTGTTCTCGACCATGAAGAGCATGCACAATGAATCGCCACATGATGATTAACATAGCCTGATTCGAGGTAGAAATGAAATATGAAAATTCATCACCAGAATCGGTTTATATATGTAATATGTATAATCCGATTAATATAGTCTTTTCATCTTCCTCTCCGCAATTAGGTTTTATACATGTCGATTTTTGTTGCCTCCCCAGAATCGGATTACTTATGTTTGTATATGTACCGATTTCTTACTTGATTTTTGTTTATCTTTTGTGTAGAATGGACTTCGGACACCTACCATTTTACAATCGAGAGTTAACCTTGGAGGATATTATGAGGAAACCACAAAGAGTTCCAGTATGAGGAGAAACATTATTTCAGCATGGTATATAGGAATGCCCACCAATAATTGGAAGGTATGTTTGAAGAAATGGTTGAATTTATGGCCATGGATGATGCAAAAGTTGCTGCTCTTGATGATGTTGGTGGTGGTAGTGTTGTAGCTGCTCCTGATGCTGGTGCTGGTGCTGCTGCAAATGCTCCTGATGCTGCAAATGCTCCTGGTGCTCCTTAAATTTTATAGTTAACTTTTAAATACTAAAACTTAAAGTTTATAAGACTTGTGGATGTTTTAAGTCTTTTGGGATGGTTGATGTTTGTATTTTGGATGATATTTGTGTGGTTGATGTTTTTATTTTGGATGATCTTGTGTTGAACTTAATGCAATTAATGTTTAAAAATTTTCTAGCCTGACATGCCAACAATCGGTTAACTCGATTTGGCCACATAAACCGATTGTGCAAGCCATTCTTCCTGGATGTTTTTAAGCCAAGCTAGAATCGGATCACATATGGAAATATATAAACCGATTTGTGTTGGTAAAAATTGAAAAATTAAACTATCTTTAATCGGTTTACATTGGTCGCAACAAAGACCGATTCCTTGTGCCATGTAAATACAATCGGGTTTTACAATCCTTCAAAAAGACCGATTATTTCACGTTTTTCAAAAAAAAATAGTCGTTTGAGACTCTCTATAAATAGAGACCTCACCCTTGGACCCCATTTGCCCCAAAATTGATCATTTTATTCACCCTCACTCCATATACTCCACAACTACTCATTTCATACATATACATACAAGAAATGGCATCATTCGACTCCGCGGAAGATTTGGCAATCACCAAAGCTTGGTATGCGGAAAAACGACTTAGACGTCGATCCTCCGAAAGGGTGGATCCCACAACCTTTTGGGCTAGGGTACACAACAAATTTAGCCAAGAGTTTGGGAATCCTAACGCAAGAAGTGTTCAACAAGTGCACCCTAGGCACCTAGTAATCGAAAATGCGATACTTGCTTTTTTAGCTCTCCAACCTCGGATTTTTAACACTCGCCCCTTCACCTTGTCCATTGCACAATTTCTAAGTAATTTTGTGGTTTATTTTACGTAACCCATGTTGTTTTATCTTCCAATGAAACACCACTAATAAATGTAAGTTTGTTTTTGTGTTTTTGTAGCACGAAGTCGTGAAAGCGCGCTACTTGGAGGAAAAGGGGGAAGCATTCGCATTCGATGCAAGCTATCACTTCTTGGCAGAAAGAATCCTGGAGGATAACCCGACTACTTGGATGTTGTATCGTCTTCGTCGGAGGAAGATTGATGGCTTTAGAAGTTTTTGTATATGTTTTGTGGGTAGACCTCTATGTAAACCCTCACGAGACTATAACTCGTCTACTAGGGTCGCCAAGGGGTTTAAAGGCTTGATGGATGTGCTAAATGCATCCTACAATAATGAAAAATGAATGAAAAAAGATTTCTTATGAAAGTAAATAATCGGTTTATATATGTCACATAAAACCCCGATTATCCGAATCGGATTTTACATATGCCAAATTCAACCGATTTTGGAAGTCCTCTGATAATTCTGAAACACCAACCCAGAATCGGTTTATGAGTGCATGAACGTAAACCGATTCTGGGTACGGTTCACGAAAAAAAATTAAAAAATTTAAGTTGTTTGATTTTTTGATGAAATCTCTAACATTAGTTAATCTCACATCCAAAGCAAAATTAACCCCTAATACGATTAATTAGTACTAATTAATCAGGGGTAAAATAGAAAGTTAGGTGATTATTTTGATAAGGGGTAGTGTGTAGGTGATTTCTAATGACCTTTTTTGTCATCTAACTATTGAGGCCCCAATTTAGCCTGGATTCATAAACCCATAGATTAAATTCATAGTAATTTCTTCTTTTGTCGTACAATTTGATTTGCACTCTACTTCTAAATCCCATGCGTATTTAACTTTATCTAAGATTCTAGAGATATTATATGAGATCTTGCTGCTCAGTCTGTCTGTGACTGTACATGTGTTGTTCAAATCAACTTTTTGGCGGATAAAGCGAGTATATATTTTTCATGTGTGTTCTTACAATAGAAACCTGTATCACTTTTTTTTTTTTTTTTTTTTTTTTCTGGTACTAGGTTTTCAGTCCCTTATATCCACCATAGATTTCATCTCCAGTCTACCCACCAGAGAAAACAGCAAGTCCGCTTTAAAAGAGATCCAATAAAAATTTGACACATAGTGGTGTAAAATTTTGGTGTACAGTTTTTGGTGTATATCTAGCATTTTCAGATAGGGGATAGCTGCTTATTACAGGTTACAGAAGATATTGCAGAAGATATTGAAATGACAACAAACAACCCAAGATCTTATATTAAAAAAGCAAATTAATATATCAGACCTAGCACCTAGAAATCAAAGCAAGATCTTATATTAAAGCAAGATCGGAAAGTATTAATTGAAATCAAACCGAAAAAAAAAAAACTAAAAAGAAGCAAATTGTTAACCAAACAGTATCTACTATCAAAAAGCTACTCGATGGCGGATGAAGCTACATCTACAGTTGGTGATCAGCATATGTCTATTGTCAAGATAATCCATGCAACTGATTATTCAGTTTCTATCACAGCTGATGGTGAGCAAGATGTGCTTGTGAAATTTCTGGCACTAAGGTAAGTCAAATTTTCTTCTTCTGGGTTGATTGTTTCTGAAAGACATATACTTAACAAGAACAGGAAGGGTTTGAAGATTGTACTGCATAATAATTGCTTTTTTCCTAAATTTTAGTTGAACCCTGAATTCATAAGTTTTCTGGAGTTCGATCTGATTATAGAGTAATGTTATGATCTTGCTTTGTAATTTTCACTTATCGATCATCATGATTTACAGTTCCGACGGGAAAAAGGTGACGGTGAATAATAAACAACTAAAGGATCTGAATCCCCAACTGGTATTGTTTCAGCCCTCTATTATTTTAATCGAAAATGAACGAATTTCTACACAAATGATGACATTTACCTAAATAAGGAAATACAACTAAGTAATAAAAATCATGTGCAGTTGTGCAGTTACTATGAACAAAATCTTCGTTTACAGCTTCCCTCAATCAGATACCAAGGATGAGTGATCGGAGAACAAGATGCATCTACCAGTGATCAAAGATGAATAGATTATCTTTTCTGTAGAATTCTTGAGTAATTTGTCAATTATGTGGGAGTTGAGACATTATCATAGCGGTGCAAACAAAACTCTCTATGTTGCTTTCGATTATGTAGCTTCACATTAATAGTAGTATAATTTATGTTTGTTCTAAGCGTCTATTTCCAAGTCTGAAGTTCTTTTAGCCATAGCTCTAGTTTTGTTCTCTGCAAATTCAAAAGACACGGCAAATCAAGTATGCAACGAAAATTACTACCTGATTTTGCAAGACTAACGAAACGAATGTTCAAGGAATCTTAATTAAAATTTGCAGTCATATTACTGACTTATACACGCTGCAAAAAAATCCCGTAATACTCCCCATATGAAACGATATCATATGCCAACCTATCCAACAATGTGTACACGATTAAATTTGTCCCCGCCAATAGCGAGTAGGAAGTTACCTATTAGTATATTGCTGAGACAATCTGCAACTCCAAGCACGCTCAGGTACAATGCAATGCCCAAACTTCTCATGCTCTCTGGCGATTGGTTGTAAAAGTGTTCTGGCAGACTCAACCAGAGCAAAACTATCTCCAATACCAAATACCAAGATTTGTGGTGCTAAGAAGAACACACTCATCAGTGTCTTTTCTGACGAACTCTGTGCAATGGCTACTCTTTTCATGTTTAGAAGCATCTTCAGTTCCTTCACACATGTCACTGTAGCTAGTCTCCAAGGATCTCTCTGAATCTTCATTTGGATTGAAATCGATGATGCAGCTTTCAGAATTTCTTCTCATCCGTCTCTACAATTATTGCAGCTTTGTCGAGAAACCTGTAAATGTGCATTTGCATATAGGATATACATATATATAATGATACAAATTCTATAGAGTAGACAAGTTTCGAAAACAACATTGGCGGCAGCAATTTCAGATCTAATAAACATACATACCAATGATAAAAAAAAACGGCTTTCCATACACCAGTAGTGGTTCTAAGGGGACATGTTCCCTTTTGATCCACAGACGCATCATTCACCCATTGCTCTTTGGCTTTGTTTTCCAAATTCTTCTCAGTAAGTACTAGTTACTTCCGGTCATTCATTTCTTATTTCTCTCAAAATCAAACTGACACTTAAAGTAGTACCGTGATGTGGATGGATATGTATGTAAGATAAAGTAGGACGATGACTTATGGATGAGTATGAGGTCCTTAACCCTCTTGTAGGTTGAGCAGTGATGAGAATCATAACTGCAACTGTCATTAACAAGATTCTCTCATTTTTTTCAGGGGTTCTCCTTCCTATTTCTCCAAGAGAAGAAAATTTCTGATTTGACGATGAGGTTGGATGGGAATCAGTTTTCATCCATGTTTTCTGGTATTATTAACAATACATGTAAATCAAATGAAAATTGATTTACCAAATCGTCCACAGAAAAATGTTCAATTGAAGATTGCCCTCTTCTAATAATACAAATAAAACACCAGGAATAGTTAACGTTTTTTGCTGCTTTCTTGAGATCTTGATGAACCACTTTGGTGAGATAAACAATGAGATTCGTTGAAATCACAAAGTAACTCAACCTTTCACCAAGCTCAATTGCTGCACATGTATGATGGTTTAATGGCCTTCAGGTTAAAATCAAGCAATTACAGGAAACCGACCAGAGAATGTACTGAAGCGGAAAGTAGAATGTACATGCATAAAAAAACAGCCCCAAACACCAAAAAAAAAAAATAGACTACCAAGACCAGAAGGCATCCCGTAGAAGATGTACAGGCACAAATCAGAAAATAGATAATGTTCCAGATGCTAGGGAGTAGACAAGAATCAGTACCAACATTACTGCCAAAAATTCAGATCCAGTGCACATACAAAACTCAGTTGGTCTGCATATACGACAGTTTCGATTATTGACCTTCCAACTTATTGTTAATACGATAAACGGGAAATGAATCCAAGCAATTGCAGAAAACAAACCACACTAGAATAGAAACTACATCTAGCTAGTACAGTAGAATGTGCAGGCATTAAAAGAAAAAAACAGCCCCAAATACGAAATCAGTAGACTAACAGGACCAGAAGGTATCCATATAATATAAGATGCAGACAAAATATCGAAACAAACATTACTAGCAGCAATTTCAGATCTAAAATACATACAAAGGATAAAAAGAGCAGCTTTCCAAACACCAGTGTAGGCTCTAAGGGGACGTCTTCCCTTATGATCCACGGAAGAATCATTCACCCATTCCTCTTCTTTGAGTGTTTCCAAATTCTTGTCATCCTTTGTCTCAACATCATAATCCATTCCAATCAGCACTAGTGGCTTCTGCTCATCCATATTACTAATTTCTCTGAAACTACTCACACTTACTAAAAGACTAATAATGCCGCATTTGTACCAACTACTAGTCTACTAGTGCCAGTGTGATGCAATTGGGTATGTAACATAAAGTAATAAAGGCGACTTATGGATGACTGCGACAAGAAACAGAAATCAAAATTATGGTATTAATCAGTGATCCTAGTCTAGTCTAGACATGAGAACAGTGAACTGAAATTTGTCATATTGGTTTTCATTCATGTTAATTGCATAATAAAGCGTCATTAATAAGATTTTCTCTCAATTTTGAGGGGGTGAGTGGGTGGGTTTCCTTGCTATTTCTCCACAAGAGATGTGAGGATAAGGATGGATTGGAAATTAGTTTCCATCCATGTTTGATTTGTTTTCTGGCATTACTACTAATAATACAATTGATGGAAGAACAAGTGATTCTAAAATCAGTACGGATCCTGGTCATCTAGCAAATTGTCCACTGAGAGTATTATTCAATTTTAATCAATACCATGTAAATGTAATACAACTTGAAAACAAAAATACACTAGAAATAAATTTGTTTCAATTGAAAAATAAAATCCATACATACCTTAAAGGAGAGAGATATGCGTTGCTGCCTGGTATGATGATAAGCTAGTTTACCCATTATGGAGAAATGAATTGGATACAAGGGAGAAATTCAATTAGGAGTGAACGGAATTGAAATAACTCGAAAGAAAGGAAAAAAAAAAACCTCCTCCTTTCAATCCAAAACAAGACTCAATTATGAGTAACTAGAGGCTGTTGTTGAAATTGAACCCTAACATTTGAGAGAGAAGAGAATCCCAGATTCGCATCTTCTTCTTCGGTGCAGGACATGGCAGTCGCAGTGGTTTATCGACAATTTGTTTGAGATTAGGGTTTAAGGGGAATGGCTGAAATGATAACTAGGGCTTGCCACACATGCGAAATAGGGGAGGAGTCACGTGCGAGTAAAGTGAAAACTGCTTGCGACTGTCCCTTTGGAAGATTCTGGAATTTTGTGTTTTTTTATTTTTATTTATAAGAATTTAGTTAAGGGTAGGATCCGTTGACATGGTTATAATGACATAATCTTGATATTTTAGTGTCATTTTTTCTACCAAACCCAACCGGCAATGAATTTGAAGCTAATCTTTTGATGACATGTTCTTCTTATAAGTTTCTACACTCCCACCAAAAATGAGAGCATTCCGAAATGTATAAGACCACCATCTACCATTTTGAATATCAACCGTCGAAAATTAACGGTTGAAATTAAAATTTGTGGATGGTAAAGTTTCGTATTTCGGAATACTCTCATTTTTGGTAGGAATGTAGAGTTAAAGTGAAAAAATTTCAGAGATGGTCGAGATCCCACCCACCAAGATATGAGACGGTTTTATGTATGAATATTTAGTGGGAAAAAAAAAAAATCAAATTCAACCCCTAAGTGAGATCTGGCCGACATTTAACTAAGCCTCCATTTTAAGCATAATTTGCGTTCAGTCCAGCGGGACCGAATCCGGCGGGAGTGTACCGGTGGTTATTCTCAATCTATTCCCATGATAAGGGTTATCCTATGTGTATGTGTAGTTTACCTAAGTACCCTCATGATAAAAAATAAAGAAAAAAACCCAAAATCAATCTGTTCCTTCGTTCTCCTCACCGAGGAAAAAAAATGTAACCATCTATGAAATCAATCCCCAACCATCTTCCTTCTTCATATTGTATCTCGAACATGAACACCCATTATCATGGCCTCGAAAACACCTTTGAGTACCATCATCATAAACCAAATTAGAAAACTAATTTTCGTCAATACCCTATTTCTAACCCTAGCTAATCGAAAAAACTAGTTAAGAAAAATACATATACCGGTTATCACATCATCATCAGCTGCTTCTTCGATTACCACCTGCACCACCGGCTTCATCTTACACAAATTTTAATGTTAGGTAATCAAATTTAATTGTTTTCTGTTTCAGGAGTATTTGGCTGAATATGTACAGAAATTTTTGAGCATGTTCAAAAAAATTGATGCCGAATTTCAAGTTATCATCTGGAAATTATAGCCTAGGTAGGCTAATTAGTGAAGTTGTAAGTAATTATATGTTTACTAACAAACCACTTTTTGCATCAACTGATTTCGTTATGTAATTATAGCCTAGGTAACTATAGCCTAGGTATTGAATTCTATGAGTTGAAACCTGATGAAATTTAGGAGGCAGAGTTTAATCCCTCTGTTCTCTGTACCTAAGCAGTAACAAATTTTTGCTTATGTGTTTATATTTTTGAAATTTAAGTATCCTTTATGCGCTTTATGCTTATATTTTATATGGGTTTTAATGTTATTGATGTGTTTCACTTGCTTCTCCTGGAACATAAGCAGTTGTTGGCTTTCCTTTTGGGGCAGAAGCAATTACACATCAAATTCGGCATTAGCAAAAGCCTATCCTTCTAAGGTTTGTTCTATTACGCTGCTTGCTTTTGGTTTTAGAGTATCTTAAGGCACTTGATTGTTTTCTGCACCAAATGCTTTTTATGCAATTGCGTTATATAATTAGTGATTTGAATTGGTTGCAGCTCTTCATTTGTTCTCTTGACACTCCAAGAACATTTAAGTTTTCAGAGCTTATGCTTCTTTTAAATCCCCATTGATGAAATCTCAACCACTCTTAGAAATATCATTTGGGTTTCCTTGCATCAAATGGATTATGATTTTTTTTTAAATAAATAATACAATCGTGTATATTGGATACAGTATCAGATTTAGCTCATATTTTTGTTTGGACTGTTCAATGAAGAATCCCCTCGAGAACTCTTGAGAGGAATGCAATGTTCTTCATCTGGGACATCTGCCAAGACAACTGATAACTTTAAAGGTGTTGCCAAGGTTGTCGCGGTAGTGGCACAGTGCAACCGAGGAATGCATCATCAAGGATCGGGAGACAAGCATACCAGTAACTAGCAGTGCATCAGCAAAGGTAGTGCTTTGATTAATAATAAGAAATACATGCATTTAGTACCCTGTTTGACATTTTAGAATAGTTTGGAATTGATTATGTTTGCAACCGAACAATGCCCATCGTAATTATTAGTTCAGAGCAAATTTACTCGAGTCGAGCTTCAGTCCCTCTACATATTAAAACTAAACTGCACTGGCCACTAGCTGACCTCCGTCACCTCAATGAATTTGTGGTTGTTGCCAATGCCATTTTCTATTGTTATAACTATTTGGAGATTCGAGTGGAGAATGTGATATGATAATTCATTGTTATAATCGTCATGCTAAGGCCATCCGCAGGTTCAAGGGAATATGGCTAGGGCTTGTTGTAGGAAAAATCTCATGCTTATAATGAAACTGATGTCGATTTGAATTGCATTGTAAACTCTTGAACTGATGTCCTCTCATCCCATAATACTATTTTTCTTCTTTTGAATAAAATGTTAGTATTATTTATGTGATCCACTGGTCATTTTTATTGTACCCAACTTATTTATGTGGTCCATCATTCAAGATACCAGAGTTATTTATGTGGTCCAGAAGTCAAGGTAGCCATCTTATTTTATATGGCTACTCATTTAAGGCTATCCGAATTATTTATGTGGTCCATCAGCAAGGCTACCCGAGTTATTTTGTGCAGTCTATCAGTAAAGGTAATCAGTTAAATTGTGCAGTCTATCAGTAAAGGTAAGTTATTTATGCAGTCTATATAAGTGAAGGTACCTGACTCTTTTATGTGATGTCACTCAAATACCATTATAAATCATGATATCCCTGGGCAATTAGACCTGCAGTTTCAAACATCAACACAGTAGCAAAATAGTTTATATACAGCGATCACCATGTTTCTTTTATAAAAGTGTGATTCTATGTCAATAGGTACCGCCATACTTCATAATTACAAAAAAAAAAATTGGATCATTGTGTTGATGTTAGCTTCTATGTATGTTACTGATCCAAGTTACCCAAGAAAACAGAACAAAAAACCTGTACTTCTAGCTATTTACTGATGTCGGCTTCTTACTCCCAATGTAGTGCTTAATCATCAACTACATTTATTGGAACTGAGTCTAAGACTAGGTTCGGAACTATCTTTTGGATACCAGAAAGATACTTCCCCTGGCAAATTCTAAGCTCATACTGACGGAGCCACTCCTCAGACCATTCGTTTTTTGCTTCCTCCCAGTAGCTAAGGTCGGGTTCTGGGGGCAAGGGACAATTCCCACTAAAATTCATACTGATACTTGATTACCCTCAACGAAACCCAGGACTATGCTCTTGTTTTTATTTCTATTTGACATTTTTACAGTAGCAGGAGCAAAGGTATAACTTACGTCCTTCCCGATGTAGTGCACCACAACAGAAAATGTGTCGGCTATAATAAAACCACAATCAGGCATAAGCATCCACTTGTTACGTGAAATGGTTTTCGTATTACGAGGAAGTGTAATACGACAAACCAATGCTTCATATTCCTTGTTACCCCACATGCTTCTGTACACCTTAATCGCTTCGTTTCTTTCCATGTTTTTCACCATTTTCTCCCTGACATACTGTGGCCCCGTAATATTCAGTCTCTTGGCTAGGCTTCCCAAATTTAATTGTTTCTCCACGACCTCAAATTCGTAATTTCCCAACCTAGCAACATCATCAGTGGAAGTGATGAATGGTATCATATGAACTGGCATATACCGAAAGTGTTTATCATCTACAAAATTACCATCTTGCGAGAGATAATCCGTTGCGGTTGTTCTTGGATGGTTCTGTATAACTGTGGAAGAAACTTCATCTCACTTCCGATAGTCCTGACCAGATCTACAAATGATGTTGGAGTTAGCTGACTATGTACGCTTTGTGGAAAAACTTTAGTCCCACTTTTGGGTTCCCAATTGTTCCACTCTTATTTTCTTTATCTTCTTCCTCATAATCTTTGTCCACTAGTTCATGCTTGGATAGAAGTCTTTTGTTGTCGTCCCACCTTGACTTTGTGCTTGTTCCACCTTTTGTTTTCACCTTCTTAAAACTTGGTTCTAAATCAACAGTAGCACCAGGGCGAGCAATTACATTCATGTCACTTTCAATCATTTCCTTTTCATGTGGTGTAGCCTGCAACCACTTTTGTTCAATATCACCTAATACAGTCAATTTATGAAACATTCTCTCCTCCCGAACTTTATTGACGGACTTTAATGACAATTGCCTCAAAAGGTATCAATGAGCTTGGTTTTTCATGTCCACATGTGAACACACTAGTGGAAAATGGGCCATGAAAACTTTAGTCCCTAATATGGCTGTGTCCTCACTTTTCTCCCTAAATTGTTTACATCGTTAGAGAACCAAAGGGGATATTTTTTTCCTTTCTTCTTATTCTCTCGTTCTCCACTCCGCCTAACTTTGTCGATCTCCTCGTTCTCATCCTTCTATTTCCCATTTGCTAATTACCAAAACGAATCGACCTTCATGAACCTAGAAACAACCAATTGTTCCACTCTTATTTTCTTTATCTTCTTCCTCATTTAATTAATTTTTGAAGCTGATAGTGAATTTTGGAGTATTTTAGGGTATCACTTGGAGATAATCTTTGTCCACTAGTTCATGCCACTCTTGGATAGAAGTCTTTTGTTGTCGTTAGCCCATTTCGAGGTCGTAAGTTTGGTATTAAAAATCACTTAATTGCCGACTTTGTGCTTGTTCCACCTTTTGTTTTCACCATTCTTAAAACTTGGTTCTAAATCAATTCACTAGTTACTTAATCTTGTTTTGTTTTATGTATGTACCATCTTTCCATTCATCCTTGCAGGATCTCTTGTTTCGGGGTCTAGGTGTTGTCAATAATTGAAGTACATGGCAAAAGTTCTAGGAGCAATAGTATTTTGTTCTAGGTTCTAATTATTGTTCTTGAAGAGTTGGACTGAGAGAATTAGTTAGTGGCTTGGTGCTATATATACACTTCCATTAAGCAATTAATTTAAAATTTATTTATGGAAGTAACATTCATGTCACTTTCAATTATTTCCTTTTCATGTTGGTGTAATGATATAGCCTTTCAACTTTACTTCAACATAGAAAACCATATCATTTTTTTTCTTACCCAAGATTTGTTTTCCCAACCACTTTTGTTCAATATCACCTAATACCTTCATGGTCGCTGCACTGCTCCCCGATGGTCTCATGAGGCTAACTGATGTCATGGTTGATGGTAAGATCATTGTTCCTGCTGGATATAGAAATGGTTTAAAGGGTTGTGCATCTACAGTTGTTCCTGTTGGATGTAGAAATGGTTGAAAGGGTTGTGCATCTACGCTCTTCTTCTCTCATGAAACATTCTCTTGTATCCTCCCTTAATAATTAGAAGTTTTTTTTTTACTTTTGGTCTAAATTTATGAGTACGGACTTTAATGACAATTGCCTTTCACAAAAGGTATCATTTGAATTTGAATTGTCATTTAAATTTGAGTTTCATTTTAGTACAATTTGAATTTGAATCGAAATGGATTGGTTTTTTTTTATATTAAAAAATTGAATCATGTCACCACTCAGTACATCCGTGTCATTACATGTGAACAAGGAAGTCCCATAGAGACTTGATGGGAAGTCCCATAGTAGACTTGATGGTACAACCATTTTCGTCACTACCAATCATCGATTTATATTGTTTTTCAAGCATCATACTTCGTAAGGCAAAATGATAAACATTACCTATAAGAAGCTTAAAGATTGGTTCCTTTCCATACCTCCATTGACTTTGAGTTTTGCTTATCTCAAATTGTTGCAACATCCTTGTAATATAGGCGCCGAACATACGATGAACTGCTTTAAAAAATGTAGGAAAAGAACCACTTGATCTAAATGCATAACTCTTCACCCTACCGTGAGAGCTCTCGACCAAACTCGTCGCTTGGTTGTCGAAGTGTTTTACCTTGTTCGTCTAGGCAGCCACAAACTTCTCCTTGTGGGGTTTAAACCACTGTTTAACACAATAGCTAACAACTACTCCATGTCGACCATCCCAAGAATCAACAAAACGCTTATACTTTGTATTAAAATCCTCTACTATACGTGACATGCAAAGTAATGTCCACTCATCTTTAAACTCCGCCCACTCCAACTTTTGGTTCTTTGTTTTTTCCTTCTCGAGCTCATTTTGTTGGATTCGCTCTTGAGGGCTAAGCTCTGGAACTATCTCATCTTGCTCATCACCCTTGTTCTTGTTCTTGTTCTTCTTCTTCTTATGGGGTTTTATGATGGGTTTGCAATATGCCATCATATCCTTGTTAATATGCCAAGTACAGAGCAAGTGCGTTGAAAATGGGAACACCCTCTTCGCAGCTTTGATCATTGCTTGGCTGTAATCTGTTAGAAACAAAGTTGGCACATTATCATACAAGTAAATCTCTTTGAGACGCTCGAATGCCCAAACAAAATTATCTTCTCTTTCAAATTGCATGAAACATAGTGCAACTGTAAACGGAGCTTTGGTTGATGTATGGCTAACCACATTTAGCAACGGCATGTCATATAGATTTGTCTTGTACGTGTTGTCGAGTATAACAAAGTTGTGAAAAGTGTTGGCTAAACTTGCAAACTTGGGATGTGCGAAAAACAGATCTGTAATTTCTTTATTAGTGTTGGTTCTCGATCGGAATATGTAGTGATTTTCTGCACACAAATGCTTAAACTCTTGAAATGATGTCCTCCCATCCCCTGATATTCTCTTACTTTTTAGAATCGCATTGTAAATAGTCTTGATATGACAAACTATTCCAGAGAATTCTCGTTGCATAGTCATAAGGATCGTTGCAGGTTTTGCACCATCACCGTAGAGATGTACAACCCTCTGATACTCTTCTTGACTCAATGACGAAGTCACATGTCCCACTAGAGATTCCGGGGGATCGTGGCTATGCCGCCCATTTCTAACAGTTACACGCCATTTTGAATCATCCCCACACAGAACACTTAACTTAAATGGACAATTTATTTTCTTCGTTCATGTGTCTTTTTTCCTCTTCTTGCCTATGGACTTTTCAACTTCTTTCTTCAACTTGTGACTTTTGTAAATACCACCCCTCTCGCATCCCAGTTCAAACCTAGAACCTTTTCCATTAGTCCAAACATTCCTTTTCCTACACACACCACTTGGAGTAACAATAACACAATTGTTGTTTTTACTCATTTCGACGCACCAATCCCTTGCTTCCTTTTTGTTATCAAAGGCCTGCAATTTTTATCAAGGGATTAATGTTACAGTGATTGCAAAGATCCTAATGAACTTCTACAAAGAATATCTATCAACTAAAGAATTGTGAAGTCAGTCTGAAACTTCGAAAAGCCACACCTTGTCCAATAATGCTTTTTCATTTCTGTTTTAATGCTTGTGGATGTTACAATGAAGTTACTATGGTTCAAATGATATTCAATATTAAACAAGACAAACAACTAGCGACCAACTCGAAGGGTTGAGGACATTCAAAATGGAGCTATAAAGTGGTGCCAGAAATTATCAATGACGACAAAAACGGAATATAAAGTGGAGCTATAAAGTGGTGCCGTAAATTACTTGTCACCAAAGCCGGTGTGTGAAATATAGAAACTGAATACCTCCAGGGAGTTATCTATAAAACAGAATACCTTCACGGAGTAATCAAATTTACCCATTCATATATAACCCCAAAATTCCAATTTTTCAGTATACATAGGTTGGATTCAAAACAAATAAAACTATTAAAATCACTACTCCACATACCATGTTTGTTCTGTAGAGGTGTGAGGTATCCGGGTATTGTTCTGAAATGGGTCCAAAGTGATCAACATGAACGATCTAGAAAAAAACCAGTTAGAGAATAAGAGTCTTGTTGTACTGGGAATTTTCTTTGAAACAATGCATCAAACACTATGTACTCAAAAATAAAACAGATACATGTTAAACATGTGAATGAATTTGTATCTAAACAAACATCATCACAACATTAGTGAAAATTTACCACTCTAACAAGGTTAATTAAACTTGTAATAGGAGGAACATCAATAATATTTCTACTACATTATAAAAAAAAAAAGAAAAAAAAATGAAATATACTTTGATTTCATTAAAGACACAATCTAATACTAAACACCAACTTACTTGCATGTTTGATTGATCATTTATTGGAAAATCTCCTTTCTGATCATTAACAAACACAGGAACAGTAAGATATGACTCAATCACTCCTCCTTCTTCGAATGAAGTAGAAAATTCAATTTCATCAATATTAAAGCTTTCAACACTCGTACTATCCGAAAACATGGTATCATCTTCGGACTCAAACGTAACCATTCATGTTCTTGTAATTTTCAGAAAAACTTCCCTTGTTGATTTCTGATTTAGGGCACAGTTGGGGAAGTGACTTATATTCACTGTAACGAGGCAAGGGTATAAAGGTTATTAAGATTATAAGTTATAAGGGGTGAGTTCATTTATTCCTAGTAACTATGTCTTACTCGTCTGACTCGGGGATGTGGTACACTCCCGCTGGATTCGGTCCCCCCATTAGCAGCGTTGCATTATTTAGCTTTTAGTGCACCTTAAATTAAGCTAGGCCTTCATTATTTAGGAAAAACCTGTTTTGAGGCATACTCATTTTATTTTTAAGGCATAGTGATTCATTATCCCATCTAGTGTGGGTTTAAAAGAGGTTTCTAAAGGGTAGTGCAATTACCTACATATCCTTAAATGATTTTTTTAATTACTAAAGTGCCCTTACCTTTAAATACTTAAATAACCGTTACACTTAAACATTTTGGACTCGAATTCAATCAAATAAGTAATCAAGCAAAGGAAACACAAATCAAAGTGAGTGACGTTGAAGTGCGAAATCCAAATCTCGATTGCTCTTTGATGTATATTAGAAGTTATTTATAAGAAACTCATCTTGTTTTTTATTGATTTTGTTTTGTTTGATCAATAGAATAGGATCTCAAAGATGAAACTAGGGTTTACAGACACTAGAAGAAAACTTGGATATAAGTATAACGACTATTTTAAATTTTTTTTTGTTGGTTTTAGTCTGGTCTTAAAACATGTTTTAATGACGGATATTGGATGAAGTTTAGCGGCCTTCCCTAGTTTCCACCATTTGATCTTTGTAAGGATCGTACTCGAATTTCAAAAGTGTACACTACTTACAGGGAATGTTGATTGTACATACTACTTACGAAGAAAGATGATTTGCAGTCAAGTAGGCTGAAAATAAAATATTATCCAAGTCCCTGTTGCACGTTGATTTCTTTTTTTCTTTTCTACCGAATGAACGTGCTACGATCTTGTCGGCCACATGCTCCAAGGATGCCCTTCTTTCTTTTTTTTTTCTTTTTTTTTTACACTGTCTAGTTTCCAACAGATAAGTCTATTTCATAGCTGCCTTGAAAATGCCTCAAATAGAGTTATCGCAAACAAAGTTCCAGAAATATCAAAACTCTAAGAAGGAGTTACAGGAACATTCTCAACCTTGGTAAATAACTGTTAAAAAAATCGAAGAAGTGTTATAGGATGACACAATCAAGTAGCTTGAAGTAATTTATAGGGAACGTAAGATTATTGAATAGTTTAATTAATGAATAATTTCTCACCATTGACATATATCAGATTAAAAACTGACGGAACAAGCCTTGAAAAAGCAAGATATATGAGGTGAGCTTGAGATTCCTCTCTTGCAAAGTCAAAAGAGCCAATATTTTTGGCTCCATATTCTATTATATTTGCATAATATCTTAATATATTTTCAGTTTGTGTACCGATACTAAATTAATTATGAAAATATATGAGTCTTACACATTAAAAATACAATCCTGAAAACATATTAAAATGATTTTTATTTTGTTAAATGTGGATAAATATTCATAAGAGGATGAAACTGGAACGATGTTTGGATGAAAAACATACATACCCTTATTGAGTAAACAACTTTGGGAAGTTAATTTAATTTCATATATGTGCATTTTTGTTTATCCTTAATTGATAAAGTTTTTGATACACAACACTGCATGATATACAAATAATGATGGCATTAATATCGGTCTAGCTTTACATGTGTTCTTTCTAATATCCGGTGGGTGGGTGTTTTTAATTGGGTTGATAGTGTGATAGATTTAGAGTGGATATGAAACAAAAAAAAGGGTTTGTTTTTCTTTTCTTTTGTCTGAAACATAAAAATTAAAGGAACATATAAGAAAAATACCCAGACGTAATAAGTAAATGTATTTGTTTTTGCATGCACCTTTTCTTCACACTCTTGTATGTTATCAATGTTAAAGATTCTTGCCGTGATACAACTAAAACATTATCTTTTTTGTGTTATAATAAAGATAATGAAAATGTTGGATTTGTTATATCTTTGTTTGTTAAACTATTGTTTGTAGCAATGGATGAATAAATTATAGTTATCCAAGTTGGTTCAGTATCGGAAGTCAAAAAAAATGGTTGAGTCTTATGTCGAAGAAACTTGGTATTAATATTTGCATCTTCGATAAAGGTGGTGATGGTTTGACAACCTTCGAATTGAAGCTTAAAACAATTACATAGTAACAGTAATAATAATTTATAATGCTTTTAACAATAATTATGTTTCGAGAATTTTAACTCAAAACTCCAATCGCCTTCCTCTCTCAAGATCATCAATTAACAAATTTTAGATGCAGGAATAAGAATTCGAAATTAAATCTACTAGTAAAACTAAACTCCAAACATCATCAATCATCTACTTTGTCCTGTGATGATGTGGAAAAAGAAGGATCAATGAGTAATCGAAAGTAAAACCCTAAAACGAAAAAAAGCTACTAGCTATTATGGATCTTAATGAAAGAACCCGCGGAGTTTATCAGTAATTACCTCTAATATCCTCTATAAAGTTTGAAATTATCATCCATGGTAATGATGGTGAACCTCTTTGATGTGCCTGGAAAGTTTATCCATATGCTCCTTTTCTTGTTGTTGATTCTGCTGAATTAACGCCATAAAAACAAAAAGATATTCAAAATATTGAACAATTAATATGCGAACTACAAGAACTAAATCACAACACATCTAAAATTAATACATGTTGGAATTCTTCCCCTTTTGCTAGAGGGTGCCTGACTCGGTACAATTTAGATATCAAACAATTATCGCATGCAAAATAAGAAATTTTGTCCCATTCATCAACAGAAATTTAAGTTCCAACAGATTCGTCGCTGATCGAAGAGCTTGAGTTCCTATTGGGGTAATCTTTACTGCTCTCATCTGAAGAAGTGTCCATGTATGTTTTGTTGGAAGGTTTGGCATATACCATTGTTGTTATCTCTCGAAAAAAAAAACTAGGTATTCTCTAAATCCCAGAATTGCTTTAATCTCTTAATGATTTTATGCATAGTGTTCACTCTGCATGCATAAGTTGTTTGAGAAATAAAATGGGAAAGTTGTGATATGTTAAAATCTCAATATCCTCCACCATTCGATAAATAAGTGGTAGTGGTGCCATTTGTAAATTGTGGTGGTAGGTTAAGTGCTAACGATGGTTGAATAAACAAGACCAAAGACGGGTCCACTTGCCCATGGACATTTTTATGTCCACCAAGACATGTGACACACTCACCAAAAGTTATGTAGTTATTTATTTCTAATGTGTGATGTTCGATAAATTGAGTGGAACCGTAAATCGAGTGGAAATGTAGATAAAATGAGTAAAACCCCCTAAAACGAAAAAAATCTACTAGCTATTATGGATCTTAACGAAAGAACCCATGAAAATAATTACCTCTAATATTCTTTGTAAAGTTGGAAATTATTATCCATGGTGATGATGGTGAACCTCCTTGAAGTGTTTGGAAAGTTCATGCATGTTCTCCTTTTCTTGTTGTGATTCTGCTCATTTATATATGCGTGACAGTGTATAGAGCTCACCCATATTAAAATTAGGGGTTTTGCTTGAAGTGACTCCATGTATACTAATTTTGATTGGATTTAGGTATCATCATCAACAATTTCTTCTATTTATAAGTTTTTTTCAACTGAAGTTTTCTTCTAACACATTTTTGTTTTTAACGGAAAGAAATAATTTGCTTAACGTCAAATGAGGAGATTAACTAAAAAAAAGTTTTAATTAATAATAAAAATATTTTTAACTATCAAGACGGTCAACTGCAGCCTCGAGACCCAAAATGGTCTAGTTTCAAAACTTTTGGGATTCAAATGCAACATTGGTGTTCTTATACTTAGTAAAGTCATCCAGTCTAGGTCGTCAAAAATGGACCTATGCTATAATCGTTTTTGTAAAAGTTTAAACATATATCAAGATTATAGAATGAGTTTTCTTGATATAAGGATTTAGGTACAATAAAGTGTTCATATGTAGAATGGATTTGTCGGAAATCTATGTTGTGCTCTAACAATGTAGTTAATTTTGGCCGAGATCTCGTCGAAATTGCCGAAATTCCACTGAGATGCATGGTGAAAAATAATCAAACTCAACCCTAAAAAAATGGTATTGTTTCTTTACATGTATAAAAGTTTAACATATGTAAGGCATACGAAATGCTTTGCATAAATATGACGAGTATAAAATTTGAAAATAAAGACTCTGAGATTTCGCCAAAAATCTCCCCTTGATAAAATTATCTTAGTGTCTTGGTCTCGTAATAGCAGAAAGAAAAGTTACGGATGAGCACAAAGAAAAGTTAAGCAATAGCAGAAGAGCTTACTTGCTAATTAATACCTCTTATTAGATGTTGTGTCTTACAAATATAGTAAGTGTGTGATATGTCTCCCTTTCGTAGCTATAAAACCAACATATTTGGAGGGCCGGAGGGATTAAACAAACCAAGTATTGATAATTTCTTATTTGAAAAAATGGTTAGCATAAGGAATACACACAATGTGTGGTTAAGGAATTTCTTCGCCAACTAGATGTTCAACGTTGCTAATGGAGTGTACCAGTTTATTGGAAAACGTACCAAAATTAATATAAGACAAATTGAATTTTTTTTTTTACCTTATTTTGTTACCCTTCCTAGTAAATATTATTATCACCATGTTTAGATGTTGTTCGCTTTTGAAGTTATTATCTTCCAACAAAATATGCATTGGGCTCCGTACCGGCTGCCACTAAATTACGAGTGGTATTTTCCTGGCTAGTGCAGGCTCCAAGAGAGCGCGCAGTAATTTTATCGATTGAACAAGCTTCTCAGGTAAGGATAATTTTATGGTTTTGATCGTTTCATATTTGATGCAATGCCAGAACTACGATCGTGCTTGACCCTTTGGGTATGTAAGCAGCTGCATAGCGGTTCAACATGGGTGCTAAAACATAACATGTAGTGTTGTTCTCTTAACTCAATATATTCTTGAATTTTCCTAACTAGTGATTAGTACTAATTTCCATTAATCTTTAAAGGTGGATCAAATTTTTAAGATATTTTATAATGTCCGTCTTTGATAGTTTTGGATTTTAATTTATTATTAAATTTTCTCAAATAAATTTTATATATTCATTGCGCTTCGGCTATGATATTGACGTAGCACTTCGGGTTTTGGGTATTATATTCAGGTCGAAGTGTGGGATTAAAATTTAGGGTGTTACAATTATATTGTATGACATGAAATTGAAACAAAATGATTGACCTACTGCTTGATGGTGGTTTTTAGCTTAGGGTTAAAATCGTAAAACTGTACAACTGACATGACGTCACTATGACCATTAGCACATTTATTGAATCGATCAGCATGACTACGCAAGAATTACCGGGATACCTTTTTTTTACATGGGTCATGTTCCATGGCAAAACCCTTAACATTGACCGACATCAACTATGCCAAACCCTAATTCTCATGCTACCGCGCCAAGGCATGCTAACCATGCCAGCCGCACCAATGGAAAACCATGCCAGCCACGTCTACCGCACCAAGGCATGCCAACCATGTTAGCCGCACCATGCGCCGATGGCATGCCAAACCCTTGGCCCCACCATTCCAAGACGTCCGTGCCAAACCCTTGGCCCCAACCATGCTAGCCGCACCATGCGCCAATGGCATGCCAAACCCTTGGCCCCACCATGCCAACCACACCTTGCCTTGTCCCCACCATGTCAAGCCAACCGCACCTTGCCTTAGCCCCATCATGCCAAGCCGACCGTGCCAAACCCTTGGCCCTACCATGCCAAGCCAACCGTACCTTGCCTTGGCCCCACCATGCCAAGCCGTTTGTGCTAAACCCTTGGCCCCACTATGCCAAGCCATCCGCGCCATTTTTCCTTGGCCCCACCATGTCGGCCTTCCCCATACGGCTACCAAAACGAAGGCGTGCGAAGATCAACGGTCACCCTTCCATCCTAGATGCAAATCCTAGCCATCCAAGGTCGCCAAACAACGCATGGTAACCTTTGGCCCAAAACCCTAGTTTTGGCCACGCCAAACTACGCCAAGGCATGCCATGCCACATGTGCCAATGGCATGCCAACCTCCTTGCCCCGCCATGCCATGCCGACCTTCCCTATTGCGGCTACCAAAACGAAGGCGTGCGACGATCAATGGCCACCCATCCATCCTAGATGCAAATCCTAGCCGTCTAAGGTCGCCAAACAACGCATGGTACCTTTGGCCTAAAACCCTAGTTTTGGCCATGCCAAACCGCGCCAAGGAATACCATACCGCATGTGCCAATGGCATGCCAACCACCTTGCCGCGCCACACCATGCCGGCCTTCCCCATACAGCTACCAAAACAAAGGCGTGCGACGATCAACGACCACCCTTCCATCCTAGATGCAAATCCTAGTCGTCCAAGGTCGCCAAATAACGCATGGTAACCTTTGGCCCAAAACCCTAGTTTTGGCCACGCCAAACCGCGCCAAGGCATGCCATGCCACATGTGCCAATGGCATGCCAACCGCCTTGCCGCGCCGTGCCATCCCGGCCTTCCCTATTGCGGCTACCAAAACGAAGGCGTGCGACGATCAACGGTCACCCTTCCATCCTAGATGCAAATCCTAGCCGTCCAAGGTTGCCAAACAACGCATGGTAACCTTTGGCCCAAAACCCTAGTTTTGGCCACACCAAACTACGCCAAGGCATGCCATGCCACATGTGCCAATGGCATGCCAACCGCCTTGCCGTGCCATACCATGTCGGCCTTCCCTATCGCGTCTACCAAAACGAAGACGTGCAACGATCAACGGCCACCCTTCCATCCTAGATGCAAATCCTAGCCGTCCAAGGTCGCCAAACAACGCATGGTAACCTTTGGCCCAAAACCCTAGTTTTGGCCACGCCAAACCGCGCCAATGCATACCATACCACATGTGCTAATGGCATGCCAACCACCTTGCCGCGCCACACCATACCGGCCTTCTCTATGCGGCTACCAAAACGAAGGCCTGCAACAATCAACAACCACTTTTTCATCTAAGGTGCAGATCTTAGCCGTCCAAGGTTACCAGCCAGCGCATGGCAACCTTTGGCCCTAGTTTAGTCGCGCCTAAACAAAGCCAAAACCCTAACTTTTGGCTGCGCCTAAACTAAGCCATATTAAAGCCATACTGATCATGCTTTCATGCCACTGGCTACCAAACGAAGGGTTTCAATAATCAACGGCTATCTTTCCTCTTAAGATGCAAAATCTAGACCGTCGAAGGTCACCACCGAGCCGGAAAGTCTCCCAAGCTCAACTCGCCGGACAACAACAACGTGCTACATGTTTTCTACGAAAACACTCGAGACATCAACACATGTCACAAACTGGGGGATGCTCATTGGGTATTGGTTTGGCGGTTTACAGCGTGCGGCGTACACTACGCCCGTTATAGGAAAGTGGCATAAGGATGAGGCAGTTAGTAAATACAGGGAGTAATGGTGAAACACTTTCTTTTATGGAACATCGATTCCAGGCGTTTGTGACCGAAGCAAGTCTAGAACGGACATTTCTTGGTTTAGGCCGGATTTGTACAGATTGATCTCTCGAATCTAAAGTATTCCCTTGCAGTACAATGTTTAGGGTTTAAATTCGTTTCTCACCCACACACCCGAAATTACCAAAATCAGTAGAAACCTTTTTCACCCTCAAACATCTACCAAAAAATATCTTGAGAATATTTGCTCGTTGGTTCTAAAAGACGACCTTCATAACTAGCTTAAAACTACATCCTTAATAATTTATTCCTATTTATGTTAATGAACTCGGCTAGGTATCATAAGCACATGTCGTAACTATATATGTGATAATTTTGTCTTATCTTAGTTTGGATTTCGATAAACTACGTAAAAAAATACTACGTATGATACTTTTTTTTAGGTTTTCGGTACTATTACAAGTACTGGTTTTTGATTTTTTTTTGCTTTTTGTAAAACCAAGAATAAACATCTTATATTGGTAACCTAAAAATACATCTCATAATATAAGTCTTTAAAAAAATTATTTCTCATATGTGATTCATATGTTACTTTTTTATAAAATATATGTGATACAAATCATATTTTTCACAATATAATAGGGGGTTAGTAAATTAAAAATTCTAGAGATTCCTAAAGAGATACAAAATCTCTTAATATAAGTTTTTCAAATTTCTTTGTTTACGTTAAGTGTTCGTAAAATTCAAATCGTTTTACGAAGATGATTCATTCCAAAAACTGCAAAACCCTAATTCAAAACCAATATTAAACTCTAAATTTTTGGTAAAAGCCTTTCATAAGATTAGCCCTTCAATTCAACCGATTCAAGAAAGTTCTTATACTTAGTAGAGTCATATAGTATGAAGCTAGTTTATATACCTAGTAGAATTATCAATACTACTATTGTGCTTTCTTCTTGTTCTGTTAAATTTTTTAACCTGTATATATAGTACATCAATACTACTTCATCACCTATGATCCTTCTTTCCCTTGTCCACACCAACTCGTATTTGCATTACTCCCTTTGAATTGACACTCACGGTACTTCGAATCCCTGTCGAACTCTCAAGTATGTAAGCATAATCTTCAAAATATTCAGCGGTGTCCTTGGGACTTTGAGGCGAACCACTAGCGGTGTCCTTGGAACTCTCAAGTATGTAACCATTGGTATAGTAAAACTGGGAAGGATCAAAGTCTGAACGGTTTGTAATCAGGTTTGAAGAGGATTCCATTGCCACCAGTGTGGTACTAGAACTGAACCACAAAAAGAAAAATGAGTAAAACACTCCAAACAGATATAAAAAGGGTAAAAAAGATAGAAGCACTTACATATTTGCATGTTGATGATCTGCATGCGACGAAAACAGACCTTCTAATCTTTATAAAAAAATTCATGACTATCTGAAATATATATAGACAATTGTTCTGAACTTCGTCATCATCTTATGGAGTTTAAAAGATATCCTTGTGTTGCACGATCTGAAAAGACTTGGATAGGAGAGAGAGTAGGTACACACTCTTACAGAGAAAGATTTTGCTATTATCATTTTAAGTTTCACTTGTTTATATTAAAGGACAAGGTCAAACAAATATGGATAGAGGAGGAGACTTTCAATGTTAGGTTGATTCTCTTTTAGAACTTATTATGCGTACCCGTTTGCAAACTTAGGAGGTTAAGTTCTAAAATCGGTTAAGTATGATTTCATACTCATGAATAAATACATTTATATAATAAGGAAGGGTTATTTGGTTTTTGGTACTTACATTTTGACCAATGTTAGTATTTGGTCTAACATTTGTCCAACTTAGTAGTTGGTACCTGGACTTCACGTTGACTCGCGTTGACTCTGTTGAGTTAAACTTTATGTTAATTAAATATGTAATTACAAATATATCTTGTACTTTAGTAACAATCACTAGCTAAGTCCTAACCTATTAGTCGAGTCACACCGCTCCAAACCGAGTCGTAATTTGCAAATGAAACAGAGCTTATATTGTTTTTCACGAACTCTTTATCTGTATTATGATTCTTCTTCTTTCTTCTTCTTCTTCGGTTCTTTCTCTTCGTTTCTCTGCCGATTCTCAATTCGATAGAATTGGGCTATTTCTTGTGAGAGATTCTTAGAAGCTCGATAGTATGTCGATCCGAAGGTGATGGTGATGTTTATGTGGTTGTCTGAGCTCGGGAGGAGAAGAATTAATGCACCAAATTAAGTTAGGGTTTTCTGGAGTTGATTGATGTTCATGAGAAATAGATAAGATGATTGGGTTGCTGATGAATATAGATTTAAGGGGTTGATGATGAAGTATTGAGACGAAGTCGTTTTGAAGATGAATCAGAAGAAAGGTAAATTAGGGTTTTGTAATTGATTCATTTTTCTTTGTAAAATTGTTATATCTCGATTAGTTGGAGATGGGTTTTAGTCAAATATGAGGTTGAGATGTTCTGTGAAGTTTAATTTTGATTCAGTAGAAATTAGGGTTCCTCATGTTCTTCCCTAAATTGGAATTGAGGTTCATGTAATTGAGATACTCGGACTAAGAATTAAGGGTGTTGAATTGTTAATGTTTTGAAGCTATTTTGGTGATGAATTGAAGAACATGGTTTGGGTCTGTTTTGAGGAGTTTGAGTTGAGGTTAGATGAATGTTATTTGTAACAGGGATATGGTGTAGCTGCAATTAGTGATAATGCTGTCATGGTTGAAATGATGAAGATAAGTTACAGGAAGTGGGATTATAATGGATTTCAGGAGAAGAAGTTGTAGTTGGTGCTGAGATTGGTTGAAGTCTGGAAGGCAAGGAAAAGAGTTTTGAACTGTTGGTGTTGAAGTTGATTGAGATAAACTGAGTGAAGGTTGTTTGAGTCTGAGATTGTGAAATATTCGGTTTGTATTAAAGGTAATCCTTTCCCTTGTCTAAGATTGAAGTATGTTATGTTCTTGAGTTGTTGTTATGCTTTATAAATTGGATCTGTATTATGATGTTCTTATTAATGAAGAGTATTGAATCGTGGTAGATATTTTGAATGATAATGATCTTTATTAGGGTGTTCTTATCAATGAACTGTATTGAGTGGTGGTGTTCTTAGTTTGGTGTTGGTGGTGCCCATCGGTTTATGATTTCAGTTGTTTTAATCTAAATGGTGATGATGATTTATCACGTTTCTAACAAAAAATTAATCTCTCGTAATGGTGGCAGAGAGAGGTCTCACCGAAAGAGGTTGTGTTAAATTTTGTAACATATCCGGGTTCTTGATTCGAGTTCAAGTTGAACAGTTGGGTTGAATCGTTGAAGTTCCAATTTGAGGAAGAACATCTTAAAAAAAAAAAAAATCTATTAGGGTTCTAACGGCAGTGTTAACGGTGTTAACTAAATAGGTTTTATTTAATTCTTTTAAATAATTAGTAAACAGAAGTCAAAACTTAACGGGTCAACAAAGGTCAACGTCATTTCTAAGTACCAACCACTAAGTTGGACAAATGTTAGACCAAACACTAACATTGGTCAAAATGTAAGTACCAAAAACCAAATAACCCAATAAGGAATGCAATCTTTGCAAACCGTGGCTAAATTTTCATGAATTGATTCTCTTTTCACAAACAATAAAATATATATTGGAAAGATATATAGAAAAATAAAATTTTAACCTTTTACCTCAAAATAAAATAAAATAGTATAGCGTATATGTTGGAAAGAACATATGGGAAAACCAAGTCCATCTCAACATCCATAAGATATCGAGAAAATGAAATGAGCAGTGATGGACATATTTATGTGTCTAATATGATCTCAATTGTATGTATTGTTAGTGCTCGATTTCGTACTTATTATGGTATTTTATGTGTGTGTAGGTATTTTTGGCCAATAAACATTTTTGGAAAAATCGGCTCGAAAAGTTGTCAAAAGCGCCCCAGAGAAATTTGCTAAACGGATCCCTAGTTTGGATAAGGGGCAACCTAAGGGGAACCCCCAAAGACACCTGTTATCGGCACCCCCTCAGTGGATAAGGGGCACCATCATCTTCACGATTTAAAGAAATCCGTTTTGGCGGGAAAACAGACAAGACATCTGTGTGTTTCTCGGGAGCAAATTTGGACGTATTCTTGGTGGATTTTCTCATGGGTTTGGATTCTTTTGGACTGTTAGAGCAAAACAGGGTTTATGTGTGCGTTTGGATCGACCCGTTTGGGCTTAATAACTGTGTTGAAGCGAACGAGGTGGGAAGTTATTCTCGGGAATTTTCCGAGTTTTATAAGGAAGGTACGTGTAAATTTGGGAGGATATAGCCTGTTAGATTCGACTCTATCCCATACGAAGAGTTTCGGTTGAAACGAGAGGCCGCGTGAAACAAAAGAAGGGAAAAAATCCCGAGACTTGTGGTGGAGGAAAAGAGAAAATAAAGGGAAGATTAACGTGAGTTTTGGGTCTGCCGGGTATAAAGAGGAGTTGTGAGAGTTCCAGCAGGGTTACGAACACTTTCGGGAGGTTTAGAAGTGAAGCAGAGAGCTGAGAATCGAGAAATCACGAGTTGAACAATTTCTTCTGCTGCTGCAACAGGGAAGAACACGAAGAACAAAATACCTTCAAGGACAAATCGTTTTTCGGGGTCGTAGATTCAACGACAATTCAACAAAGTGCATAAGTCTCTCTCAGAATCGGTCCATTGTAACAGCTTCTTTGTAACGCCATTACAGCGTTGCAAAACAGTCTGTTTTATTGTTTTTCATCCTTTTAATCAACTTTTGAGCTATGAACCGATATTTTGAGCAAGTGATTAATATGAGGAGCTAAACCCCTAAGCCGAGGCGACGGAGGAAGCCAATTTTCCATGATGTGTGTGGTAATTTCTATTTTAATTAATTTTTGCAATCTCTTTTAAGATTATTTGCCTTGATTGAAAATTGATTTAATGATTTTTCCTAAGCAGTTGTGATTTCTCTTGATAGACTATGCTTAGACCTAGGTTTTTGATATTCTATGCTTTCGAAATACAATTGTTATTCTAAAAATCTACCTTTGCAAAATATTAGAATCACTTTAAACGTAAAGAGTTGCACGAATATTGATTAGATTAAATCACATAAAAATTGGAGTTTGGTGGAATCCTGAGTCTCGGTGCTTCTTAAAATCTTGATAACAACCTTCTTTGAGTTTTCTAGTTTTATTTGAATCTAAAAATCCTTCACAAGTCTGAGAGGAACGACATCTTTCTTACCACTTTACTACAACTTGTTAATATCACATCAATTTTTGGCGCCGCCGACGCGGACTTGTTTTTAGGGTTTTAGATTTGTTTTTATTTTTATTTTTTTTTAGTTTTTTTTTTTTTTTTTTTATTCTTTTGTTCTATTTTACGTTTTCTTGGGTATTTGTCTTGTGGTTACAGGTTTTGGATCTCGGATCGAAAAGAAAGCTGAGCCAAAGATTTGGTGAATAATTAAAGACTTGGAGTCAAAGACAAAGTGAAAAGAAACGAGGAAGAGACAAAGAATTTTATTTTTATTTTTATTTATTTTTTAGGGTTTTTCGGAAAAACTGTATTAGGGTTTATAATTATTTTTGTAATTTTTCTTTTTTATTTTTGGACTTTTTGGACATTTTTGGGACTTTGGACATTAGTTTTTTTAAACCCTACAAAGGGTAGTCTTAAATATAAACATGTTTGCGAGAAGGAGGACAATTACGATATTGTCTCCGCACCTTGGGTTCGTACACCGACATAGGAGTCGGTGGCCCGTCGACTACAACCGATTCATCCCCTCTGTCTGGGAACGGAGGTAAGATTCTCAACACTCGCGAATCCCCGTCGCCGAGTTACTTGGATTCCTTCGTTTGCATATATCTTGAGGACTTGAATACGGGTTGCTTTAATTTTCTAGTAAAGGGCAAGGCCTGGCCATACAAGATAAGGGTTCGGATTTCATCACCGTTCTCTTTTCTTGCCCGCCTTAGGAACACGTAACCTACGCGAACCTAAGCCTTAAAATTTTGACTAGAACAAGACCGATAGGGTAACGAGCTTAATAGGAAAGTCATTCGAAAATATTGGTTACTCTTTTAAGCATACTTGAAGTTCATGAAGGTTTCTATGAGTTGAATGCGTGACTGCGCCGCATTGTAATTCCGATGAGGCCTTGGGTATCAAAGCTCCACCGAGCTTCCTCGCCTCTATTCAACTTACTTTGACTCCTGATTGATTCCGGAGGGGTTTGCTTAAATTGTAACGAAATTCCTTTTCGAAGGATTAGAAGTCGGGTCTAGAAACAATCTAAGTGGAGCCATCATGCTTTTTGTTTGCTAGAAATCTCTAGGTTTGCTTTGGTTGAGTCACCTTAATTTGTGATTGCATAGAATCCCCTTCCTTATTCTTTTGCATGCCCGAACGTAAAAGAGACGCGCGCTAGGTAGATTTGTTAAAGAGAAACCTAGTAGTTCTAAGCGTCTCGATTACCTTAATTTAGAAAGTCCGATTTTTGAAGAGTCCGGTTTTGAACGTCCGTTTGAGGAGACAATCCCTAATATTCCGATAGTGCCGAAATGGCAACTTTGAAAGCTTTGTTGAACCCGACTAGGACTACTCGTCCCTCGTGTATCAAAGTTAGGCGAAACTAAGCAAATTATGAACTGAAACCTGGGACTTTACAGATGCTCCCAATCTTCTTAGGGAAAGAAAATGAAAACCCCTATTTCCATCTTAGGGATTTTGAAGAAATTTGTAGTACCCTAAAAATTAGAGATCTTGATGATGATGCTCGAAACTTAGGTTATTCCCTTTTTCCCTGAAAGATAAAGCCAAATCGTGGCTATATAGTTTGGCTTCCTGTCAATCGAAACATATGAACAACTTACATCTTTCCTTTTGAACAAGTTTTTCCCTAGGCACAAAACATCGTCTATTAGGACGCAAATCACGCACGTTTTCTCAACAGAGGGAGAATCTTTGTATAGGTATTTGGAAAGGTTCAATGATCTATTATCCCAATGTCCTCATCATGGTTTAGAAAAGGTTAGGTTAGTTCAGATCCTTTATGAGGGTTTAGATTATTCCACTACGACCACAGTAGAATCTATGTGTGCACAGGTGGATTTGAAAACCAAACAGTTGATGCGGCGATGACATTTTTGAATGAAATCGCCGAAAAGACCGAACAATGGGAAAATAGTAGGGTACCCCAGAAAACAATTCTTCTAAGCAGAGGAAACGTTAATAGGGTAGAAGGAGGCTATGAATCAGATGCCAAAATTGCAAAGAATAGCTAAAAGGTTAGAAGCTATAGAATTGGGTCACACTAGTGGTAGAATGGAGCCTTTTAGGGAAGGCCAGAATAATGAAGAGCAAGCCAATGCTCTATATAATAACACTAGATTCGACAACCGTCAAAAATTTGACCCATATTCGAAAAACCTATAATCTGGTTGGAAAAACCATCCGAACCTTTCGTGGTCTAAGGGCCGTCAAAGTCACTTAGTAGTAATTCGAATGTTCCCCCCAGGTTTTGGTTATAATAAGAACTCTCCGTGTCAAGCTCGGTTTTAACCCTTCGAGAGAATAAAATGTCTAGCTTAGAGGAATCTCTTAGTATATTAAGAAAGAGCCGTGATATGTTAGCACAGAGCCGGGAAATGTTAATAAAGAGCCAAGTTAGTTTTGAACAGAAACCAAGCACTTTCAAACTAATGCTCGGACTCTTGCTAAGTTAGAACTTTAAATAGGTCAAATAGCTAAGACTTTAAGTGAAAGAGATAACGGAAGGTTCCCTAGTCAAACTAATCCCAACCCTAGAGGAGTTCATGAAATAGGTGCAAAACCATTACAACAAATTTGAATTCAATTAGAACCCTTAGGAGTGGTAGAGTAGTAGACAATCGTGTAACCATGCCCGATAGTGAGCATATTGTAGTACACCCCTCGGGACCATCCATAGGCGAGGGACTGATAAAATCTCCGATGATGCCAATTCGGTTCTGAGAGAGGCCCTATTTTATGCCTAGAGCCCCATTTCCAATGCTATTAGTACCAACAAAGAGTGAATCCAACTTTAATGACATAATGGAGGTTTTTAAGAAAGTTACCATAAACCTTCCGTTACTAGAAGCAATTAAGCAACTTCCTACTTATGCCAAATTCCTTAAAGATATGTGTACGCGAAAGCGAAAGCTTAGTGTCCCTAAAAAGCCTTTTAGCTAGTCATGTAAGTTCGATCATTCGAACAACACAACTCCTAAGTATAAAGACCTGTGTGCCCCTACCATTGCTTGCACGATAGGAAAACACAGGGTAGATAAAGCTTTACTTGACTTAGGAGCTAGTGTGAACTTACTTCCGTACCATGTGTACTTACAACTAGGACTTGGTGAATTGAAACCTACCAAGATAACACTGCAGTTAGCTGATAGGTCTGTTAAAATTCCTCGTGGTGTGATAGAGGATGTTCTTATTGAGGTCGACAAGTTTATTTATCCCGTGGATTTCGTAGTCCTAGATACACAACCTGTCCCTGACCCAGAGAATCAAATACCGGTAATTTTAGGTCGCCCATTTTTAGCCACGTCTAATGTTGTTATCAACTGTAGGACAGGACTTATGAACTTATCCTTTGGTAATATGACCACTGAACTAAATGTCTTTAATGTTACTAGACAACCTTCTGATGATTTAGAGGAAGTGAATATGATTAACACTTTAGTTCATGATCTAGTTCAGGATAATTGGGACGACACTTTATTGGATGAATTTGATGAGACAATTCTCTTAGGTCATATAGATGACCAAACTTTAGAACCAGAAGAAGCTCTCGAACATTTTCAGACTCTACTGAGACCCGGAAATCCGTGGAAATAGTATTAGGTCTTTCTGAGAGTTGTGATGACCCTAAGTTTGGGGGTAGAGAACTAGATGAAGCTCTTGAGTATTTTAAAGACTCTAAGGATCTAGAAATCCAGGCCATAGTGCTAGGTCTTACGGAGAGTAGTGATTACCCTAAGTTTGGGGGTATTGATCGTCAAGTATCCCCATTAGAAGTCCCTAACTTGGGACTCGAGCTTAGTACATCTGAGCTATTACTTGAGTCTATTCAGACTCCACAACCCGATCCTCCCGATATTTTCCAAGAGGAGATTGAGCTATTAGAAACCCGATATTCGGATGAATTTGTTTGTCAAGACACTAATATGAAGCCCAATTGGTCGTCCCAGATAGATCCAGTTGTCTTGTAGGAAACCTTGGATGAGGATGTGCTCTGGTCTCATTCATTTTTCTGATTTGGTGCAGTTGTCTCATTTTAGTGGCAGTATTATTTGGTTTTGATGATCCACAGTTGTTTCGACTATTGATATACGATTTGAAAGGGTAATTAGCCATTTTATGGGTACGTAATGTCTGGCTGAAGACTTTAAACTTAGCACTTCTTGGGAGGTAACCCAATATTCATGCGACACGGTAATATCTTTCCTTAACTCTTTTACTTCAAATGGTAACAGTTTCTCCTTGTTCATGCTTTTAATTTTATCTTTAGAACATTGAGGACAATGTTAGATTTAAGTTTGGGGGTATGGGATAAACATTTTAGTTGCATTGTTAAACTCCAGAGCCTAGAAATTTATGCTTATTAAGGATGGCACTAACCAATCTAAGTGGATGGAAGCATTTTGGTTGTAGGAGTTGAGGAACCAATCGATTAGATGGAAACATCTAAAGAGTCTATTCATAAAAGCACAGCTCGCTGTGTTAGAAATGACATGATAGTTTCACCAATCTCGTTGAGTCCTTTTCACTTCTGTTTTATTTTATTTTGTTTTCAAACTATGTTTCTCTAAGTGATTAGGTGGGGCCCACGATTCAAGTTGTTACCAATGCTAGGGTGAATTAGAGTGATTGAGATACAAAAAAAAAAAAAAAAAAAAAAAAAAAAAAAAAAAGAAAAGTTGGAAAAAAAAAAAAAAAAAAAAAAAAAAAAAAAAAAAAAAAAAGTGAGACCAGGACTCATCCGACCAACCTAATAAATTCAATAAAGTCACCACTTTGGAACCCTTGTATATGCCAGTTGTGTTGACCTAGAGTTAGGTTTATCGACCATTGGTTCCCTTGTATATGCCAGTGTGTTGATATTAGTCAGACTAGTATCTCATTCCATTAGGATAGGTTCATTTTGGCGGAGGCCTTCAGACAGATATGGGAAACATCGATCACTTAGTAAACATCAAAACCATCTATGTTTTTCTCTATATCCATCTTCTTGATCTATCCATGTGATTAGTTTTGACTCTGGAGTATTGATGTCCATAGTGCGACTATCTGAGTAGAGCTCCGTGACTTATATATGAATTTTAGTATGCTTGAGTGCAAACTCGTGTACAACAATTGGAATTTCGCATCGGGGTACTTCCTCTTGTAGTCAATAAGTATGCCAACCAAGGAGATTTTTTAGTGCCTTCCAAGGTTTTGCGTAGATAGTTAGGGTCTGGAGTATAAAGGTTTTGTGGGTACACCTCTGGTAAACCCTCCCGAGACTATAACTCGGCCACTAGGGCCACCTAGGGGTTTAAAGGCTTATTGCATACGCTAAATGCAATCGACGATGCTCATGACATAAAGAGTTAGGATTTTATTTTGTAGATTTGATTTGCTCGAGGACTAGCAAATAATAAGTTTGGGGGTATTTGATGGACATATTTATGTGTCTAATATGATCTCAATTGTATGTATTGTTAGTGCTCGATTTCGTACTTATTATGGTATTTTATGTGTGTGTAGGTATTTTTGGCCAATAAACATTTTGGAAAAATCGGCTCGAAAAGTTGTCAAAAGCGCCCCGGAGAAATTTGCTAAACGGATCCCTAGTTTGGATAAGGGGCAACCTAAGGGGAACCCCAAAGACACTGTTATCGGCACCCCCTCGGTGGATAAGGGGCACCATCATCTTCACGATTTAAAGAAATCCGTTTTGGCGGAAAATGCACAAGACATCTGTGTGTTTCTCAGAGCAAATTTGGACGTATTCTTGGTGGATTTTCTCATGGGTTTGGATTCTTTTGGACTGTTAGAGCAAAACAGGGTTTATGTGTGCGTTTGGATCGACCAGTTTGGGCTTAATAACTCGTGTTGAGCGAACAGAGGTGGGAAGTTATTCTGGGAATTTTCCGAGTTTTATAAGGAAGGTACGTGTAAATTTGGGAGGATATAGCCCCGTTAGATTCGACTCTATCCCATACGAAGAGTTTCGGTTGAAACAGAGGCCGCGTGAAACAAAAAGAAGGAAAAAATCCCGAGACTTGTGGTGGAGGAAAAGAGAAAATAAAGGGAAGATTAACGTGAGTTTTGGGTCTGCTGGTATAAATAGGAGTTGTGAGAGTTCCAACGAACACTTTGAGGTTTAGAAGTGAAGCAGAGAGCCGAGAATCGAGAAATCACGAGTTGAACAATTTCTTCTCGCTGTTTAACAGGAAGAACACGAAGAACAAAATACCTTCAAGGACAAATCGTTTTACGGGGTCGTAGATTCAACGACAATTCAACAAAACATAAGTCTGTCAGAATCGGTCCATTGTAATGACTTCTTTGTAACGCCATTACAAATAAGCAAATAATCTGTTTTATTGTTTTTCATCCTTTTAATCAACTTTTGAGCTATGAACCGATTTTTTGAGCAAGTGATTAATATGAGGAGCTAAACCCCTTAGCCGAGGCGACCGAGGAAGCCAATTTTCCATGATGTGTGTGGTAATTT
This sequence comes from Papaver armeniacum, assembly GCA_023531295.1. Lineage (NCBI taxonomy): Eukaryota > Viridiplantae > Streptophyta > Magnoliopsida > Ranunculales > Papaveraceae > Papaver > Papaver armeniacum. Next base: position 1,523 of record JAJJWW010005763.1, on the reverse strand, counting down.
CTATTTTAATTAATTTTTGCAATCTCTTTTAAGATTATTTGCCTTGATTGAAAATTGATTTAATGATTTTTCCTAAGCAATTGTGATTTCTCTTGATAGACTATGCTTAGACCTAGGTTTTTGATATTCTATGCTTTCGAAATACAATTGTTATTCTAAAAATCTACCTTTGCAAAATATTAGAATCACTTTAAACGTAAAGAGTTGCACGAATATTGATTAGATTAAATCACATAAAAATTGAGTTTGGTGGAATCCCGAGTCTCGGTGCTTCTTAAAATCTTGATAACAACCTTCTTTGAGTTTTCTAGTTTTATTTGAATCTAAAAATCCTTCACAAGTCTGAGAGGAACGACATCTTTCTTACCACTTTACTACAACCTGTTAATATCACATCAAGCAGCGACACAGACACAACATTTTCTTAGGAATAGACCACCAACTAGATAACAATATTATTCTGATAATAATAAAATCAAACCACCAAAATCGATAACAGTTTATTGTAATGTCAAACAATTTTGGGGCGATGGATCAAAACAAACATTAATCCTCGTCATACATAACTAATCAAACCTAGTTACTAGTTAAATAGAAACAAACCCCAACAATGATGTTACACTCTTTAAAACAAACAAATGACCTTAACAACCTGTAATAAACTACGAGTTTGCAATCTCCCTACTTTTAATTTTACCTTCCGATGCTAAACATAGAATAAATTATATATGTTAGTATTGTCTTGCTTGGTAAAATTTATGATTATTAAGCATAAAGACTCAATCATAAATTGTTAAATGATATTTATATAATAATAAATTTTCACAAACACTATTTTGAAATAATTTATCTCTAAAAAAGTGCTCTAGAAAAAGGAGATGAAAGAATGATGACCTATGATTATCTTTTTAGCCCGCTATTGTTGTTCTATCTCTTTTGATCTTTAGATAAAATAAGAATAAAAATCTCGTTCCGCTTTGTTGAATAAAATAATTGATCATAAGACAAATTTATATTAAGTAAATTTTTGGGAGCCTAAAACGCTGGTCACAAAATTGGAATCAAGTTTTTTTTTTTTTTTTTTTTTTTTATTGTTTATATTAAGTATTCATAAAAGTTAAAACCTTTCCATGAATTACGCTAAAAATACAACAACAATGTTCATTCAAAAACAACAAAAACAATTAACTTTAAACCAAAATAACAATAAAAAATAGTTAACTCTAAACCCAAAATAAAGTTTAAAATTCTGGAATAAGATTAGTCTTTTATTTTAACCAATATTATCAAGCTAGTTGTTATACTTAGTAGAGTCATCCGTTCTAGGCCATCAAAAAAAGGTCCCACCCTAAGATCGCGGGTGAAAGTCTAAATATTTATCAACTTTGAGTTTCTTGATGAAAGAATTTAGGTAATAAAGTGTTTGTATGTTGAATGGATCAATGTAATTTATGGTGTGTCCTAACAATATAGTCAATTTCCACGAGGTTTACTTGTTTCATTCCACGAATGAGATGAGATTT